>CM061032.1:36574926-37174926 GCA_030763125.1 Hippophae gyantsensis | reverse complement strand
TTTCAACTTTTTTTATTTTCATTTAATCTTTTTTTAATTCAAATTTTTTCCTTTTCTGTAAAAATATAATTTCTTACAATACTAAAAATAAATAATAATTTAGAGACTTAAAATTAACTAAAAAACTTAAGAACATAACAATTATAATTAGTAAATTGGACAAAATAACTCTTAAACATAGAGTTATCAAGCATCATCTTCATCATGTGGATAAACCTAGTCTTCATTTCCAACTTTTCTTGGCACTGATGTTAGAGGAATTGATTCCAAATATGATGAGTCACCATTGGAATTAGGAGCATCCTTCTTCATTTGTACATCATTAATGAAAAATATATTTCATAAAGATTTTGCTTTGCCTTCTTGTATTCTTGATTGAATCCTTGAATTCGACTTATCAAAGGTAGTGATCATCCTTTGTGGCATCTCAAGATTGGGGTTTTAAGGATTTTGTTTCCTTAGGGTTCTAATATGATCATCTTCAAGACGTTCTTAGCAAATCAATCATTCCTACTCTTTTAAGTTCGTAGGTTCCTAGGGTTGTTCGCTTAAAGGATCTACATCAATTAATCTTAAAAGAATTTCAGTATCACTACTATTTCTAAAAAACCTCCAAATAAAGTTATGAATTTCATCTTTCATTGTCATCTTTTCCATGTAGCTCTTTTTTAAATATGGAAAAATATTTTATTTTTTATTTTTTTAACATTTAAAACTTAAAATATCTAAAGTTATTAATTAACAAGCTAGATATTTTAAGCTCTTAAATAAAAATCACAATATTTATGACACAAATATTTATTAAGATTTTGGTAATAAAAATTTAAATAGCTTGCTAGTATACGAATTCCTTTGTAAGAATTTATAAGTATATTCCAAACGTTGGTCTACAGAGGAATCACATGGTTTTTAAATAATTCAACAAATTCTTATAAACAAAAATTAAATCTAAACATTTCATCCAAAATTTTGGGTTTTAAAAGGTCTAATTCAATGACATAAAAGTAAAAAATAAATTCAACAAATATTAGGAAACTAAACATTTATGTTTGGTGGATAACTTATGGGATATATTAGTTAGTTAATCATGCTTGCTCAATATTAATTAAGTTACTAAAGATAAGAATTAAGTTTATTGATTCTTTGCTTTTAGTAAGAAAACATCTTAAGGAGGGATTAGATCATTATTAATAACAAACTAATTAATATCTTAAGGTAGGGATTAGAAATTAATTAATTATTAAATTATGATTTATTTTTATGTAATTAACAAATTATCTTATCATTGCTTAAGGCCAAACATGTAATTAGACTTTCATTTAAGGTCAAAGTTAGCCTTATGATTTAAGTGTATGAAAACTAACTTTCAAATTTAAAACTACAACCCAGATTCAAACCAGAATTGATCGGTATAGTGCGACAAGCTCAATTTAGAGGATTACCACTTAATGATCCCAATATTTATTTGGTGATTTTTAGAGATTTGTGACACTGTAAAGATGAATGGTGTTACTGTAGACACCATTAGACTGAGATTGTTTCCTTTTTAATTGAGGGATAAGGCCAGAGGTTGGCTACAATCTCCACAACTAGGAAGCATCACTAGTTGGTAGGACATGGCAAAAAGGTTTCTTATTAAATTCTTTCCACCTATAAAAATTGCCCAACTCAGGAGTGAGATTGGTCAATTCAAGAAAAATGATTTTTGAGACACTCTATAAAGCATAGGAAATGTATAAAGATTTGATTGGTGTTTCCTTCAGTATGGATTGCCAAATTGGTTGCAAGTTCATATATTCTATAATAGGTTAAGTGGTAAAACTAAAACTATAGTTGATGCTTCTTATGGTGGGAACTTTGATGTCAAATATAGTTGAGGGTATTACTTCTCTTTCGGAATAAATGGCCAACTGAAAGATTCATAGCTAAGAAAGTTACTAGGATTCATGAATTGGAGCCGTTTGCTGCCCTTTGAACTAAAGTTCCTTCTCTATCTCTTCACATTTCAGTCTTGACAACCCAAAGAATAACACAAAGTGTAGAATATATTACAAAGTCAAGAACATGTTCAATACATCAACAACCATATCTATAACTACCATGGTAATCCAAGGCCAAATTACTACCATATAGGGCTTCAAAATTATGAGAATATTTTTTTTGAAAACACAAAGGATGTGTTGCAACCTCTTCCAGGTTTTGATAGTCAACCAAATGAAAATATCTCATGAAAAAGTAGACGGAGAAGCATTTGGAATGCCTTTAAACATCTATCATTAAATTTGAAAGGCATGCCTTTTCCTAAAAGATTGCACAATGGTTCACAAGGCTTAAAAATTTCAATAACTAGTAGTAGACATAAACTAATATCAATATTTTCATCAAATAAAATATTATAAGATTATGGAGTTGATTTACTTTAGTTTTTAAGATTCTAAAATATATTTTTTAGTTTTTAAGAAAAGGAATCAATTATCAATAAATAATAATTTTTTAATAAAACATTACTTTTACTATTAATTAATTAAAATGTATTAACATGTGAATCATTAACAAGAATTAAAATAAAATTTAATATAAAAATACTTAAAAATTATTAATAATATTAATATTATAATAGAAAATATATAAATATGAATTTTATTTTAAAAAAAAATAAAAACCAATAAAAAATTGAAATAAAATAAATTTTTTTATATCAACTATCATTTTATCATTATTAAAAAATTAAATTTTAATCATTTAACAATAAAATATAATATTTTAATAAAAATGTATTAAAATAAAAATTTTCTTAAAATTTTAAATATAAATTTTAGTTATTTTTATTATAATAATGTGAAAAATTATGAAAAGTGGTTTGCATGAATATTTTTAAAATAAATATTTAATTAATTTATTATATTAGTGAAAATTATAATTCTTTTATGATTAATAGAATCAAACAGATATAATATATATGATTTGGCTTAATATTAACAAGATTTGTATAACTTCATTTAATAAATAAATAAAATATAATATAACAATATCGATAAACTTGTTTAATTATTTTTATTATTATTTAATAATTTAATATGATAATAACACGATAGACATTATAATTTAGATAATTGTTGGCTTAAAAATACTATGTATTAGTCGATTATTATTTAATTCATATTAAATATATCATTATTTTAACATAAAAATAATTAATTTAACTCAAATATTATCTACTTATAAATAAATTAATTGGATAAACATGATCTATTCTGATCTTTAATGTAATTAAAATAATTATCCAAAGATAAAAATATAAAGTTAATATATAATAAAATTACTAAAAGTAATTATTTATTTGATATTTATTATTTGTGAAAAACTAACAATTTTTTTAAGATAATATTTTCTTTTGTCATCATTTTATACTTTTTGAAGGAACTAAAAGAGTACATACGTCACTTGATTTTTTTTAATTAAGAAGAGTATGTCATATAACTATTAAAAAATAATTAACTTGTTGAATTTATTTTTTAAAGTTTTATTTTAATTTTTCATTACTGGTTATGATATTTGGCAATGCTAAAGAGTGTGAGGGACTTTACTCCTATTTAACCTTGCAATGAATCTAGCCATTGTCGCTTCTCCATATTCCTCTATATTTGCTCTAATCATAGCACCTTCCATCTCCTTATAATAATCTTTTACACTCATTGAACCTTGGACCAGCCCTTACTTTTTTTCATTTTTTTCTCCTTTTTTTTAACTGCTACTCTTACTGTGAATTGAAAATTCACAAAAAAAAATTTGTAACCCTAAAGAACAAGAATAAAAAATAATGTAAAAAAGTGCAACAAAATTTTAAGCCCTCAGTAAGTAGTGTAAACTGTGGAATTTGGGCTCAAAAATGTGTAGAACGGAGCTAAAACTCAGTTCTATTTTTAGGAATCAAAACAAGCTTCGATTTGATAATGGAGATTGAGGTGCTAACCAAGTTAATGTTTCCAAGTGCTCATCAAGTTGATGTTTCCAAATGTTCACAAGATCTTTTGCAAGGAATTGGTGGTCCAATGACTTGGGATAGATTTGGAAGATCAAGTTGGGTGCAAGGGTTACTTTAGGAAGTAATTTTTGTTTTAATTAATTCTGGGCCTTTTATCTTTAGCAATTTTTGTTTTATTTAAATATGGATCTTTTATGTTTAGCAATTTTTATTTTAGTGAATTGTGGGCTTTAATTTGAATTTTTTTAGTCTTTTATTTTTTAAGGTTGGATTAGGCTCAATCCACAACTAAATAGACTCATTAGGCCCATTTAATCTAGGGTTTTTTTAATTTAGGGTTTCTTACTTATAAAGAAGAATAACTATGTAATTTGAAGGAAGAACGAATATCATTAATGAAAAGTATATTTCAAAAAGCTTCTTGCTTTGCCTTCTTGTGTTCTTAATTAAATACTTGAATCTGACTTATCAAAGGGGGTGATCATCCTTTGTGGCATATCAAGGTTTGGGTTTTAAATACTTTTTCCTTATGGTTCTAATCTAATCATTTATAACACATTATTAGAAAATCAATCATTTCTATTCCTTTGAGTACGTGCGTTCCTAGGTTGTTCGCTTAAAGGGTCCGCATTACTTGAAATGAGAGCCTTGGTTGCTAAAAACAATTTTCGAGTCCAAATTCCACCATTTACACCACTAACCGAGGGATTAAAGATTTATTCCATTGTTTACCTCTATTTGTAAATGTTTTTCTTAACTAGAAAACATGGAGAAACTCTGTTGGTTTTGAAACTTGATTTTTAAAACTTAAAAATTATTTTCTTATTTTGGGTCAATAATACTCTAAGTGTTGCTTGGTATTAGTAATTCATGATTATATTTGAAAAAATTATTTTTGGCATTGGATTAACACACGTGAATTAGATTGCATGTTAGGTTATTAATATCACATTATACTGACTATTGGTGATTATTTACATCACATGGTGATAAGGCTCTGAAGGAGAACCAAATTCAATTTGATCAAATTTATTGTCAAGACAGCAAGCAATGACAACATAAGCACAATTAGGGAAGGTGTCCTGATTAGTAGAGGTATTTGCATTTATACTTTTATCGAGTTGTACATTGTTGATTTACTATAGTGAATTGTCTACTAACAAGTAGTATCCATAAGAAACCTGATAATGTTACCATATAGATAGGGTTTCAATATGAACTAACCTTGTTATGCTATTGTGTTCGTATGCTCTACTGTAGTGTTAGCACAATCAAAGTTTGATCCAAATATGCTTGCACATAGGAGGATATAACTGTGATTAGAAAAGCTTTCTTCTTTCCTAGTACATTTTTTATTTTTTGTTATGTCATGCCTCATGTCTATCTTTTCATGTCATATCTGTTATAGAATAAATTGTTTGTTACAAGTTTATCTTTGTTTGTTGTGTGTTGTGATATTTAGCTGTGTGTTGTAATATTTAGTTGTATGGCTGTTTCTTTTTTTATGTATCTCTATTTTTGATACCTTTAAGTTTAGGGGTGAGTCCTAAGAAGTCTATATCTCTTTTTTCTACTTCTCTATCAGGTCTTGGACCTTCTCAAATTTGACGAGAAAATCATGCCAATAAAAATTACCTTTTTCTTTTTAATATAACAAGTTTTTTTAGAAAAATAATAAACTTCATTAATTGATTGAAATTAAAGATACGTGAAGAATCAAAATAGATAATCAAATATAACATATAGACATGCTAAATGATTTCGATACTTGGTGAGCAACATGGGTAAGGAGATGCAAACTCCATAGAGACTCATATAATACTCGCAAGCAATGAAAATAAGTAGACTTAGATAAAAAGTAGAAGTAGTGTAAATCAATTAGACAATAGACAAATTAATTTAGTACAACATATACTAATATCAAAATACTATACGCATGCTACAAAGGAAGAAAAAATCATGCAATTATAGAAAGTAGAAAAGCTTTCCTATCAAAGTCCAAATCTCATATATTGCAACATACATGATAGAGACTTATATTGTACTAACACAAAAGCTAATCATGTATAACCCAACAATATATTGAGGTAAACTCACATAAAACCCTTACCTATATGGTAAAATCCTTGAGTTGCTTATGGTAACCACTCGGCAGCAAACAATTCACTAAAACAGAATAAAAATACAACTCAATAAAAGTATAAATGCAAATACCTCTATCATTCATGACCATCCTACCCTAACTACCTATTGATTACCTCGTCTATTACCTTCATAACAACTTGATTCAACACACAAATCTAGCTCTCTTCTAGATCCAAGATTGTTATCATCGATTGAGTATTCTATTATAGTCTTGTTTAAATAAATCTACTACCCTTCATCAACAAAGAAACCTTCTTCTACTTTATTTTAGGAAGTCATAGAACTTAAAAGGAATTGTTTCATTGCATACATCTTATTCTTGGCAATGATCGATCTAGATCAATCAAGCGACAAGGGTTTCAAATTTATCCTAATTGTTTACTCGAGCAAAATATTCTAAGTACCATATTATCCCTTTATTTACTGCTCTATGAATTGTTAAAGGGACATATTTGTAATTGGACCTTAACGTAGAATTAGGGCTTCAATCTTTCTTATATAATATAAAGAACCTAATGGTCCATATTTTAATCAATTACATTTATTATAATTTTCTAATTATTTTTGTACTCTCTCTTAAAACATTTTGTAAAAAAAAGGTCAAATTTTTTTAGGCTTCTTTCTTTAATTAAACTGTCAAAAATGGTGGTTATGTTTGATTGATTAATAAACCTATTTGATTTATGATATTTTAATTATATGTTCTTATAGCTTCTTCTTTATTATGTTCTTGAATTCATGGATCAAATAATTATGTGTATTCTATCATGATCATTTGATTTGATTATTTAACTTTAAAGAAGCTTTCTTTATTGAGTCTATGATTAATCTGCTTATTCTAAGATAGATGATTTGAAATTAATTGATATATTCTTGAATCTTTTAATTAGGGTTATTCATTATTGAATCTATTATAGAAAACACTTTGCATTTGTATTATTGTGTTAATATTTCAAGTGGTGGTTCAACGAGTTAGATTGCTCATGTGACTCTAGTTTATCCAAACTTCGACCCAAATACGAACACATTTCTTGTGGAGAATGTGAAGGAAAGTAGTGGGTTATAAATATATTACTTGAGAGTATTATCTTGAAGGGTAGTTTAAGTCTTGATCTTGTAATTGAATATTATTTTCATAGTAGATATTTAGGTGGTCCTTGTTTTTCTCTACAGGTCATTGTTGTGACCTAAGTTGTTTTCAACTAAAAATATCATGTGTCAATCTTTATTAGTTTATGTTTTATTTTATGTACACATGATTGCATTGATCAATTACATATTCATCTATTCTTATTAATTAAATCCATAACTAAAAATTTTCATTTTTTTTCTTTTTAATAAATAAAAACTATTAATTTTACTAAAACTTAACAAATTACTAATTTAACCTTAAACTAAACAACTAATATTAGTATTCTTAATTCTAAATGAAAAACTTTTAGTCTCCTAACATTAATGTAATAATATCAATATATAAATATAATTGACAGAAAAAGCTTAATTAAAATAATAAATATATATATATATATAATTATTTATATAATTAAAATTCTACAAAATAAAAGTAGATCTAACAACTCTATCCCTAAAATAATTTCATCCATAAAATTTACTAGCCTAACTGAAAAAATTGCAGATACTTAGTGCATATTAGATCTTTTGAGTCCCAAGTAGATTCATCTATTGCATGGTTTCTCCCAAAACCTTTACCAAAAAAATTGTCTGCTTTTGAAGCACTTGTCTTTTCTATCAAGAATTCATACTAGTTTCTCTTCATAGGTCATGACTTTTCTTTATTCAAATTATTGAGGTTCCAAAACATGAGAATTATGGATACATACTTTTGAAGTATATAACTATGAAATACATCATGGATTTGAAGAAGTTCAAACGGTAATTCCAAGCTACGTGTAACTGGATCAATGCATTTTATAACTTTATATGGTCCTATATATCAAGGACGTAACTTCCTTCTTTTTACCAAATTGAACAACATCTTTTTATGGAGATAATTTGAAAATACACTTGATCTCCAACTTGAAATTTAACATCCTTTCTTTTGGGGCTTGCATAACTCTTTTGTCAATTTCGAGCAATTTTCAATCTTTCTATGATTATTAGAACTTTATCAATATTCTTATGTATTCTTAAAGAGTGTAGGAGGAACAAGTTTTCCTACTATTGAAAGATTACTTTCCATTCCTTTCCAAATTAATATAAAATCAAACAAAGAAATACTGTTAATCAAACTCATCCTAAGTGATTGAAGTTTTATTTTTCGTAATTGTCCTTGTAAAACTTCACTCCCTACTTTCCTATTGAAGCCATAGTTTCAAACTACAAGAATTGTTTGATCTAAAAAGTTAACATTTTACTTTATGTAGTTGAGACTCTAGATTTTTGCTTTAGATGTGCATTACAAATGTTCATTAATAATCTATGTCACTTTAGTATTCTACTATGTACATTTTTTTCTGACAAATGGCAGATGACATAGTATTTCCTATAGACAAATGATTTTTTTCTTCTTTGTTTCGTTGATGTTTAGTTGAAGTTCTTTCTTATGGTATTTCTTCTAGGTGATAAGATTTATTTTACAACTCCAGCAGCAGAAAACATTTTATTTACAGAGAATGGTGATGTTAAGGTATTTCTTTATGCTTAAATGCTTCATTCTTTCAACCTTATTAAGCCTCTGGATCTTTAAATTTTGCAAATAGACATTTGGTCTGATCTTCACCCAATGAGAGTTCTTTTCATTATTCCTCGAGAAAATCCACTCCAGGTTATCAGTAATAGATGATCTAGCGTATGTTTGGATGCATCATTTAAAATCACATTAAGCTACGAACACACTTTGTGTATCTGGTATGAACAATGAAATTTTTTAAGTGGAATCACTTTTGAAGCACTACAAAATTTCTAAGTGGAATCACTTTTGTAGCACTTGTAGTGCTTCTTTGTGATGCGAATGTATATAAAAAAACATTGAATCCTCTCTTAAAAGTAATTCTTTTTTTGTGATTCTAAATTTTATCTTTTACGAACTCATTTATAGTGTATCAATGTATACCTTTTTTTAATTATTAAATACATATTCAACTTTTGGTTTGACAATTATGAAAGATTCTTTAGTCAGTCATGACTTCCATTATTTCTTTTGGAATATTTTCTTAATTTTTAAGTTTGTTTCTTACTCACCTCTAATCCAATCATAAAAGTTTCATCTCCTAAAATATTTTTTTCCCATCATAATCCTGATTTCTTTTCTAAAGGCTCATGTTTGTAACCACATATTTTTTTGTGTGAAAAGAAACTACGAAGTATCATTAACATTGAAATCCTAACTAGTTAAAGCTTTATTTTCGCTGTAACTGCTTATGCAGGCAAAGGCAGGAATTCAAACTAGGTTCAAGAAAAGGAATGCTAGAGAAAGGTCTGTTTTGGGTAAGTGAAACAATGATGTGCCGGATGATAGAAGAAGAGGGAAAATACAAATAGTTCTGATTCTTCGAGGTATTTATTTGTGTTTTGAGATGCTTCCATGGTTTATCTGTTTATCCTATAGGATTAACATATTGGTTTCTCGACAATGTTTACCTTCTCTACTTACCATGATTGTTTGACTTTACAAAGAGCATTTCCAAGATCACGCCAAACTAGTCATGATAAAGAAAATGTAAAATTAGTATTGTTGTCTACACCATTATTGTTGCTGCTTATTCCTTCCTTGAAATAGGTGATGAACACCCGCCTGCACTCTTTCTGCTTCACCTTTTTATTTATTTATTTGAATAGAGATTAAGTTTCATTCTATTATGATACAAGCATATTTGCTCGGGCTGTTTGGCGTTGCACATGGGCGCGCGAGACACAGAAGGGGGGCCACGCATGGTGCTGAAGTGTAAGGCACGCAGATGAAGGGGACCATCGGATAACGCAGTGTAAGGAGGTTTACAATTCAATTAGGAATGTCAGAATTGGTTAGCATGATTTCCTTGTAATCCCATGTGCTTGTAAAGCTATATATAGCCATAGTTATTTCAAGAATGATATATAAGAAATTATAAGAAATCAGCTCCTCTCTTACTATTCTTTTTCTTCCTCACTGAAAATTATTCGTAACAATGGTATCAAAGTCGGTTCCAACCATGGACAACCGGAACCAATCCAACACAGAAACCTCTGATGAGGAATCTGATCCCTTCGTGCAATTTTTCGAGCAATTAAACGTTATCTTATAAGCGGTGTTGATTGAGTTGAGAGCTCTTCGCATCTCCCATAACTCACTGGAATCACATCAGCTTACAACCACACCGTCGTGCATCTTCTGAGATCTTCAAAACAATTAAAGTCCAACCCACTAATTCCTTCGCGATGAGAGAATCCCAACCCATAGAACTCAGAACCAGTAAGAACTGTGTTTCTGGGTTACAAAAGGAGATGATGATGGCTTATACAGAGCCCAAGCCGAAGTTCTGTAGATCGCCACCATTTGGACTCCTAAAATCAGCCCATAAAGCAAGCCTATCTCATAAAGGTAGCTTTCCTCTTTCAATTGGGCTCCCTTAATATGGGCTTGGACTTCAGCCTTTATACTAATCTCTAGACCCGACCCACGAAGAAAAGACCACTTTGGGTGTTAAGGTTAACCGTGAGAAACCCTATCGGGTGAGAAGCTTACCTCATTGGGATACCAGACGCGCTAATTTTTGCAAGTGGCTTAGCATTTCTACTGGTGGTGCTCACAGAGGTGGTTGGAGAGTTATTGGAAATAGGGGTCGAGAAGGTCGTATGTTTGATCCGGGTAAGATTTGGCACTGATGGCACTGTAAGACTAACCAAAAACGATACACTCTAGTATCGACTATGGCTGACTCTGCTATCCCATCTTTGGTTATGGCTCGTGGTCAAAGTATTGAGTCTACTCTGGAAATGGCCCTTAACGCCCATTGTTATGGGGAAATGGCCCTTGTCCTTAGTGACTCAACTAAAGGTGTTGAGAAGATCTCTGGAAATCGTATCTACCTCTATAACAAGATCCTTAATCTTATTCACCAAAATGACCTTGAAGAGGTTGCTCTTTATACTCGTCATTCGGTATATTCCAATTGCAAACTCACCATTTTTACTGTCAATATTGTTCTCAATGCTCAGCTTCGACAATCTAAGTATGCAAACCTTCTTTCGCTTCATCGATCCATTACCCAAGCAGATGGTTTTTTTAAGCTTTATGAAGAGTTGAAGGAAAGATTGTGAGGGTTTGTTGAAGATGGAGTTGTTTATGGTAGCTTGATGAAAGGATACTACTTGAAGGGAATGGATAAGAAGGCTATGGAATGTTATGGGGAGGTTCTAGGGGAGAACCCAAAGGTAAAGATGAGCGCAGCTACATATAATTAAATGTTAGATGTTTTGAGCAAGAATGTGAAGTTTGATGAAACTTTGAATTTGTTTGGTAGGATGATAAAAGAGCATAAATTACCTAGGAAATTGGCTATGAATTTGGGAAGCTTTAATGTGATGGTGGGGGGTTATTGTGCATAAGGAAGATTTAAAGAAGCTATTAAGGTTTATAGAAGATGTGGAACTATAGGTGTAGTCCAGATGCCTTATCCTTCAACAATTTGATTGAACAGTTATCTAATAATGGATTAATGACTGAAGTTGAAGAGCTTTATAGAGAAATGGGTGAGAAGGGGGTGAACCCAGATGAGTTCACATGTGTTCTTTTGATGAATACTTGTTTTAAGGGGAACATACCTGATAATGCTACTCAATATTTCAGGGCAATGATTTCTTTCAAGCCAAGGCCGAGTTTGGCAATTAACAATAGATTGGTTGAAAGTTTGGTTAAGGTAGGATCGGTTGATGAGGCTCAACAAATGTTTAATGAAATGGATAAGCTTGGATGTATTCTTTCTCTTGTCACCTTCAATGATCTGATTCACAGATTTTGGAAGGCGGGCAAGTTCGAGGAAGCAAAAATGTTATTTCACAAAATGGAGATAGAAAAAAATCCTTCATTATTTCTCAGACTCTCTCAAGGTGGCAATAGAGTTCTTGATAGTTCAAGTTTTCATAAACAGGTGAAGCAATCAATAGTGGAGTTGTACCAGATATCACAACTTACAACATCTTCATCGATGGATTTTGTAAAGCTAGAGATGTGAGACATGTTTTTGGGTTCTTCTTGGATATGCAATCAAAATGGAAGTCACCAGATTCTGTTACTTATGGAGCACTTATAGATGGATTTCAAAAGGGTGACAAAGAAAACAATGCCTTTCGATTGTATGATCTAATGGTGAAAAATGGGTTGTTACCTAGCACGGCAATTTGTAATTCACTTATGACTAGGTTATGCCAAAAAGGGGCATTTTTGTTCAAACTATGACTAATAGAAGGTTATAGATATCCCTTGATAATGGATTTATGTACTATGACTATGCCCTTTCCTAGAATAAAGATTATATATTTCGATGGGAATCCTTCAATTCGAACTGTTTCAAATGCAGAGCAATCATCTGAATGGAAAAAATAACAAATGGGCATGGCCTTAGCATCAAATCAACTTTCCTTGGAACTGTGGGCTTGCTCCAAGGCCAATTCAGGGCTATCTTTTGCTTCTGTCTCAAAGCAAAGGTTGTAATCTTACCAATTCTTACCTCCACTTTATCCTTGAGGACAAGGATTCTAAAAAGGGGATGGAATGATACGAGCATATTTGCTCGGGCTACTTGGCATTACATATGGGTGCACGAGACACAGAAGAGAGGCCATGCATGACATTGAAGTGTAATGGACATAGATGAAGGGGACCACCGGATAACGTAGTGTAAGGAGGTTTACAATTCAGTTAGGAATGTCAGAATTGGTTAGCATGATCTCCTTGTAATACCATGTGCATGTAAGGCTATATATAGCCATAGTTATTTCAAGAATGATATATCAGAAATTATAAGAAATCAACTCTTCTCTTACTATTCTTCTTCTTCCTCAATCCTCTTTGAAAATTATTCGTAACATATTCCTAATTTATTTATTTATTTATTTTGATCAAAAGGTCAAGTTAATTCAAGTGATTTTTGTTACAAAACTCTTAACCAACAACTATTAAATGCATAAAAGGTCATCGTATGATGCCATCTAAAATCACTGATTATATTAATTTGCAAATAGAACTATCATATGTCACACAAACATAACAAATTTGACAATCTAATCTGATTATTAAGAAAAGAGAAAAATGTGAACATAACAAAGAAGAAAAAAACAAAGAATAAAAGATAAAAATAATAATCTTTATTGATTGGTATAAAAAAGCTAAGTACAAGTACAACATTGATACATTCTACTTGATATTTATACAACTAACTATAACTTCCTATCTACACTAAAACTATACTACGTTAATTAAATTGATACTAACAGAAGATAACAACATTCTATATATCTAAAAATAAATTCTAAACACAAGTTGTGTGGCATTTGGTTTCAACATCTAATGAATGGGCATGAACTGCTTCATCCCCAAATCATTGTAAATAAAACTTGTTTGGCGAGTTAGTGTCGATAAAGAGTAACTGACATGAATTTCAGTTTTGGAAGCATAGTAGAATATTACGATATTAATTACTTTTTTATATTTGAATTTCAAGTTTACATTTAAGTGAAAAATATCCCATAATTATAATTATCATATTTTATATAGTTTCGTTTTATATTAAATGATTATTTATGATAATATTTAGAAGATATTTTAGGAACAAATATCTCACTATTTGTTAAGTTTTAATATTTAAAGAATGTTGATTATAAAAAAAATGAAAATGAATTATTTTTTTGGAATATTAATTAGGATGTTATAGTCCCTCAAAGACTAGAAACTTAAGAGGTCAAGGTTTCCTCAATTAACCATATATCTATCAATTTTGTTTAATTTTTATGTTTTAATAAAATATGAAGTGTGTTTGTATAGGATATTATCTATGTCAATTTTGAAAAATATTAATAGAATATCAATTTATAGTATAAATAAAATATCAAATAATATCCATAAAATATCATTTATGATTAACTTTATTTATTTTTTAAAGTAATTTACCATTAAATTTCTTTTTCTAATATTAGTAATCATAATTTATTAATTTAAATAATTATTTAAAATATTTTAATTATTTATTTGATAACCTTTTAATTTATTTAGGAAAATAATTATAAAATTTATTAATGATATTAATTTAAAAAGTAAGTAATTAATTTTTTTAATATTTTTAAAAATTTATTACAATTTTCATAATTTTATTTGTTTATAATTTTTATAATTTTTTTAATAATTTCTTCTATAACAAAAATATATTCGATATACCCATAAAATTTAAATCTAAATAATTGTATCAACTTCTATAACAAAAATATATTCGATATACCCATAAAATTTAAATCTAAATAATTGTATCAACATCACTATTTCAAACGTTTATCGCAGCCACTATCAAAGACAATGCTGACATAAATTGTGATCCATAAACTCCCTAATCATACACAAGTTATGTTCTAGCATTCTTTGATTCTGTTAATATTGGAAGAACACTTCCATAATAGGAATAAGGAAATATCATATTAACATGAAAAAAATCAAAAATACCCTAAGGTTTAAGTAATATTCAAAAATATTCCTAAGATTTGAAAAAATTCACAAATACCCCTAAAATATAATGGAAGTTAAATTTAACGAAAGTAAATAGTATCATTTAATATCAGAAATACTCTTAAGGTTTCAAAAAATACAAAAATATTCCTAACATAGAAGAAGAAAAAATAAACCAAGAAATAATAGACATAGAAACAAAAGACATCTCAGGATGTTTTTCACAAGAAATTATAATAAGTAAAAAGAAATTTGAAGAAATTCAAAAGGTAAAGTTAAATCTTAAAGAAGGAGATAGATTTAAAGATCCATCATTTTTATTAAGAAAATTATTCCCTAGAAAATATATTATCTAGTATGACATAAGGAATAAAGAAATGAGTATTAAGATTACAAATGCAAAAGAAAGGTATAATATATCATTAATTGATAAAAAAATTATATTAAACAAGTTATCAAAACTTCCTCATAAAGATGAAGAAAAAATTGGATACATACATTTAGGAGAAATTCAAATATTAATAAAAGCCAATTTTAGAGAAGGAATAGATACACTAATAAAAATAACATTATTAGATAACAAAATAATAAATAGGTAAAACATCTTATTAAGAATGATTCATGGTAATTTAGGATACCAAAAGTTAAAATTTACAACATATCCTAGATTTGCTATAAGCATACATGATAAAAATCTAAATTAGGTATTAAGTCTGGCTTATGAATTTAAAAAAATAGATTTAATGAAAGAAAAAAATCGTTTATTTTTAATACATTATCTAGTAGCATATTATTTAACAAATAGTCATAATAGTTCAATAAATGGACAAAATGAAATTATAGAAATAGACAAAACATTTAAGGAACTTGGACAAATAATAAAACCAAAAATACTAACAAACTTTAAAATACCATAAAAATGAAAATTAGATATTAAAGAAAAACCCTTGATAATAGGAAGAAAAAGTAATGTTGTTAAAACTAATAGCATACCAAAATTTAATTTTATAGACTATGAAGGAGAAACTTCTAACCAAAAAGAAGTTAAAAAACTAGAAAATGAAGTTAAAATAATGAAGGCATTAGTTCATGATTGTATATTAAGGAAAAATAATATATAGAGATAAAATAAAAAATATGCATTTAGAAGTAAATGGAAGCCTAGTAGGTGTAGCAAAAAATAAAGCAACATTATTATTGGAAACTGTACAATTATTAACATAGGAAACGGATTTAGTCCAAGAATCAAACACAAAATATTTACAGGAAATAGTAGATATACAAAAAGAATTACTAAAGGAAATAAAGGAATGTGGTTATAATAAACTACAACAAGATATGCATAAGGAATTTTCAGAATTAAGAAAAGATGTATACAACATACATAGGAATAATGAAATAATAGGTTATAAATATGATCCCTTAGAAGGATTAAAAGAAGAACCATCAAAGAGATCAGATTCCCTAATTCCTAAAAATGAGAAAAGGAAAAATAAGGAACAATCTAAGAACAAAGAGATAATTCCAATTTAATGGAATACAGAAAAAAAATTAGAAAAAAATTCATGGACCCTGAAAATAGAGATATAGAAACATTGGTCAGTTTATTGACATTAATCAATGAAAAACTTTGTACTAACAAATAAGAAGATGATATGATAATAATCAGTGAAACTGATTCTGAACCAGAAAACATGACCTCAAAAGGTCATATGAAACCAACTGCATTACCAGTCCCTTACCAAGAAAGAACATTTGACCCACATAGAGGAGAAAGAAAGAGGCAAAGAATAGAACAACCTGATACCAAGTATAGAAGAAGACAACCACCTAAAATAGAGGAAGGGTTGCATTGGGGAACTAGAGGTAGTATTTCACCAGACTTCAAACTCCATGATAATTATAAATCTAAACTTCTAGATTTAGATTGTATAAGAGATAGTTAAAAAGCCTTAGATGAATAGGCTAGTGGAATGAGTATGCTCATACAAACTTCTCAAACTATGCAAACAAATCCTTCAACTTGTAAAGTGCTTATAGCATATAAAATGACAGGAAATGTTAAAGTTTGGTTTTCAAACTTAATAGATCAACAACATTTGTTAATGCAAGGACATGCTTCCACAGGAAGAGAATACTTGGATACAATAATAAATGAAATATATAAAGAATTTATTGGAGAAGATAAAGGAAGGACTATCACTGAATCCAGTGAAACTGAAATCAATGAAACTAAATGGCATCT
Organism: Hippophae gyantsensis; assembly: GCA_030763125.1. Classification (NCBI taxonomy): domain Eukaryota; kingdom Viridiplantae; phylum Streptophyta; class Magnoliopsida; order Rosales; family Elaeagnaceae; genus Hippophae; species Hippophae gyantsensis. The sequence continues at coordinate 37,157,898 of CM061032.1, read as the reverse complement.
AACAAATATGGAAATTTGTAACATGTATTACATAGATTCTTTTACTTGTGAATATAAAATGTATTACCATAAATTACCATCCTTTATGAAACAACTTATAAAGAAATGTTTTTTTCAAAAATTACCTGGAAAATTATATAAAACCTTAACAGAAAATTGGGAACAAAGGAATAGAGAAACTATACTAGATACTTTAGGAGGAAGAATAAGAAGCCTTAAAGATTGCATCATTATTAAATGTCAAGAAAGAAAAGAATATAAATAGGTAAGAGGAAATGATAAAATCTGCTATGTATAAGAGATTTTAGAATACTAGGAAAATATGAATGTAATATAAAATCTTATAAACAAAAATATAAATATAAAAAATATAAATTCAAAAAACAAAAATTTCCAAAAATATAAAAAGAGATTTAATAGAGAAAACTACAAGAAAATATATTTTAGAAGAAAGAATTATAAACCTTCTAAAAAAGGAATTATTACCCTTTAGGAAATAAAAAATACAGATGTTGGATTTGTAATAAAGAATGACATTATGTTAACGAATATCCAAGCATACTTCAATATAAAAAGAAATTTCCATAAAAAGCAAAAATCTTAGAAGAAGCTTTCAAAATGGAATTAGAACCAATCGAGGAATTTGATATAGATGATACTTACAGTATCTATCTATTAGAAGAAACTGAGGAAGAAATAACTGACTCAGAATATGAACACTCAAATTATGAATATTCTTCATAAGAAGATGAATGATTTGTATAGTATTACAAATCCAAATAGTACTTACATTAAAATAGGACTAAAATTTAAAGGCTATAACACTTATCATTTACATGAATATATAGATACAGGAGCTCGTATGTGTGTAGCCAGTAGATATGTATTTCCAGAAGACACCTGGAAACAAGCACCAAAATATTTAATTATAAGAATTGCTAATAATACTACAATAAAACTCAATAAGGTATTAAAAGATATTGATATAATGATAGGAGGAGAAAACTTTCACATTTACCATATATCAACAAAACAAGAGTAGATTTGTTAATAGGAAATAATTTACTAAACTTATATCAACCTTTCACACAACATTCCGACAAAATAAGTCTCACAACCTTAGAAGGAGATACTATCTATGATTCTAAAGTAAGAAAAGCTTTAATTGCTCAAACCCAACTTTTATGCAACAACATAAAAAGTGAAAATGTGGTGAGATAGAAGACTCATAAAAACCTTATTTAGAAAATATTTCATTAGATATAGAAGAAAAACAAAACTCTTTTCTCAATGAAATATGAGAAGACAAAGCTCTAACAAGCATTAGAAAACTATTAAAAATAATCAGTTCAGAAAATCCTTTGGATCTAAAAATAAATAAATCTAAAATAATAGTCAACATAAAATTAAGATATTCTGACAATATCATAAGAGTACAACCAATGATTTATACTCCAGAAGACGGGATTGAATTTGGAAAACAAATTCAAGAACTTTTGGAATTAAAAGTCATAATATCAAGTAATTCACCTCATTCTAGTCCAACATTCTTAGTTGAAAAAGAAGTTGAGAAAAGAAGAGGAAAAAAGAGAATAGTAATAAACTTTAAAGCACTGAATAAAGAAACCATTGACGATGGATACTTCATTCCAAAAAAGGAAGAACTATTATCATCAATAAAAGGAAAGAAATACTTCTCGAGTTTTGATTGTAAAAGCGGATTTTGGCAAATAAGACTAGATGAAGAATCCCAAAAATTAACAACATTTAGTTTCCCCCAAGGACAATTCCAATGGACAGTTATACCATTTGGATTAAACAAGTTCCAGGTATTTTTCTAAAATATATGGATAACATTTTCAAGAAATTACAAGATATTTATTATGTTTACATAGATGATATTTTTTATTTTCAGTAATGAATTAAATAAACATTATTTGGATATTATCAATTTTTTACAAGAATGTAGAAAATAATGCATTTTATTCTCTGAAAAGAAAGAAGTACTTACTCAATAAAAAATTAAATACTTAGGGTTGGAAATTGAAGATGGAAAACATAATCTACAACCCTATATACTAAATAATATTCAAGGTTTTCCTAGTACATTATAAGATAAAAACGAATTACAAAGATTCTTAGGATGTTTAACATATGCAGAAGCATATATCAAGAAACTTGCAGAAATGAAAAAAACTATTACAAGCAAAATTGAAAAAAAGATCATATCTAGAAATGGACAAAAGAAGATACTCTATATATGGATAGAGTAAAAGCAAAGGTAAAAAATTTACCAACTTTATACCATCCAGGGCCAGATGATAAGATGATAATTGAAGGAGATGTTTCACAAGAATATTGGGGAGCAGTTCTTAAAGCAAGAGTATATGACAAAATACATCAAGATCTTTCCAAGGTTCAGAATGAAATTATCATAGTAATGAAAAATAATATTTAGTTGTTAAAAAAACTATTAAGAAATTTGCAATATATCTCGTAAACTCCAAATTTATTATTAGAACAGATAACAAGAATTTTGATTATTTCTTAAGAACTAATATTATAGGTGATTACAAACAAGGAAGATCAGTTAGATGGCAACAGTGGTTCAACCATTATAATTTTGATGTTTAACATCTTCTAGGCCATTCAAATAGTTTAGCTGATGTCCTTACCAAAGAATTAGCACCTCTAAATATTTTTATGCTTTTAGGAATGGAACATCTTGATATGAAAATCAAGATAAAGGAAAAGGAGATAAAAATCCTAAAGGAATAACTAGAGCTACTATATCTCGAGAAATCTCTTATGAAGACAGGAAAAAAATAGGAAGAACTTAATTGTTCAAAACAACCTCTAGAGACCAAAAGCTCAAACGAGAAATCTCCATTAAAAAAGGAAGAACCTAATAGTTCAAAAACTTCTAAAACCATAAAGCTCAATTAGGTAGATGAGGCAGAAAAAGAAGAACATAAAAAAGTTTATGTGGTCTATAATGGCTCAAAACTAGGAATTTATAACAATTGGATATAAGCTAGCAAATCTATTCTAGGAATAAGTGGAGTAACTCATAGAGCCTTCACCAACAGAATAGAAGCTGACGGTAGTTATGCTAACTCTAATAGTAAGAAATTATTCTGCAGCACTACAACAACAACCAACAGCTCTAAGCAGATTGACAAATCTTGGAAAGATAGCAAGGCCTCCAGTGCTATTTAGAGAAACATCTCCTCCATAGACATCAAAAATAGTAAAGCGTTCAGTATTATTGAAGGAGATATCTCATAGAACTACTCCAATAATTAAAGATGAAAAGGACCAATATAAAAACCTCAGTAAACCACAATGTTTGAGTCTCTATAACTTGGCCATAAAATCAACCCAAGAACATATTGAAGATATGAAATTTTATACTACAGACAAGGAATTTCCTAAAGTAAATTCAATATATTGGAAGGAGATGATCCAATATTTATGTATAAATCATTTCATGCAGGACTAATAGAAAATATATATCCATGAATTAATTTAAGTGAGTTAAATTATTTCCTAGAAAATTTTAAAAAGGCAATCAAGAATTTCAGAAGAAAAATTAAAACAGGTGATAAACCTGTTTATCTTAGATTTTTCAGCTCATTAGTGGATTGGAATAAGGAAGGAAGTATTAGTCCCTACCACTTAATCAAGATAGGAATTTTGAACACAAACACAGAAGTTCCTAAACCAAGGGAACTTCTAGAAAAGGAATTCAACGCAGAAGAATTCAGTGTATTAAGAGGTCAAATGCTAAGCCAAATTTACTATGAACTCAAGAAGATTGACAATTCTAGTAAGATTAAAGTAAATTATTCAACTAGTAAAGTCATTATCATTTCCCACAGTATCATGGCTCTGTCAGAAGAAGATGGTGAAAAAATCACCAAATATGAAACCAATTTTAATTGTAATAACTTAGAAATTGGTCAACAGACAAGAAAAGTATTCTACTTCTATGCCATAAAAGCCACAAAAGACCACAAATGCATTCTCTGTATCAAAGATCGAGAAGATGAAGATGTGTCATCATCAACGTCATCAAAGGAATTGTAGGCAGAAAATGACAAAGAAAAAAAAAATAATTGTCAGTAAAAGACAACAAAAGTGATAAAGATGTTGACCCCACATCTTAGTCGGTAGCATGTGCCAAGGAGAAAAGTAATGGCTATCCTTTAAAGTAGAAAAGCAGATGAATTATTAGAGTAAGTGTAAAATAATAATTTTAGTTTTGTAAACAGGGATTCCTTGTTCTATAAAAGGAATCCTTATTATCATTTCAAGGGGACACGAAAAAACACAGAAATTTAGAGCTCTTTACTCTGAAACATTGTAGCGTAGAAAACCCCTCTATCTAAAAATCGCAAAACCAATAATGTTATACCCAATAACTATTAGCTGCTAAGCACCCTTTCAAGGTTCTTAGCTAGCCTTAAGTTGTAATAATTATTATTCTATGAATAAAATGGAGTTCAGTTACTCTTATTTAGTAAGTCAACTATTGGACACCATTTATGTACGGATGCGAAAAGCTAACCATTTCCAAGAGGGCATTAAGGTTTAAACAAAGCTGAGGCATAACAAGTGTAACAGAAAAAGACGAACAAAAGGAAAAACCATGGTAGACCCATCAAATTCAGGTATAATAATTATAAATTTATGCCAGTTAAGAATCTTGAATGTTTAAATATTTGCTTACAACAAAACATAATATTGCTAAAATAGGAAAATGGAAATTGTTTTTAGAAATAAACAACTAATAATTCCAATGGAAATCAAAGATAAAAATATAATTCTATTAGAAACATTTGATAAAGGTTATCTATATCATTTAAATAAATATTTTAAAAATGAAGATTATGAAACTTGTTTTGAAAATTTTAAAAGATTTAACACCTTATTAGATATCTATACATACTATATTAAATTTATTACAAGCATCATAGACCATCCTATTTCAAGGACATTAAATGACTATTTTAGTAAAAAATATGTGAGAATAGAGGAAGAAGAATTCAACAACTTAATGTTTGGATACTACTTCTTTTAATTAAATACACGGTATGTACACAAGAAAAACTTGCTTGTATACTATGAATATGACAAAATAATATACATTCAACACATATGATTTATCAAGATAATACTCTATGAACATCGAATCATTAGTACATAAATTAGAACTATTAGATTTAACAAATGGAAAAGTAATTTTTTAATTTTAAAAGAAAATTAATATATTCAGGATTAGAATTAAGCAACCAACATAATAAAGAACATAATATACTATGCAATTGAAATGAATATAGAAGAAAATTAAACTTATACAGAAAATATAATAAGCTTTTTAGACAAATTATTATCTTCAATAAATAGACAAAGACCATTAACTAGGTCAATATTAACTCCTGATTAAAAATTGTTAAAAATTATATTGATCCCCAAAAATTGGTATCAGAGCCTAGAAATAGTAAACTAAATAATAATGGATGGAAAAATTAACATTGTTTAAGTCTAAGGGTAGTTTTGATATTTTATAAACCTCGAGGACATAATTGAAAATATATCAAACCTCAGGGACATTTAAGATAGTGTTCCTATTAACATATCACAACCCATCTTTATTATATTGAATAAAGACACTTAAACTAGATTATTATAATGAACAAATATCTACTAAAATAAATAATAATCTATTTTATTTATTTTTATTGAAAAACATATCACAGCTCAATTAATAGCCTGAAAGTAAACATTGATCAACATTCAGTTTAGTTCACAAATTTAAAATTTTAAGAAATAATTTATCAATTTTAATATTTAAGTAAACTTAATTACTTGCCAAAATTATGAAAAGTGAAGCTAATTTGTGTAATAATAATTAATTTTAAAATTTAATCTTTAATAATTTGGGGTGGCCAAATGCTTATTTTACTTTCTAAAAATTTACATGTATATTTCATATTTATAGTATATTATTCGTAATTTTCTAAAATGAAGGGGTGGCTATAGAATATTTTTAAAATACTCCTAGAGTATTACTAACAGATATTTTCGAGATGATATATAAACTCAAAAACTCCAACCCTATCAATGGATTGTTGACATTATGTAGGTACGTCCACATGAAAGGAGAAGAAAATTAAAATTTTAGGTGCTACTACATTTGACAAATTCAACAAATAAAAAAATTTATATTTTTGTGGCTAAAATTTGGCTAGTTACATGGCCAATTTTTAGCCACATAAGGGATAAGCAATTTGCTTATAACTAGGCAATGTTTTTGCCTGAAAGAGACACACCAAAAAGAAGAGAAGCAAAGCCAAAGAAACAATTTACTTTGATAAAAAATAGTGTTATGTATGTGAGAAAGTGGGAGAGAATATTTTAGAAAAATATTAAGGATATTTTTCTAAAAAAGAAGTGACAAAATAGTGAGTTTGGGAAACACTTGTGTGTCACTATTATGGGTTTATCTCAATTTGTTGTTCCTCTCACTTTGTACCCATTAATTTTATTTCTAAAAGGGGAGTGACAAAATAGTGAGTTAAAGGATGAACCACGTTAAATTGCCGATGTCATTATTTTACTTTGTTGAATTTATTTTATTTTTACCCATTATGCCCCAAAAATTGGTATCAAAGTTGGTCTAGTAAAATTCTTAGTATGCTATGTGGTTACAACATAGACTGATCTACCACATCAGAACAGATTTTATTAAGTTCATGGTGTATTTATTTGCAGAAAAAGAAACACAGTGAAAAAAAATATAAAGCTAGAAGGTAGATATTGAGACATTTAATGACAATAATAATTTCTCTTTATGGAAAAGGAAGATGAAGGACATTCTCATTCAATAGAAGGTCCATAAGGCGTTGCTGGGCAAAGAAAAGAAGGAAGCAACCTTCACTGAGGAACAATGGGAGGAGATATATGAGATTGCAATAAATACAATCCATCTAAATCTCTCAGAAAATGTCTTCTTGAATCAAAAAATTGCAAGACTATAAAAGAAACATAGGGGACTCTAGAAAATGTGTACATGTTAAAGAACCTTACCAATAAATTTTATTTATGGAAGAAGCTATATTAGATGAGGAAGGAAGATAATGTGGGCATGATGCAGCACATTAGCGATTTCAACAACAAGCTTTCTCTCTTAGCAAGATTCAATGTTAGTTTTGGCAATAAAGAGAAAGCTACGATGTTGCTTGCATCACTACCATCATCATATAATAATCCCACAACAACTTTGAGTTATGCAAAAGATAAGATGGAGTTTGAAGTTATTGAGAAATAGAACAAGGAAATAGATTTAAAAGCACAAGCCCTTATCACAGAGTCTAGAAGAAGGAGACAGTATAGAGAATAGAAATCCAAAGGCAAGAGTAGAGGCAAATCAAACAAATATGTGATCGGGGCAGAACCGACATCGCCGATCCTGCCCGTTACTTTGGTTTTATGTATTTATAAAACTCTCGCAAGTGCACGAATCATTTCGTAGAAAATGATAAGTATACTCCCAATGTCGATCTAAGGAAGGAATGTATGTGGTTTTTAATTTATTATTCAAACTTTTAAAAACGAAATTAAATCTTAAACATCCTGTCACGATATTTTGGGTTTTGTGTTTTTAATCTAATTACATAAAAATAAACATAGATTCAATAAACATTTATGCAAATTTTATCTGTTAAAACAGTGGAGTATTTATGGATATAATAATTAAGTTAATTATGCTTGCTCATATTATTTAGGTTATTAAAGATATGAATTGATATTTATTGATTCTCTCTTTTTTGTATGAATACCACCTTTGGTGGGGTTAGATATTCTTTGTTAACTAAACAAATCAATTAACACCTATGGGTGGGGTTGATAACTAATTTGGTTAATTAAATTAATTTCTTTTTCTAAGAGATTGAAAATGAACCATTTAAATGCCACCTTTGGTGGGGTTAGACATTTTAAACTTTATTCAAGGTGTCCAAATTCAACCTAAGAATTTAGTTATCCGAGTACTAACTTTCAAGTTTTAAAACCACTACTGAAAACATGTTGTCAATACATTTTCAGATAATAATTCTTATAAAAACTTTTGAAATAGAGCTTCACTCTAACTACCGTGCGATTGTACCAACAAATAAAAGAGCACTACTCTAAATCGAATAGGATAACTAAAGCTTAAAATCTAATTTTCAGATTTAAGTTTGTAATGAAAAATAATATATTTCTCTCTAACATTCTTAATATAAAATCTTGAATAAAAATAAAATCAATTCATTTTAGAGATTTTTACCTATTTAATATTTCGCAAGCATAACAACGTTATTATTATATCATGTTTACAAATAGCCAACACAGTTAAATTTAATCAGAGACAAATTAAATATAACATGTAAGAATAAAGCATAAAAAATAACTGTAAAGAAAATAAAATCCTTACAAAACTTCGATGCTATTCCCGTTGTTGGAAAACCTCCAACCGGAATTTGCACTCCCATTTATTGAATCGAAAAGCTAATAAATTACAAAAACATAACTAGTTCTTCCCCAAAAGGGAAGAACTCTAAAACTAAGAGAAATTAACTAAGAAAAGCTAAAAACTAAGACAAACTAAAAAATCTAAGAAAAGAGAGAAAGAAAGAGAGAAGAGAATGTGTTTTGAGGTGTTTTTAGTAGTGAAGGGAAGGGGGGTATTTATAGGTGAGGATGGAGAGAAAAAATGAGTGAAAAAATGTTAAAAAAATGTGAAAACGCGTAATGCAAAAGCTGAGGTCATTGATGACGTCAGCATGACGTCATGGGGCGGCTGCACGTGAAAAATGGGGCGAAATGGGCGTTGGTGCGCGCGGCGGGCGCGCGCGGAACTGGGACTGGGCGCGCGCTGATGCGCGCGGACGTGGGACGTGCTGCGCGCGGGGCTCAGCGGCGCGATTTTCTTCTTTTTGACCCATTTTATCCAATTTTTCCATATTTATTGACCTTTCCCCATTTATTTATTAATATATTTGTGATGTATTGCTTCCAGTATTCCTCTTTGAGTCTTTAAGTTACGTTTTTAAGCCAAAATACCTGAAAAACAATAAAAATACCCGTGATTCCGAAAAAGACAAATATATATAAATATATGATAAAACATATAAATATATATATATATTAATCAATTAATGTGCATAAAATCATGGTTATTTTAGTGCTTTTTGAGCACTCATCAATATGCCAATGTTAAATGCCATCATTGTAAGAGGAAAGGTCATATCAAGAAATTTTGCTAGGTTTTCAAGAAGGAACAAGAAACGAATAAAGGAAAAGTAGTGAAGAAAGATGAAATTAGTGATGATGAGCAAACAAATACCATAAATGAGTTCAATATCGTTTATGATGAATATTTTGTCAATCATGCATCACATGAGACCAGTTGGGTGATTGATAGTGGTGCTACAATTCAAGCTACATCGCGTACATAATGTTTCTCATCATACACACCTGGAAGGTTTGGTGTTGTTAGAATGGGAAATGAAGGCCAACCAAAGGTTGTTGGTAGGGAAGATATTTGCTTGGAAACAAGGAATGGAACCAGACTATTTCTAAAGGATGTCATGTATATTCCAGATATATGCCTAAATTTGTTCTCTGTACGCAAACTAGCAAATGAAGGATATTGCACCTCCTTTATTTATGACAAATGGAAACTTACAAAAGGCTCATTGGTAGTGGCTAGAGGTGAGAAGCATACAACTTTGTATATAATGCAAACGAAGCTCTCCACCAACATAGTGAATGCCATAGAGAAAGATAGTGTAACTGAATTATAGCATAGGAGACTTAGTCACATTGGTGAAAAAGGTATGACAAGTCTAGCCAGAAAGAAGATGCTGCCCAAAATAGATGAAGTACATTTGGAGAAATGTGTTGATTGTCTAGCAGGAAAGAAAAACAGAGTTTCTTTCAAGAGATCCCCTCCTTCTTGAATGAATAATAATTTAGATCTAATTTATTTAGATTTGTGTAGACCAATTCCAAATTCACTTGGTGGTGCTCAATACTTTATGACTTTCATTGATGATCATTCAAGGAAGATATAGGTATATCTTCTAAAGACAAAGGATCAGGTGCAAGATGCCTTCAAAGAATTTCATGCCTCAGTTGAGAGATAGATTGGGAAGAGCTGAAGTGCATACGGATAGACAATGGTGGAGAATACAAAGTATATTTTCATGCTTATTACAAAAATCATGGTATTCAGCATCAGATGACACCTTCAAAGACATCGCAATTGAATGGCTTAGTTGAAATGATGAAAAAAACTTTGATGGAGAGAGTCAGATGTCTACTATCACATGAAAACTTGACTAAAACTTTCTGGGGTGAAGCCATATTCATAGATGTGTTGAATCTTTCACCCTATACTCCTTTCAAGATGGATGTTCTAGATAAAGTATTGTCAGGAAAGGATGTTTCCTATGATCATTTGTGGGTGTTTGCATGGAAAGAATTTTTTTATATCTTCTAGGATAAGAGATCAAAAATTGATGCTAAGATAAGACAATGTACTTTTATTGGCTGTGGTCAAGATCAATTTGGCTATAGTTTTATGATCCAGTTGCAAAGAGACTTGTCAGGAGCCATGATACTGATTCATTTTTGCCTCCAAATTACATAGCTCTTCTTCCTTATATGCAAGAAACTTTAAAAGAAAAAAACCCTAGATGAAATGGGCCTATTTAGTTGTTGATTAGGCCTAATCCAACCTTAAAAAATAAAAGACTAAAAGACTTAAAATAAAAAGCCCATAATTCACTAAAACAAAAATTGCTAAACATAAAACACCAATAATTAACTAAAACAAATAAATTGTTTCCTAAATTAATCATTGCATCTAATTTAATATTCCAAATCTATCCCTTGCGTAGGATCTTGAGAATCTTTAGAATATTTGTAAACATAAACTTGGTTAGCACCTCAATCACCATTACTATTTTATGTATTGTTTTACATGCAATGTTTTATTTACAGATAACTAAGTAAATTAAGCATGTCTGGCTGAAAATACTCTGAGATATTAGTAATGTTGTTATGCTTGTGAAATATTAAAGTATGTAAAATAGTTTTTAAAATGAATTAAGTTTTTTTTCTTCAACAATATTTAAACGAAGTTTGTGAAAGAAAAATATATAGACAAAGTACTTTATACTAAGCAAGAGAGTTAGATTTAGGATCTCATCATTTGAATTTGATTTAGAGTAGTGCTTTTAAATCTTTGAACTATACCGATTCTACAATTAAAGAGAAAACTCTATTTCAAAGATTGTTTTTGTCAGAATTACTATTTAAAAATATATTTATGATATATTTTTAATAGTGATTTTAAAATTTGAAATTTAGTTTTTTGATTACTATTATAAAACTAACTTCGACACATTGAATGAAATTCTAATTACATGCTCAACCTTAAGTAGTAATTAGATGGTTTTTTAATTTTTTATAAATAAATCATGATTTAATAATTAATTAATTAGTAAATCCACCTTAGTATATTAATTAGTTTGTTATTAATAAAGAATTTGATACGTGCCTTATGATTTTTTCTTACTAAAAGGATAGAATCAACAATCTTAATTCATATTTTTAATAACCTAATTAAAATTAAGCAAGTATGATTAATTAACTAATCTACTCTATAAATTATCCACTGTATATAAAAGTTTATTTGACTAATGCTTGTTGAATTTATCTTTACTCTTATGTCATTAGATTAGACATTTAAAACCCTAAATTTGTGACATAATATTTAGGTTTAATTTTTGTTTTCATGAATTTGTTGAATTATTTAAAAAATCATATGATTCTTTTTTAAACTAACCTTTAGAAATATAATTATCATTTTTTAAAATATATAATATTTGTGTACCAAGTTTTTGTCAGTTTTTGGCACTATTATTAAGGAGGAATAATTTTTTAAATTTTTTATTATCAAAATTTAAAATTTTTTTTGTAAATGTTATTATTTTTATCTGAAATCTTAAAATATCTAGGTTATTAATTAATAACTTTAGATAATTTAAGTTTTAAATTTTTAAAAAAGTTAAAAAAATATATATATTTTTTAGATTAAAAATATGAGCTACATGGAAAAGATGACTATTAAAGATGAAATTCATAATTTTGTTTGGAGGTTTTCCATTTATAGAAACTGTAGGAATGAAAGTTTACCTACCCAAAACTAAAGATGCATAAATTCCCCAACATGCCATAAAGGCAACAAAATCAAATAAAGGATAAGAAAACTCCCTCAAAACTCGATTCTTAGACGTCCAAAACTTGAATCACCAACCACCACCGATGCTTCTCTTTATTACCTACAAAACAAAAAACTTATTAGTCATTGGGAAGACACTTGCTTTCCCTTATCACCACATCCTAGGTATCTAATTTGACAATGCTTCTTGAATCTCTCCACCCTTCCTCCATAATAATTCTTAACCCTTTTCCATTAAACAAGAATTATTTTTTAACATTATCTTCGATTTCCATCATACCATGGGAAAATACTTTGGTGATGGTAAAAGGAACCGACCACCTAGATTCGAGCTTACACAGTAACAAATTTAATTGAGAATTAAACAAAATAATTTTTTGTCTCGATTCAAAGTGGCAATCCATAATCCTCCTCCATGCCATTTATTTATTTTCTCCTTGTAGATCTTGGTATTTTGATCGGCAAAGAGAAAAAGTTCTTTGAGTTTATTCAATTTCAATATGCTCATCTCATTGGCCATCTTGATATCCATATTAAACTCTTTCGTCCAAAAAGCCCTATGCCCTAACTCCACTGGAAGTTGACATGCCTTCCTATAAGCAAGCTGATATGGAGTCATCCCACTGGGTATTTTATATGCCATCCTATGTGTCCACAATGCTTCCTCTAACCTCTTGGGCATATCTTTTCTAGAGGGATTGATAATTTTTTCTAGGATTCTCTTTAATTCTCGGATAGAGACCTCCACTTGGTCACTTCTCTGGAGATGGTAAGGAGTTGCCAATTTATGCTTGACACTATATTTTGGAAGCAAAGATAGAGATGATCTATTTCAAAAATGACTCCTCTCATCACTTATAATGGCTCTTGGATTTCCAAACATTGTAAAAAGCTTTTTCAAAAATTGAACCAACACCTTAGCATCATTATTTAGAAGTGCCATAACTTTAACCACTTTGGACATATAGTCCCTGGCTACTAAAATGTAATGCTTCCCATATGATGAAACAAACAGTCCCATGAATCTATCCCTTATATATCAAACAACTCCTACTCCAGGATACTCTTCAAAGGCATCTCACTCCTCGATAAATTACTAACCCTTTGGCATCTATCACAATTTTTAACAAGCTTATAAACATCCTTGAAGATGGTTGGTCAATAATATCCCAATTTCAGCACCTTCTTCGCTGTTCCAAAACTACCAAATTGTCCTTTATAGTCTAAAGCATGGTAATGCTTAAGTATATCTCCAACCTCCTTGATTGGTATTTATTCTTGAAGAATAAGAACCCATCTAATCAATCGAGGTTTCGTTCTTCTTTGCCAAGAGGTATTTGACACCAAATGATCCATGTACATAATTACTTTTTTACCAAAAAGTTAATACTTGATACGCAAGTAAAAAATAATTTAAGACTAAAGATTATTGAACCCACGAGAATTGTTGCAATAACTACTATTACTTATTAACTTGTTAGTAAATTAGTAGAGGGGGTTTTAAAAATTGTTTTAAAAAAAATGAAAAATACAATATTAACTAAAATACATAAGCATACATATTAAGAGAACACATGTGATTATGAGACTAGTCTCACCACTAGCCTATACCTCACTAATTGTATTATGAATTAATATTAAAACTATCTTTGAATTCTTAATTTTACCTTCGGAAATCTAGGTAACTAAGGTTCGACTTCATAATAAACATTTTCTTAATTTGTAATTGATTAAATATTGACTAATTAACCAACATTAATCATGAACAACTTAGTAATATGTTAGATAATTCATTAATTACATTACATTCTAAAAAAGAGATGTCTAAACTATGAAAGATTACAATTCTTATTAATTTTTAACAAAGACATCGACCCTACTTGTCATACTGTCACAAATTAACAAGATACCACTTTATATAAGAATATTAGCAATTAAACATACACATATAGTAAACTAATTAGCTACTCTAATTCAAACATGTACATTCATGACATTTAAAACACATCAAAATTAAGAATTGGATCTAAAAATTCATCACAATATTTTATTAATTGAAATCATATTCTATGGCTAACAAATTGCCTACAACCACTTACATAAATTAGCTTGGCATGTATTATAAAAGAACCATAAATAACATAATAGAAAACAAAGAAGAAAAATAAAAAAATATTCCTTAATTGCATCTTGAATTCTATCATGCCTCTAGCCTTCAATTTCTTTGTAGACTTAAGTGTATTTTTTCCAAAATATGTATCTACAATCTGTGGTTACATTTGTTGTTAACCGTAGATATATTTCTATAGTAAAAGAGTTACATGTAGTTAAAATATAGTTAGGATAAGGGTTTTAGAAATTTAGAACAATTAAAATACTAATATAATAAATCTAACAAATATTTTCAATAATGATGCCCACAAATATCAAAATTAAATTAAATTAAACTGACTCAACGAAATAAAAATAGAAAAATAAGTAATGTCACTTACTATCAGATTAATTATACATTTGTCTTAAAGATTTCCCATAACATTCAATATATATATTATTTGAAATTCACTCTTCTTGAAAGATAAATTCAAATGTTAATTTCAATTTCATGATCAACTTGTAGACATCCATCTAACCACAAACATATAATCTTCATATAGGATAATTGTATGCATGACATTTATAGAACAAATTTTTTGGTCTATAGATTATACATATATGATATGTGTAAGCATTGTAATCACAAACTAGATAAGCTTGGCTTACCTTTAAATTCCCTCTCCACTAATGTAGAATGGTCATACCACTTTACATCAATAGGACTTTATCAAGGTCATAATATTAGCAAAATTCATCCCAGGTGTATTCACCTTCACATTCATATCTAAATATATTATGGGTACAATTTCACATTGTATCAAATATCACTATATTCTTTTTTTTCTTCTTTCTTTTCTTTTTTACTTTCTAGAAGTTTGCTTACTTAGTTATGGATCTAAATAACAAAATATCAATAAAAGTATGAAAAATTAAAATTTTGCAAGTGGCTTAACATACAATCACATATTTTACATAGTGGTACTATCCTATAATCTAAGGGAATCATCTTTACTTGAATCTAGAAAGCTCGTGTTTATACCCTAAAAAACACAAACAAGGAATTTTTTCCCTCTTTTTTTCATACGTCTAAACAAATACATGCTAGAGATAAATGATTATCAATCATGGATTGAGCACTTTTGCTTGGGATTCATTAATGATTATCAATCAATGATAAATTTCATCCATATTCTATTGGAAGTTTTTCATTCTCATCCTCATCTCATTTTCAAATAATTTTGGATGAGACAATTTTAGACTGAGTATATTTTGCATATCTTTATCCCCAAAGAAGTCATCTACAGCTCCTCTACCACTTGTACCAGCTTTGACTAATCCTCTTCTATTCTTATAAGTGGGCCTCTATCTCTTTGAGTTCTGAGTAGATGATCTTGAAATGGTTGACTCTCCAATGTCACCCATCAAGTAGATAGTGTCAGAATCTTTCATTGGTTGTACATTCGCAGCCAGAATCAACTGAGTGATAAGATAGGAATAAGAAAGTACAATCTTTAGGTTGAGAATCCAAGATTGGTTTATAATCTCATCCTGAATTGTTGACCCTATATAAAATGTAATTCCTTTTCTAATGTAGTAAAATATCTTTGCATGCAGATGACCAATCTTAATAGAGTGCTTTGAAGGTAGTAGGTTAGCACAAACCATTTGGTTCAACACCCAATAAATGGGTGTGAACCCATCTAGTATAAATAGTTGCTTTGCACTAAAGCTGACATTTGGTGAATTAGAAAGTTGGGTTTGCAGATCTTTCATGGAAACATTAAACCAACCTATCTTAAAATTGAGATCCTTAGTATTTTCTATGGCTAAAAAATTGTTGATCCTTTAAGTTGAGATATCAACAGTTTTTTTCTAACAAAAAATTTGTAATTCATTGACCTTGATTATGGATTTTGAAATCTATATTGGCATATAATTCATGTTTTAGGAATGTTTAACATAATTTAATATGACTAAACAAGGACACCCATCCTAGTACCCCAATGGCTCGAGTTGTACCTATCTTATGATATTCCCATGCAATCCCACGTTCATATAAAATAGGCCATATAGAAAAAGAAGAGGTTTGCCTCAATTCTTATTCATCATCCCACCGTTGGGATGGAAAAGGAGTGAGAGCATCAGAATGTACCTTTCAAGGATATTAAATAGGAGAATAACTTGGTCCTAACAGGGCATATTAAAATACATTAAATCTAGTCATTTAGTTATTTATTGGCTATCTTTAGAAATCCAAAATAGCTATTTATTAGCTGTCTTTAGAAGTAAAAAATAGTTATTTATTGGTTGTCTTTAAAAGTTTGGTCCAAAAAAGGTAAAGAACTTGTTTAGGCTAATTTTTGTACTATAATTATGACTTTGCTTATTCTTGGATGGTTGTTCCAAGTATATTGATGAGTATTATGAATTTTAAAAAGATAATAGATTATTCAAAAAATTATCTTGTGAGGTCTTGTGTTCCTCTTAGTTCTTAAAAAGAACTCTTAAACTTAGCCTATTTACATGTGATACACTTCTCACATATTCTTTCCACATCACGTTCAATATGAGGCTCAAAAAGTGATCATGAAAAATTCCTAAAGTCTTACCTACGCCAAAATGACCCATCAAACCACCATCATGAGCTTATCTCACAAGCAATTCACCTAAGGAAAACATAGGTACACACAACTTATTTTCTCGAAACAAAAATCCATCATGCCTATAAAACCTACCAAATGCCACTTTTTCACATGCATGGAATACATCCCCAAAATTAAAATATTATGCATACAAATATTTAATATATTCAAATCCAAGCAATTTTGTATCTAAAATGGAGAGTAAAACATACTGTCAGGATGATGCATCAACCACCACATTTTCCTTATCTTGCTTGTATTTGATCACATAAGGACATGTTTCAAACAATTCCACTCACTTGGTATGGTATTTATTCAACTTCTGCTATCTTTTCAAATGCTTCAAAGATTTATGATTTGTAAGAATCACAAATTCCTTTGGCATAGATAGTGTTGCAAATTTTCCAAAGCCTTTACCAAGGCATATAACTCTTTATCATAAACTGGGTAATTTAGGGCTACCCTACTCAATTTTTCACTGGAATAAGCAACTGGATGGTCTTCTTGTAGCAAAATAGCTCCAATACCTATTCCTGAAACATCACACTTAATTTCAAAAGTTTTAGCAACGTTAGGTAAGACAAGAAAAGGTGCATTAGTTAAGTTTTCTTTGATCAGATTAAATGCCTTTTCTTGTTCTCTCCCCCACTTAAATGGTACATTTTTCTTGATGACTTCAGTATGAGGGATGGCTAAGCTACTAAAATCATGCACAAACTGTCTATAGAAACTAGCTAAGTCATGGAAACTTCTCACTGGTCTAATTATTATAGGCAATGGCCACTCTTGGATTGCCATCACCTTTTCCTCGTCCACCTCAATTCCTCTCTTACTAACACCAAAACCTAGAAAAACAAGTTTATTCATGCAAAAGGTGCACTTCATGAGGTTAGAAAACAACCTTTCTTTCTTTTTCACTATGATCAATGTTTTTCTCTCCTTTTTTTTAAACTCTTTTTTTTTCAAATTTGACCTTCCTTTCTTTTTCCTTTTTTTTCATTTTATCTTTGTAAATTTAATTGGTCCTCCCTGACCTATTTTGGAGTCAATGGCATAAGAATAACAGGTTGCCTGCTAAGCATGAAAGAATACTTATTTGTGAATCTGTCATGTATAACCCTCATGTCCTAATGCCATGGTCTTCTCAAATATAAATGGCATGTGTGCATAGGAACCACGTCACAAAGCACCTCATCCTCATATTTGCTAATGGATAATTCCACCAACACTTATCTTGTCACCTTGACTTTGTAACATTCATCTACCAATAAAGCCAGCAAGGTTAATGATGCTTGAAGGTAGTTAATGCCAATTTCTCCACCAAATCAATGCTGGTTACATTTGTACTACTCGCTCAATCGATAATGACACTAAAAAAATTTTTATTTACAAAGCATCAAGTATGAAACAAATATTGCCTAGCTACCTCCAAAGATGGCACATCACCATCATCTACCTCTTCCTCATTCTTGGACTCATGCTCTCCTTAAGAATTTATCACCATCATCATTTTGTTTACACATTGGCTGGCTATGTTTCCCCAACCCAAACATTTAAAACACTTAATATAACATATTTAATTAAGAACTCGAAGTCTTGGTATTACCTAAAGTAGTGATGGTCTTTGAGTTTACATTCTTAGATCGTTTAAGTTTTTGCTTATTTTGTAGCTACTCGTACCTTTTTCGAACTATCTTCCACGGATTTGTTGTAGCCATAGGTTATCCCATCCACCTTTCTAGCTTGATGTACCATATTTTTCAACTCAACATAGTGCTACATCTCAACTATATCTACAATCTCAAAATTTAAACAGTGCAAAAATCTAGCCATTGTGGCTTCCAGGTCCTCTTATCTATTATCCCGGATCATATCTATCTCCATCTCCTTGTAATACTCATCCACATTCTTCAAACCTTGAGTTAACCTCAACAAATTTTGATACAATCCCCTATAAAAGTGATTAGGTACAAAATACTTCCTCATAAGCATTTTCATCTCCTCCCAAGTGCCCACAAATGGCTCTATATTCCTCCTATTAATCAATAATTGATCCTACCAAACAATATCATAATCGGTAAATTCAATTACAACCAATTTAACCTTCTTTAACTTCGAGTAATTGTGACAATTAAACACCATCTCCATTTTAGTTTCCCACTCCAAATAAACATTAGGATCATTTTTACCTTGAAAAGATGGAATTTTTATCTTTATGTTTCCCAAATCATTATCCCTCCTAGGCCTACCAGTCCTAGCTTATCTATTCTCATACACATGCTCAAACCTATCCCTATTCAAATATGGCTCATCAAACTCCTCCACATCCGCCTCTTACTCAACATTTTTCCATGGAACACTTCCACTTTGATGCCTATTGGGGATGTCTTGTTGTTGTCCCCAAGGTGTCTCTACTTCTACCCTATCCATCCTCTCATGAATAGGCTCTAATTCAATCCACATCATGCGCCTCATCTCCCCTAACAACGCTTGCATTTAGAAGTTCGGAGCTATGGTCTCACACACTCTTTCCTTTTTCCACTCTTTTGTGTCTTCTTTATTTCTTAATCAAACTTCAAGGACTTAATTCAAAATAATTCAGCAACAATTCAAAAATGAGAAGTAACCAATACTTATCGAACAGATTAAGAACTTGAATAAGCTGAGAAACAATATTAATAAGAAGAATTTTTTTTGTAACTGGAAATAAATTATATGAATTGAGAAATTTTCCTTTATGTGTATTGGGAAATTTCTAATTGAAATTGTGTATTTTTTTATAATAAGGGATAGAAAATCAGGAAATAGAACAAAAAAAAGATACTATAACTTATCTTAGAACCAAAGGTCTGATACCAAAATGATACGAACTCCACCAACAATGGTGATGAAAACCAAGACTATGAAGGATTGAAACTCCATACCAAGAAACCCTAAGAATTCTCTCAAGAATTCAAGGTGATAAGTTTGGTTGTTTGAGTACCACAAGATTAACTCAATAAGTTCAAGAGTTCTTTTTAAGAACTAAGAGAAACACATGACCTCACAAGATGATAACTTTCTAAATATTCCAATATCTCTTTAAAATTTGTAACACTCCTCTATATACTTGGAAGAACCCTCCAAGAATAGGCAAAGTGATAATTACAGCACAAAAATTAGTCTAAATAAGTTTTGTACCTTTTTTGGACCCTTAGACTTCTATAGACAACCAATAAATAGGTATTTTTAGACTTCTAAAGGCATCCAATAAATAGCTATTTTGGACTTCTAAAGACTGCTAATAAATAGTTAAATGACTATATTCAATATATTTCAACATGCCCAACCAGTACCAATTTATTCTCCTATTTAATATCCTTGAAACTCTTCAAATTCATACCCTATAATGGTCATACCATATAGGTTACGAATTTACACCCTTGAAACATTTGCTTCTAACTCTTGTAATTGGGCCACTAGGAAGTGACAAAGGGTCTTATGCAAATTCAGCTCCATTCCCACTTCTATGATTAATATGTCCATCTCCTTGGTTTGCATCAGATGTCATTCCCGTATGTTAGCTTCTTTATTCATATACGCTTGGGATAGAAGCTGATGAATAACCTTTAAGAAATCCCTTACCCATGTAGGATTTCACTACATATTGTTGTCTAACTTGCATGCACTGAATGGGAATGTTGTATTTAGTTAGGGGGAAGTGTACATGTTTACATGTATTTGTGCCTATTTTTGTATACTTGTGTAGGGGTAACACAATAGAATATGGTTTAATTACACATTTTTTCTACATGATATGTGTCATGAGGTATGTGTTTGTTTAGTATGTGTAAATTATAATTGTAGAATGAAGTCTTCCAACTTCAGATGTGTTATATGCAGTGGTGATGAGACCCTCATATTTTAATGTGACAGATTGGATTATTTGATTTATGAAGTTTGATGGAGTACTAAGGATGGATGCACTAGGTGTTGCTTTTTTTTTGGGGTTTTCATGTGTGTCATTGTGTTTTTTATAGGACCAAACAGCTTTAGGACATCTTCATGATCATCTCATCTTTGATGTGTTTATGTAATTAGTTATGCAATATTTTCTTAGTTATACAATATTTTGACAAGGAAAGGCACAGTGGGAGAATGTATGTCTTGTTGTACTTATGTCTATATGTTGGCTTATGATAACTGTATTTTATATAGTTATTTTTACCTATTTTATTAATTATAATTGCTATGTTCTTTCTATTTTTAGTTAATTTTAGTTTAATAAATTAGTATTTATTGTTTTTTATATATTTTAAGAAAATTAAATAAATTGTATCGAAAACGTACTTAATTACAAATTTGTGTCCAAAAATATAATTTCAAATAAAAGAGTGCTTAATTGGAATTAATAAAAGTTGAAAATATAATTTAAATTAAAATCAGGCTTAATTTCAATTATTAAAAGTTGAAAATTTAATTTAAATTAGAAAAGGGCTATATTGTAATTAAGCAAAGTTTAAAATATAATTTGAAATATATTTGTGGGTGAAAATGCAATTAATAAAAGTTAATTTCTGCGCAGGTGAGAAGAGGCCACGCGCCCTAGTCCAAGCGCGCAACGTGGACCGTCCGATCAAAGAAGTAACGATTAGGATGCGCTCGTGTATTCATACCCGACCAAGGAGAGTGGGTGCAGAGTTCTTCTTTCGCGCGGCTCGGCATGCCAGTGGGGCCCACCTGCCGCGCAGACTGGCGTGTAGGGTGGGACCCACATGTCGGCTACGCAGGATTCCCTCGAGGCGCATCGATCGCCGTTGGATTAGTTGAACGGTCCAGATTGAAGCACGTGGAACCAAGCTGTCGCGCACCGAGCCACTCGTCTACAAATCCTGTGCGACGCGGTACATCCAAGCAGTGTGCACCCTCGTGTTTCAACGGAAAATAAGCAGCCACGTGTCTAATAAATATTCCAGCGAATAACATGATGACACATGACATGTATTTGGTGAAATAAAAATGCAGAAACCGCGCCCACTTCCAGCCGTTAATTACTTCCAACGCGAGGAAATCTTGTGCGACGCGTTCCAACTGTTCTTCATGCGCCCGACCTTACCACCCAATGAAAAGATGCCACGTGTCGCTGTATTTCTCTCAGCAAATCACATGGTGACACGTGGCATGCATAAAAAATAAAAAACTCGCAGAATGGTTTTCACGCGTGTTGGTCCCCATACATTTTTGTCCCCCACTTCAAATAAAAATAAATAAAAAAATAATAATTGAAAAGGGGGATATATTTTGTACGCGGTTTTGGTTTTTCAGTTTTTTAGTTTTAGTTTTAGTTTGGTTTTCTTTTCTCATTTTGGGTGTTGCCCGCAGTTCTTGCTATTTTTTCTCTCTTTTATCATTTTCATTTTCTTTCCTCTCTACGTGTTACACAAAACACGCAGAACGTTTATTTAACATTTTATGTTGTATTTTCTTAGGGAAATTACAGAGAAAGAAGACAACAAAGAAGAAGAAAAGGGAAGAAATTTATTTTTCATTGAGGAATCGTGAAAGAGTTTCTCCTAATCTATTTTCTTTTAATTTTTGTTTCTCTGCAATGTTTTATTTTTGTGGTGTTGTAATTTTAATTTCTGCGATGAACTAATTTATTTGTTCTAGGATTGCAGTGTAGCGTAAATTATGAAACTTGAATTAATTATTTTTGAATGATTTATGAAACTGTTTTAAGTTGTTTATTTTATCTGTGTTTAATGCTTTTAATTATCAGAAGATTAATTAACTGATATGTGACACTTAAATAAACTTGAAAAAGGCATTTTTGTGTGCTGCTCGTGATAAAATAACGTATATACATAAGGGATAGAAATATACTTTTATTGTATGTGTGACTGTTTGAGAACTCAGAACTTAATAAATCTGGTTGAATTTAATTCTCATAGGAATATAGTGAATCATTTTAACTAGGTGTGTCTGTATGGAGCTTAAAAGAGATATATGGATAAATTAGGAGTTCTTGGTTAACAACTTAAAACACGAGAACATAAATCAAGAGAGAATAAAATATTCAAGTGGATTAATTTGGGTAAACTGCAATCCTAGAATTTTCGTACAATCTGTTAAAAAATATTTAATTAAGACAAACTGCAACAAATTATTGATTGTTTAGATAACATCGGGTTTAAATAATTTTAATAATCAACGAAAGCTAGTAATAAATCTCTGTGGGAAGGATATTTCACTTATCATATTATTACTTGTGACCGTGTATACTTGCACGATTTTATGTTCTCTAAAAGAGACAACAGCTTACCGTTTAAAAAACACTATATGTGTTATTTTACTTAGCGTTTTTATCTTCGTTTATGTAAGAGTAGTTATTGCAAATCAGTAATTCACACACACACATAGTTAGGTACACTTTGTATTCAAGCATGTTTACACATACCACGAGTTGGTTTTTATAGTGTACCAACTAGGTAGAGTTTTAATTTATGATGAGCAAGCGTGCAAGCGAGCCAACATTGTTACTTGTGGTTTTTCCCATGTTTCGAGTGTGGGTATTTATGGATAGTGCTCGGGGTTTTTTAAACAAAAAAATACAAATTTTTAGCACCTCTCCACCACCCTTGTTGAGGTAGCTGATAAGGTTGCAAAATTGAGTCTTATAAATACCCTATTTATTTCTCTTCTTTACCCCTTGTTCAAGAGATTAAATTATGCCAAAATACACACTGAGATTAATATCTAATTTTGAGATTATTTTGGTGAGCTTATATATGAGATTAGGTGATTTTTGTGAGTTTAATAATGAATTTGCAACCTATGTGAATACGTGATTTGACTATGTGCCTCCTGTATGCTATTTGATATTAAGAGTGGACTGTGCATCCTATGAGCTTTTGAGTTGATACACTTACTATTAATGATCATTGGTTTTCAATTGCATCACATTCAATGGTGTTCCTTGTGGAGGATATTCGAGTTTTAGTGTTGAACCAAATAGTTACAAATGTAGAAATTAAAGAGTAGTAGTGGGTAGTTTGGACAAAGGTCCTAATTGATAGAGATAATAGTGGTTTTACTATCTATTAGTGTTGTAACATGTTTACTCTTTAGTAAATTGTTTGCTACTGAGTGGTTGCCTTAAGTGATACTAGGACATTACTTTATAGATATGGTCTTTATATGTGTTTACGTCACCATATCGAGTGTTATGCATGATATGAGTTTTGGTTAGTACAATCCATGTTTAAGTTGTGTATGTTTTAACATACTCTTAGCATAAACTTTGAGTAGAAAGCGTTTGTTATTTACTTGCTTTTTGCTTAACATATAAAACCTTCTATTAAAGTTTTCTGCTTTTGATATTATATTGTTTGTGTTTTTGCTGTGTGAATTGTACTTGTGATATCCTATTCTGTTCCTTGCGAGTTTGAGTCACCTCCTTTAGGAGTTTGTAACTTTTTACCCTGGTTGTATACCAAAAGTCTAGACTCTTTTAGAAATGTTGTTATGCTTGTAAAATATTAAAATAGGTATACATTTTTATAAATTGAATGAAGTTTTATTTCTTCATCAAGATTTAAACTAAGTTCATAAAAACAAATATTAACGAAGTATATTTCATAATAAATAAGAGATTTAGATTTAGGATTTAAATTATTTGAATCTAATTTAGAGTCACCTCTTCAATTTTGAATTTGATTATTTGGATATTTGGAGAACTCTATTTCAAAGATTTTTATAAGAATTATTATTGAAGATATATTGACGACATATCCTTCATAATAGTTTTATAATCCTAAAGTTAGTTTTCATATACTTAAATTATAAACCTAATTTTGACACATTGTTGAGAGTTTAAATTGTTGGCCGGATCGAAGGTGAGAATTAGATGGTTTGTTAATTTTTTAGAATATCAGCATAATTTAATTAAAATTTAAATCCACAGCCCGACCAGGAGTAGAAATTTAAAGTTTAATATACAAATAAAATGATTAACTAACTAATATATCAAATAAATTCTCCACTGCATGATAAATGTTTAATTGTTTAAATATTTATTGAATCTATCTTTATTTTTATGTTATTGGTTTAGAAACTTCAACCCAAAACAATCGTGATAGGATGTTAGGGTTGTTTAATTTTATTTTTAAGGATTTGTTGAATTATTTAAAAACCACATGATTACTCTATAGTTCGACCTCAGAAGTACACTTATCATTTTTTATTAATGATTCATGCACTTGCGAGCTATTTTATAAGTTATGCAAAATTTGTACGTAATGGAGATTAAGGTGTTGATCAAGTTGATGTTTTCAAATATGCTCAAGATCTTTTGCAAGGAATTGGAGGTCCAATAACTAGGGATAGATTTGGAAGAACAAGTTGGATGTAAGGGTTACTTTAAGAAGCAATTTTTGTTTTAATTAATTGTAGGCCTTTTATGTTTAGCAATTTTTTGTTTTAGTTAATTGTGGGCTTTTTATTTTAAGTCTTTTATTTAATTGTGGGCATTTTATGTTTAGTAATTTTTATTTTAGTTAATTGTGTGAGCTTTTTATTTTAAGTCTTTTAGTCTTTTATTTTTTTAAGGTTAGATTAGGCCCAATCCACCACTAAATAAAGCCTATGTTGTCTAGGGTTTTCTATTACAGTTTCTTGCTTATAAAAGAGAAACTATGTAATTTGGAGGAAAAAATGAATATCATTAATGAAAATTATATTTCATAGAGCTTTTGTTTTGCCTTTTTGTGTTCTTGATTGAATGTTTGAATTCGACTTATCAAAGGGAGTGTTAATCCTTTGCGGCATCTCAAGATTGGGGTTTTAAGGACATTTTCTCTTTAGAGTTCTAATATGATAATCTTTAATACACTCTTAGCAATTCAATCATTCATATTCCTTTGAGTTCATGGGTTCCTAGGGTTATTCGCCTAGAGGATCCGTATCATTTGGTATCAGAACCTTGGTTGCTGAAAATAGGTTATCTATCTTCATCTATCTTTATTTTAAATTCTAGATTTAAAATTTAAAGAAAATTTTGTCCTTTGATTGTTTTCTTCATTCTTGATTATTTTCTGTGTTCTTGAGTCACAAATCACAAAAAACAAAAAAAAGAAATTTTGTCCTTTTGATTCTTGTGTTTCTTTCAATTCCGTTGTCGTTGTTTTCATCTTTGGATTTTGTTTCATAGTTTTATTTAAATTCTTCATATATTTTTCTTGTTCTTTATCTATGTGTTCATGCTATCTTTGATCTTCAAAAAAAGAGAGAACAGGGTTGTTGTTCGCAGTTTCAAAAAAGTTGAAAGATAGGAATTGCAACTTTAAACGGCCATAACTTTTAACTCGGGTATCGGAACGACCATTATAATATATCAAATCGAAACTTGTTTCGACTCCTATATGCCGTTTCTTAGCCCAAATTCCATTGTTTACACCACTTACCAAGGGGTTAAACTTTTGTCACACCTTTTTGCATTGTTTTTGGTTCATGTTCATTAGGGTTACAAAGTTTTTTTTGTCAATTTTCTATTCATAGTAGGAATAGAAGCAGCAGTGAAAATAAAAATAATAAAAAATGGAAAAAAGAAGAAGAAGAAGAAGAAGAGAACAAAGTAGTAAATTATTCAAGAATCTAATTATTGAAATTGGTTTTCCCTTTATTTTATTCTTGTTGAAATTGGTTTTCCCTTTATTTTGTTCTTACTACCCAAGATCGATTTAAAAAAAAGGGAATCATGGTTGATCAAGAGTCTTTCTTTAGAGTCCTCTTTGGTCAAGAGTCTTTCTTTAGAGTCTTTCTTTAGAATCCTCTTTGGTCAAGGGCCTTTCTTTAGAATCCTCTTTGGTCAATAGCCTTTATTTAGAGTCCTCTTAGGTCAAGAGTCTTTTTTTAGAGTCCTCTTTGGTCAAGAGTCTTTTTTTAGAGTCCTCTTTGATCAAGAGTCTTTCTTTTGAGTCTTATATGGTCAAGAGTCTTTCTTTAAAGTCCTCTTTGGCCAAGAACCATTCTTTAGATTCCTTTTTGTACTTTCTTTCTTTAGAGTCCTCTATGGACTTTCTTTTTGTCATACTTTTCCATTAATTTTATAGAATTCTAAATTTTGAGATTGTCACAAATAAAATGGTTACTTCTTGAGATTAGTTGAATTCTTTTATTTTTTTAAGACACAAAGGAGGTTGGCTTCAACTTTGAGTGGTAAAAAAGAGAGCAAAAATAGTGTAAAAAAAAGGGAGTGATAACAATCTTATTTGAGAGAAAGCACGTATGGGAGTGTGTGGGTTATCTAATTTTATTTTACAGGTTGAAAACATGAGTAAGGAAGGAGAACTATAAAAGGTTGACCTGATATTCTTCATCAAATCTATTCATGACCAATTTAAGAGGGTGAATGCAAAGTTGGATTATTTAGAATTCTCTTCGGGTTATAAATTACATAAAAAAGACATAGAAGACATGGATTATACAAAGAAGAAACTAATTCTAATGTGGAAGAGAGAGCAAGTTGTAAACGTGATAAAAAGATCATGTTTGTATAGACAAATGGAGAAATCGAAAGTACCAGTTCATGTGACGAAGAGATACCACCGTTGAAGGATTGTTCTGATGTTGAAGTGGAAGAACATGTACATGCAAATTTACTTGTCACAAGAATATTCCTAAATATATCGCCTAAGGATGAAAGAGATGAGAAGCACCATGATCATAGTTTCCACACAAGATGCCATGTGAAGGATAAGGTATGCAAGTTAATTATTGATAATAGGAGATGAACTAAATTTGCTAGTATTTTGTTGTAGAAAATTTGAATTTGAAGTGGAAAAAGCATCCCAAACCGTACAAGCTACAATGATTGAATGATTGTCTAGAAGTGAATGTCAACAAACAAATTTGTGTTCCTTTTTCTAATGTCAAGTATGAGGATGAGGTTCTTTGTGATATGGCACCAATGTATGATGCTCATATTTTACATGGATGACCATGGCTGTTTGATAGAAGGGTGATGCATGATGGGTATAAAAATTGGTACTCTTTTGAAATGAACAACCAAAAAGTTGTATTAGCCCTTCTCAAACCTTTACAAGCTTATGAGGACTAGATTAGGATAGCAAGACAGTGAAATTTGAGAGAAAAAAGTGTGAGAGATAAGCAAATAAAAGGAGAGAAAGTGAGGTCGAGAGGAAAAATGTAGAGAAAAGTGAGCAAAAAGGAGAGAAAGGTGAGAAAAAGAGAGAAAAAAAAGTAAGCAAACAAGAGAGAAAAATAAAAAAAATGATTGTAATTTCTGAAAACATGATATTAAGATTGCAATGATTGCAAGGTAACAAGTACTTGTACTTATGTACAAGGATGTTTATCTTTCTACTAATGATTTTAACTCTTCTTTGCTTAGTGCTGTTGTGTCTTTATGGCAGGACTTTGAGGATCAACTTCCTGAAGAGATTCCATATGGATTACCTCTTTTGAGAAAAATTGAGCATTAAATAGACTTCATACTTGGATATGTTATACCAAATCGACCTGCTTATAGAGCTAAGATTCAAGGATGAATCTTTTCGAAGAGGAAGGGAATAATAGAGATTGAGGTGCTGATCAAATTGATGTTCCTAAGTGCTAAATAATTTGATGTTTACAAATATTCTCAAGATCTTTTGCAAGGAGTTAGCATTCTAATGACTAGGGATAGATATAGAAGATCAAGTTGGGTGCAAGGGTTACTTAAGGAAGCAATTTTTGTTTTAGTTAATTGTGGGCTTTTTATTTTAAGTCTTTTAGTCTTTTATTTAATTGTGGGCCTTTCAAGAACGAATATCATTAATGAAAAGTATATTTCATAAAGCTTTTGCTTTGCCTTCTTGAGTTCTTGATTGAATGCTTAAATTCGACTTATCAAAGGGAGCGCTCATCCTTTTTCTTCTAATTTTTTGTGTAACTTTTGTGTAATAAATTGTTTTATGTATTCACTAATATGTGTATAATTTTTATTATTCTATTATTCTTTAGTACATGTTTAGTATTTTTGTGTACGAACGCGTATTGTTTTATAATTTTATGAATTTATTTTATCTTTTTACTTTTTAACTTGACAAATTAAATTAAACTCTATTTTTATTAGTATATACGAGGTAGGTTGTCCTTAGAGCACCTTCTTACACCTTTAAATAAGAATGTTTATAGATCCTTCAAGCTATCAAGAAGGTTGGACTTTAACATCCCTTACCCTTTTATTGAAAAAATTTCTAAACATCACCTTGACCTTTCGCCTAAACCACTAAACATAAGGGAAAACCCACCACTTAGAGAGACCACAATGAAGGAGTTTCCAAGGCCAATAATTATCACTGTAACTAACTCTATCCACATGGGTAAGGATTTTAGGAATTATGAATTATGAAACATTCATTTTTCCATGCTTCATTCTTTTCATGGACTGCCTAATAAAGACTCACTAGCCTTCATTAAGGATTTTTATTCTACAGTACAAACTTTTCAACTCGTTGTGATCATTAAAGATCAACTTAGAATGAGGTGTTTTCCCTACACCATTAAATAGTTGGCCAAGGCATGCTTAATGTCACTTCCTCTAGGTTCCTAGATGATATAGGAGGAAGTTTGCAACAAATTTATGGGAAAAATTTATTCACATCAAAAGACATTAGAGCTGAAAGGTAAGATTGCCACTTCCTCTCAAATATAGGTATAACCTTTCCATGAATCATGTGATAGATTCAAACTCTTTCTCACTCAATGTAGCCATCATAACTACCCACTAAAACTTCAAAACAAAAGAGTTCTAGAGTGAGGAGAGCTAGAGTTCATGAAATTAATCCTGGTACTGAAGTTCAAATGTAGCTTGCTCAACCGACCAAGCAAGTTTTACTTCTTGCTGCACACACCATAACAAATAAAGAACAATGTGGTGTCTTTTGTAATGTGGGACATGGTACTGATACCTATCCCTATCAATCAAAAGTTATAGTAGGACTCAAGCAGGTCAATGTGTTAGAGGGATACCAACCATGACCTAGGTATGGCCCTAATGCAAATACATATAATCTAGGGTGGAGGAATCATCCTAATTTCTCCTGGAGGTGAAACAACCCTCCATTTTTCCGAAGCCCAAATCCACCAACAACTACAAAGGAATCCTCCTAATAAGCCAAATCTATAGGAAAACTTGAATTCTTTCATTAAGGCTTGTAAAGACAACCAATCAACAAAAAATCAAAGGTTGGACTCTGTTGAAATTTCCATCAAAAGGATGGAAATACAGGTGGAGCATTTAATCGAGCACTTGAAAAAGAAAGGCATGAAATAAAGCTACTAAAGGTTAGAAAGCAAATGAGCTCAATAATAAGGGGACATTGAGTTTACATAAATGATGAAATCCCCCAAAGTAATGTCTCACTAAAGATGATAAAAATAATCCTGGATAGAAGATAACCCATTATTTATTGATTAGATTAAATTATTATTTTTATTTATTTTGTGTGATTTTAATTGAAGTGTGTTTAATTTAAATTTTTTATTCCTTTAATATGTAAAAAAATATAAAAAGGGGGAAAAGTTTCAAACTAGGAGAAAAGTAAAACAAAGAAAGGTGTGCCACAGCGTGAATTAATTAGGCAGAGCAACATGATGTTATAAATGTGTAATAGGCAGAATAAAAAAAGGCCATGTTGTAATTATTAATGTTATTACGCTTGTGAAATATTAAAATAGGTAAACATTTTTATAAAATGAATTAAGTTTTATTTCTTTATCAAGATTTAAATGAAGTTTGTAAAAGAAAAATTAATTGATGAAGTATTTTTCATAATAAAAAAGAGATTTAGATTTAAGATTTAAATTATGTGATTATTCGGGTATTTAGAGCACTCTATTTCAAATATTTTTACAAGAACTATTATTGAAGATATGTTGATGACATATCCTTCATAATAGTTTTAAAATCTAAAAATTAGTTTTCAAATGCTTAAATCATAAACCTAATTTTGACACCTTGATAAGAGTTTAAATTGTATGACCGACTAAAGGTGACAATTGGATGGTTTGTTAATTCCTTAGAAATTGAGCTTAATTTAATTATAGTTTAAATTTTCATTCTACCTAAAGGTGGCATGTTAAAGTTTAACTAACAAATAAAATGATCTATTTCATAGGATATTTTCATACCTATAAGAAAGAACCAGTAATCTTAATTCATATCTTTCATATTCTACTTAATATTGAACAAGCATTATTAACTGATTAATATATTCAATAAATTCTCGACTGCATGATAAATGTTTATTAAATCTATCTTTATTTTTATGTTATTATTTTAGAAACTCAACCCAAAACAATTATGACTTGATGTTTAGGTTATTTAATTTTTTTTCAAGGATTTATTGAATTATTTAAAAACCACATGATTCTTTTTTAGACCAACCTTGGAAGTATACTTGCTATTTTCTATTAGTGATTCATGCACTTACGAGCTATTTTATAAATTATACAAAATTTGTATGCCTAATTTTTGGTGTAATTTCCAACTAAACCAGTAATTGCACTAAAAAACTAGTTGAACTTTGCAAGTATCAACAAATGCTTAGCTGGTTACGCTACTTGAACCTCCACCCTCCAAATAACACAACCTATGATTTTTTTTTGCATTTAATTATCTCTATTCACTTTAATGAAAACATTCAAGTTATATTCTAAGGTTAGCTTATTTAGTGAATTGTGTGGCATATGGCTTTAAGCATAAGTACTGGTTTTGTTTCCCTTTTGAGAGAAGTTAGGATGATTCAACCAACCTGGAACATTCAAGTTATATTCTAAGGTTAGCTTATAAGGGTATTTTCTAGGTCTAGGTTAATAACCTATTTAAGAATCACAAACAAAGGGGAAAGTGTTAGCACCTTGCCCATTACTACTACAAACCTCACATATCACTTAAGTTTGTGCATTTTTGGAGGAGAGGGTATAACTTTCTTGGTTAACTTCATAAGTTCCGTAGCCATATCATTCCTAAAGCCTATTTCATTCACTCTAGCACTTTTCTATTAGGAATTAGAACCTAATATCGATAATGAGTTTTTTCACCTATAGCACACCACTTGTAGCATTGTCCACTGTGTGCTAACATTGTTGTGTCAACACATCATTGGAAAATTAGTTCTATATCTAAAGTGAGAAGTGTATAGGCACTGAATGAGAAATAACTTGAACCTATGCCAAGCCTCAAGGAATGGCATTCCCTCCATTTGAAAAAATGTTGCTATTTTAGTCCACAAGTTGAAAGCGTTTTGGTGAGAACAAAATTTTCCAAAGAACTTGTTATAGATTCTCTCCCAAGAGGTTAAAGGGCCTGGTAGAAGTGTCATGAGCTAAAACTTTAACCAATCTTTGACTGTGTATAGGAAAAACATCTTACTTAGTTGGTCCTTATTGAGCCCTTGTAAAGGAAATGTCTACACAATTGAATAAAAATCATGAGTAAATGTTAGTGGATCTTCATTAAGAATACCATAAACAAAGGACAACATGGAATAATGAATATTTTTCAATTCATAATTCTTAACTGCCTCCCCAGCTATATATAAGATGTAGCATTGCCAAATATTGGCCTTGCATACTTTTTCATATTTATTACACTTGGTATAGCATTCCAATATGTATTGGCTCTTGTTGTAGCATTTGTAGTGGCTCTTGTAATGGTTATAGGATTTTAGTATCCAACCTACTATATTGATCTTTTTATTTATTTGTGTTATCTATGAAAGGTGTGAGTTCGTTCCTAAGATATCTCCTACCTTACATATTGATAAGTTCTTGAAAAATATTAATATTACATGATTTGTATTAAGCTTAAATGTGATAAATAGATTTGATTATAACTTATTTATTTGATAATTCATACAACTCTTTATATTTGGATTCACGAGTATGTTTTGTTGTCTTTCGATTGTTTTTAGCTTCAAAATGAATAAATTGGTCAACACATGAAAAACAACACTTGAATTGGACTCATTTGGGCAGGTTGGCACACGTGTGGGGGGGCTATCGCGAGCGGTTGGGCACGGATGCAAGAGATTTGCTTCAGGAAGGGCACTGGCGTGCATGGGAACATGCGGAACTCGCTTGGTGTGTGTAGGATAGGCTGGGCATATGAATGATTGCACACAGGATGGGCACTGGTGCGCGTAAGGGACTCAACGAATTAGGGCATTTTTGACCGTTTTAACCCATTTTTTCCAATGTTTCCATTTTTTTGACTTTTTCTCATTTTTTTCAGCATATTTGTGATGTATTGCCTCTAGTATTTTTTTTAGTCTGTAAATTATTTTTGAACCAAAATATCTTTAAAAAATTAAAAATATCTGTGATTCCAAAAAGATAAATTTATATAAATATATTATAAAATCATACAAATATAAATCTTTTTAATCAATCAAAATATATTAAATCATGGTAATTTTAGTGGATTTTTAAACACTCATTAGTTGACATAAAGTTTATGATGGAGGCATTGACAAGGGAGATGGAGAGGTTGATTAGGGTAGAGATGGAACCCATTCATGAGAGGTTAGATAGGGTAGAAAACACACGTGTTGAACCATCTCGTGTGCATAGGGGGAGAGAATTCAACCAAGGGGAGTTAGGATAGAAGAGGATGAGTTTGAAGAGGAAGATGATCGGGAATCAATTGATAGTGCTAGAATGAGATATGGTGGTAGATTTAGGAATGTGAGGAGTCGAGAAGATAATAATTTAGGTAGTATTAAGATGAAGATTTCATCATTTCAAGGGAAGAATGATCTAGAAGCATATCTAGAGTTGGAGAAGAAGGTGGAGTTAGTATTTGATTGCCACCATTATTTCAAGGTAAAGAAGGTAAAACTTGCTGCTATTGAATTTTCTAATTATGCTATTGTTTAGTGGGATCAATTGGTGCTGAATAGGTGGAGAAATAGGGAGCATCCAATAAAGACATGGTTAGAGATGAAAACTGTGATCAGGAAGCAGTTAGTGCCTAGTTACTACTACTGAGAGTTGTATAATAGGTTGCAAACATTTAGGCAGGGAAACCGGAGTGTAGAGGAGTATTACAAAGAGATGGAAGCGACAATGATCTGAGCAAACATTGAAGAAGATCTAGAGGCTACTATGGCAAGGTTTCTGGCTCATTTGAATAGGAAAATTCAAAATATGGTATAGTTGCAACATTATGTGGATTTGAAAGACATTGTACATATGGCTATTAAGATTGAGCATCAACTTAAGAGAGGAGGAAGTACACATATGAGCCATAGCCAAAGTACATCCACTTAGAAGCCAAACCACTGGAAGCAAGATGACAAGCTTTCCACTCTAAACCCAAAACTGGAGCAAAAGCAAGCAGTGGCTAGCCAAGGAACTCAAAGTAATTCGAATTCATCCATTACTCAAAATTGTGATATAAAAGGTTTTAAATTTCAAGGCATGGGTCACATATCCAATCAATGTCTGAACAAATGAGTTATGGCGATGAAAGATGATGGAGAGATCGAAATTGGCATTGAATTGGTCAACGAATCTATGCCACCATCGGAGGATGCTGATGATGAAGAGTATGCTATCCAAGGTGAATTATTGGTGGCAAGGAAAGCTTTGAGTTTGCAATCCAAAGAAGATGATGAAGTGTAGAGGGAGAACATATTTCATACTAGATGCCATGTCCAAAGCAAAGTATGTAGTGTGATTATTGATGGAGTAAGTTATACTAATGTTGCTAGCACTACCATGGTGGAGAAGTTAGGCATGCCAAGAATTAAACATCCTTGACCTTATAAATTGCAATGGATAAATGATAGTGGAGAGGTAAGGGTTCATAAACAAGTGTTAGTCACTTTTCCCATTGGGAAGTATAAAGATGAAATGTTGTGTGATGTGGTTCCCATAAAAGTGGGGCAGGAAGACCATGGCAATTTGATAGGCAAGTCAAGCGTGATGGCTTCAACAACAAGTATTCATTTATTCACAATAAAAGATTAATTACTCTTGTACCTTTGACACCAAAACAAGTTTACAAGGATCAAGTGAGGTTGCAAAAAGAGAGTGAACAAAATAAAAATAGTGACAAAGAGAGTGGTAAAAAGAAAAAGAAAGAAAGATTGAAAAAGTTGAGAAAAAAGAAGGTAGAAAAACAAATGTCTACACAAAAGCGAGTGAAATTAGAAGACCAATTTTCCTCAATGAGCCAATATGTGTACTTCTATACAAAGAGGAATTTTTGAATACTAACCAACTTGATGATGCGTTTCTTAGTTCAATTGTTTCTATCTTGTAGGAATTTGAGGATTCTTTTCCAGAGGAAATTCCTAATGGATTACCTCCTAACTGAGGCATTGAACATCAAATTGATTTTATACCTGGTGCTACCATTCCAAATCGACCAACCTTTAGGAGTAATCCTGAGTAGATAAAGGAACTACAAAGGTAGGTTAGTGAGTTGATGGAAAAGGGATATGTGAAAGAAATCATGAGTCCATATGTTGTTCCAGTAATTTTAGTTCCTAAGATGGATGGGGCATGGAGTATATGCATAGACTATCGGGCAATCAACGATATCATGGTAAAGTATCGTCATCAAATTCCTCACTTAGATAATAATTTAGATGAGTTGCATAGTTCTTATGTCTTTTCTAAAATTGATCTAAAAAGTGGATATCACGAAATTGGAATGAAAGAAGGTGATGAATGGAAAACTACATTTAAGACAAAATATGGTTTATATGAGTGGTTAGTCATTCCTTTTGGTTTAACTAATGCTTATAGTACTTTCATGATATTAATGAAATGTTTTGTGTGCTTTTATTGGAAAATTTGTAGTTGTCTATTTTGATGATATTCTCATTTATAGAAAAAATTTGGGAGATCATTTGATGCATTTATAATATGTTCTTGAAGTGCTTAGGAAAGAGAAACTTTTTTCTAACCTAAATAAGTGCACATTTTGCATCGATAAGCTTGTGTTTCTGGGATTTTTTGTGAGTGCACAAGGAGTACAGGTTGATGAAGAAAAGATTTGTGCTATACAGGAGTGGCCATGCCCCACAAGTGTAAGTAATGTTCAAAGTTTTCATGGAATTACTAGCTTTTATCAGCAATATTTGAAAGAATTTAGTAGCATAGCCGTACCCACAAGTGCATTACAGAATGTTGGGTTCAAATAGGGAGAAAAGAAAGAAAGGTATTCCAACTGCTTAAGGAAAAATTGACTCATGCAAAAACTTTTGATATTGAATGTGATGCTTTAGGTGTAGGTATTGGTGTAGTTCTTATGCGAGAAGGACAACCAATTCCATACTTTAGTGAGAAACTAAGTGGGGCAGCCTTAAATTATCATACTTATGACAAGGAGTTGTATGCATTGGTTTGTACCTTGGAAACGTGACAACACTATCTTCGGCCTAAGAAGTTCGTGATCCATACTAATCATGAATCATTGAAACATCTGAAGGGCCAAAAAAAGTTGAACAAGAGATATGCATGTTGCATGGAGTTCATAGAAAAATTTCCCTATGTCATCCGATACAAGCAAGGTAAGAAGAATGTGGTTGCCGACGCACTTCTTTCTAGTCTTTACGTAAAATTACTTAATTTTGAACATTTTAAAGAGTTATATCCTTTAGACCAAGATTTTAGTGAAGAGTATGCATCATGTGAAAAGGTAGCAAATGGAAATTTCTTTAGGCTTGATGGGTACTTGTGTAGAGAAAATAAACTATGCATTCCTAATTGTTCAATTTGGAATTTGTTAGTGAGGGAGTCCCATGGTGGAGGGCTGTTGGGTCATTTTAGGGTAGTTAAAACTTTATCTATTTTGCAAGAGCACTTTTATTGGCCATATATGAAAAGGGATTTTGAGACACTTTGTGGTAGTGTGTCACTTGTAGGCAAGCTAAATCTTGAGTGCAACCCAATGGACTTTATACACCACTACCCATTCCTAGTGCACCTTGGACTGATATTTCAATATATTTTTTGTTAGGTTTGCCTAGGACTAAACATGGTAGGAATAGTATTTTTGTGGTTTTCGATAGATTTTCTAAGATGGTACACTTTATTCCATGTCACAAAATAGATAAAGCTTCCAATGTTACTAATTTTCTCTTTAGGGTGATTGTGAGGTTACATGGGATGCCTAGAACAATTGTTTTGGATAGAGATTCCAAGTTCTTGAGTTACTTTTGGAAGACCTTGTGGTATAAGTTAGGAACTAAGTTGTTGTTTTCTACTACATATCACCCATAAATTGATGGTCAAATCAAAGTAGTAAATATGACCATGTCTACATTGTTACGGACTATCATAAAAAAGAACATCAAAACATGGGAAGACTGTTTACCACATGTTGAGTTTGCATATAATCAATTTGTTCATTCTGCTACTAAATTTTCACCTTTTGAAATTGTTTATGGTTTTAATCCTTTAACTCCATTGGATTTATCACCACTACCTGTTACTAAGCGTGTTAATTTAGATGCTATAAAGAAAGTATATTTTTTTAAGCAAATTCATGAGAAAGCAAGGCTTAACATTGAAAGGAGGATTAATAATATGCCAAACAAGCCAACAAAAGGCATCATAAGCTGATCTTTCAGATTAGAGATTAGGCATGGGTACATATGAGAAAAGATTGTTTCCCAGAATAAAGAAAATCAAAGTTGCTACCACAAGGAGATGGTCCATTTCAAGTCATCAAAAGGTTCAATGAAAATACCTATAAGATAGACATGTCTGGTGAGTATACTGTCAGTGTTACCTTTAACATTTCTAATCTGAGTCCTTTTGACATAGGTGAAGATTTGAGTACAAATTCTTTTCAAGAGAAGGGGAATGATGGAAATATGGCTACCAAATGGAGTGTGGACCTATTTGAAGTGCTACTTGGTCCAATTACAAGAGCATTGTCAAAGAGATTCAAGGATGCTTTGAATGGACTGATGCAAGAAGTTTGGGCTCAAGGAAATTCGTGTAAGCTTATGGAGAAAGTCCCACATTTTCATAAAAGATGTGCCAACATGCTGCAAATTCTAGAATAATCTAGCAAGGAAATTTGAAATAATTAGTGGATTAAATTTGAATAATATGTGAGATTGTTTTGAATTTATAGATCACACAATATAAGGCATGTGGCATTTAGTCTAGTTTCTTTTTTCTAATTTTGGATGTGTGATTTGAAGAGAAAGAAATCTGGTTGATTGTTTACCATTTTGGGTGTATAGCTTAAGAGGGAAGAACCTAGTCATTTCCTTTAGTTTATGTTTCCTTTTTTTTCTATTTTTGGTAGTTTCTCTTTCTTAAATGGACGTCTAAGGCATATAATAACCTATAAAGAGGCCTTTTTAATTCAATAAAATTCATAATATTTTAGATAAAAATTGTGAGAGTAAAATTCATATAATAACCTCATTCCTTGATTGTGGCATCTTCCTCATACCAAGGTTCACATCTCTTTATAGGTGTTTGGTTAAGGTTTCCATCAAAATCTATAGTAGAATAGTTCTAGGAACTTATTTTTGTTAAGTGTTTCGTCAAAAATTGGCGTGGACCATTCATATCAATCTGTAGTAGAACGATCCTAGGAACTAATTTTTGTTATGGGCCAAATCTTGATTTATGATTGAAAAAAAAACATTTTAGAATTAAGTATTAAACACATTATTTGTACTTAATTGTGTATAGTGAATAATAATCTATTTTAATTTCAATGTTTTTTATTAAATTAGATGGTTGAAAAATTACTTTAATTATAAATTATAGATGGTCCAAACATTGATTTATAATTAAATAATATACCTACTTTATGTTTATCAATTATTAATTCTAAGCTAGGCCAAAGGAAAATATTAATTAATCGAAGATTTTGGCATATATATTTCTTTATTGTACCCATTAATCAATTTTAACCTCGATCAAAGATAATTTATTAATTGATTATCTTTGGAAACTAACCATGATTATAGGAAAATTTATTTAAAAATATATTAAATCAAAAAACCTAGATTATATTTAAATCACATAATTCGTTATGAAGGGTTATGCGAGCTAAAATCTCATATAAAATCATCATACTAGGTTTGTCATAGTTTAATTTATTGTTTTAATTTACTTTACTTAGATATAATTTAGTTTAAAATTTTCAATTATGTTCTACAAACTAACAATTTATTGGAGTGTTCATGAATTATTTTTTCTTAACTGTATTAGTAAATAATTTAACTTTTTAATATCACCAAAATTCCTTGAGAGACAATCTTAGGAGTATATTTATCGCTTATTATAAGTGATTTGAGCATTTGCAAGATTTTTATAAATATAAAATTTGACAATCAAGTTTTTATGTATCATGCTTTTGGCACTATAGTTGGAGAATTAGCGCTTTAAATTGTTTATTTAATTAGTTATATTTTTGTGACTTTTATTGTTTTATGATTTTCTTTTTATTTCTATGATTTTCTAATTATACTTGACAATTCTTTTCATAATTTTTCTGAATATTTGTGGTTATTTAAAAAATTTTAAAAAATGACTTTGTTTATTTTTATTTTTTACTTATTTTTATTTATTTATTTGGTTTTGGTTGTTTATATTTTTCTTATTATTTCTTTTACTATTTTATTTTATTATTTTCATTTTATTATTTCATTTTATTATATTATTTTCTTTTAATTTTCTATTATTTTATTTTCTATTATTTTTGTATTTGTTTTTATTTTTCATTATTTTTTTTTATTTGTTTCTTCCATTCTTTATTTGTATTTATTTATTTATTTTTTAATTTAATTTTATTTGTTATTTCTTTTTATTATTCTTTTTTTTAGTATTTTTATTTCTTGTTTATTTTTTTTTATTTTACTAATTTATTTATTTATTTACTAATATTTTTTCTTTCAGTATTTCTTTTTCTTTGTTTATTTTATTTTCTATTTATTTCTTTTTGTTATCTTTTTTTTGTTCATTGTTTTTGTATACTATCTTTTATTTCTTATTTACTTTCTATTATTTTTTTTGTTTTGATTTCTTTATTTTATTTTTATTGTTTATTTACCTTTATTTTTATTATTGTTGTTTCTTTTTATTTCTGCATTCGGGTTAGTTATTTTGTTTGTTGTAATTATTTTTGTTTCTTATTTTTATTTATTTTTGTTATTTACTTTTAGTTAATTTGAACAATGTTTATTTTATTTTAAAAGTTACATTCATAACATATGTGATTTATAAGAAGTACATAACATTATGTCTGTGTGATATAATTGAACTAAATGATGGATGCATCACATCACCATACTTGATCACATTAAGCTAAGACAATTGGGTAACCTTTTTTTTTCTTTTTCTTCTTTAACTTTCATTTACATTTGATATATTGAGGATAATGTAGGTTCTAGGTTAGAGGTGGAAGAAAAGTTACACACAAAGTTAAGCATTTTTAAATTTTTTGTTAAACATGTGCATGCTATCATTTAGCTTACTTTTTTTTATTTTCTATTTTTTAATTTATTTAAGTTGTTTAGGGACACTTAGGTCCGTTTATATAATAAAAGATTTGCTAAATTATCATGATTTTAGTTCATTTAAAGTGAATAATTGAGTCTTTATACTATTTGATTAATATCTTAAAATATGTTCATGGATTATTATAAGAATTAGTTTTTTTATTCATAGTTTGCGTTCATGTTTGGATGATAAGATTGAGATAAACCTAAAATTGGTCTTTAGGAATTAAATACTATAGACTACCTTGTGAGAATATTTTGAACCTATAATCGTTTTATTTTGGGTGATAATATTTTTTCTTATTAATTCGAATTGTTAGAAAATCTCTATAGGTTTTGATTGAATGTTAAGATTTTTATCATCTAATGAAGAAGCACATACTTATTTTTATTGCTTAGATTGAATAATTTGAGTAAAACTTAAATTGTATGCCTATTTCATTCATAGCTAGAGCTTACACAAAATGATCCAAATTAGCCACTTACCAAATCATTATATATATGAGTCTAGTCTCTAAGAAAGAAGAAATGAATAAAAGAATAAGAATATATAAAAAAGAGTATAGAAGAGAGAAAGTAAAAAATAGTATAACTAAATATGATGGCCTTAAGTTATTCAAAGTAGTAAGATTGTTACTACAAAAGAAAAATAGAAAATAAATCCCCTTGAAGTCATTACATTTTCATTCATCTTAAGGCATATACCTAAAATTCTTGCTTAATTATTTTATTTGAAGCAAGAGAATAGTAATGTGATTCTTTCATAAATCCTTTCATTTGATTCCTTTCATGAGAGTGTCTTATGAGCATTAGAATCAAAGTGAATTTGGATTCCTAATACTAAGTTGGGTGAGTCAAAGTTGATGTATTTTTTGTAATAGAACATGAATTTGTGATTATTATTGATTTGAACAATAAACTAAGTCTTTGGGATATAGATTTAACCTTTACTTGAGATTTTGATTGTAAGCTGAAAAGAAACTAAAGCATGAGAAGTTTTGTTATTTTTAGTTTTAGTTTTTATTTTTGTAATTTTTGTTTTTGTTTTGTTAATTTTTTGTTTTTCTATTTTTTTTATTTATTTATAGTTTTAATTTTACTTAGTAGGATGATTGCGGGTATCATCACCGAAAGCCCTCATAAGAATTAAACTCATCCACTAGAGCAATTGATGAAAGCAAGAAAAACACTAATATTAAGTGATTTATTTGGACTTTAATGTCAAAAATATATGTGTATATGCATAATTCTATCCTTATTTTAACAAATTTGTATTTTTGGAATCACGATTATGTTTTGTTATTTTTCTAGAATTTTTGGCTCCAAAATGATTCAAATGAAAAAAACTTGAAGAATTGTACCTGAAAGCACTAAATTGCAACTTAGGAGAATAAAATAATATACATGTAAGCCTTACATGTAAAATCCAACCAATGTTGTAAGGGGTGAAACACAAAGGAATTAGAGAAATGTTGATCAACGTGGGCCACGACCAAGATTTATGTCAGTCATGGCACGATCTTCTCAGATGTGATTTCATGCATACCAAAATTAATACATGTCGTGATGTGGATAGAAGTGGGCCATGGTGCATAATCTCATAATTCACATTTTTCTTCTTTTCTCCACATTTCTTTAATTATAAATACAGCCCCTTGTTTCTCCTAAAAACCATCCCATAACTGATCAAGAATCAGTTTTCTTAGAAATAAATTCTCTTTAAGAATTTGTAATAGTTTAGGAAGTTTTCTTTAGCTTTATGTTGTACTTTTCGATTCAATAAACAATAGAGGCTAATATGCTTAGAGGTTTTCAAATAACAGATTGCTACTAAAGTTATCTGTAAGAACATAATTGAGGTATTAATTTTATTTGTGTTATATTATTTATATATATAACTTTATATATCATTTTGAATGTTTTTTAATATACTGTCCATTTATTAAATACGAGCATATCTGGCATGAATATTACTATAGGATATTAGTTATGTTATTATGCATGTTATTTTTATAAGATTTATTATTACAAAATATATTTACGAGATATTTTTAGTAATAGATTTAAAATATAAAAGTTGGGTTCAGAATGTCAATCTAAAATCTATTTTAGACATCTTGAATGAGAGTTTTAATTGATAGCAAACAATAAGCATTGATTTAAATGGTTTTAAATTCCTTTGGAATAAAGCATAGTTTAATGATTATCAATTAACTAATCTCCGTCAAAAGACGTTAATTGATATTGGTTAACAACAAAACTAATCCTTGCTAAAATACATTTTTATAAGATGATCAAACAATTCCTAATCA
Organism: Hippophae gyantsensis; assembly: GCA_030763125.1. NCBI lineage: Eukaryota > Viridiplantae > Streptophyta > Magnoliopsida > Rosales > Elaeagnaceae > Hippophae > Hippophae gyantsensis. Next base: position 37,115,030 of record CM061032.1, on the reverse strand, counting down.
GGGTCCTTGCGGCTCATATCATCCATATAATATACAAAAAGAAACTTTAGATATTTGATATGATCCGACGGTGTCGAGTGGAAGGGTCATCGCTTGATAGATAAAATTTACTCTAGAGATAACAAGTTGATCTTCTCCAAGAGCTTGCATTGATGGGAAGGTTTGGCACCTTAATACCGAAGGGACAAATAGTTAATTTCAAAAGAACTTAATGTCAACCACTTTCAGATATGAATCTATCTGATTTAGAAGGGAAGAACTTGCATCAATATCTCAATTTCAATTCAAACATGGGTTTGAATTCTAGTTATCTGAATAATGTATCTAAAAATAATCGTCCTCACTGTGATCATTTATGATATTAAATCTAGTTAGAATTAATTAGTATATTGTTTGTATCTTACGTTTATGCCTTTCATAATTCATAAAGATTGAATAATTTAGAAAAAAAAAAGAAGGGTATCCACTAGAGCAAAAATACTATATATGCAAGAAATGGAAGGGAAGTGAATGGTTTCCTTTTTTTTCATTTTCTTGTTTATTTTATCGTCTGTGACCATTGTAGCACATGTGTTGCCCAAGGCATAAGGAGAATGATGACTTGAATGTTTATCTGTTTGATATTTGTTGAATCAATTTTATCTTTTAATTTTTTGTTATTAATTTACACTTTTCAAACCTAAACATGTGTGATAGAATGTTTAGGTTTATTTTTTTAAAAGGTATTAAAATATTTAAAAAAACGTAGTTTTTTTAAACCAACTTTGGAAGTATACTTATTACTTTTTATAAAGGGATTCGTGCATATGCAAATTATTTTAAAATAAAAAATTTGTGCAACAACAACCTAAGGATTTAAATGTTTATTTCATATGCTAAATGCAACCTATCAATACACGAAAATGATTTAGGTTAGTTTATTTATTTTTATTTTTAGTTTTTATATTGCTTTCCTTGCTATAGCCTAGTAAGAAGCTAGTTAAGGGTTGCAATAAGTACTTAAAAAGCACTAATATTTCATGATTTTATTGTTTTTATATGTGATAAATAGATTTGAATATAAAATATTTACATAATAATTTATATAAATTTATATGTTCGAAATCACGTATATGTTTTGTTATATTTCAAGATTTTTAGCTTCCAGATGAACAAATTCTTTCACATATGCACAACCCTTGAAGAACTCAATTTGCATTCTAGGAGGTTTAAAGAATAAGGCATGTTACATAAATAACCAACCAGTTTGTAATGTGTACAAGGAAGTTAAAAAAGAAGTAAAAAAAAGTAGGTCGTAGCCCACATTTATTTATTCAGTCCAAAGCCCTTTTGTACTATCCATGCTTATAAATGCAACATTATATTCAAGTTTTTATTAGCTTTCTATTAAGATTCATGTCCCACCTTGATTAAGTGCAATGATATGGTAGATTTTATTTTGAGTGTTTCCATACAATGGGTTAGCCTATTGGGATTGGAAAGACCATGATTCTTATAAACTTTGAAATCTAAAGAAAATAAACTAATGCTCGAGTTTTGTATTTATAAAATAGCTCGTAAGTGCATGAATCACTTTATAAGAAATTATAAGTATACTTCAAATGTTGGTCTAAAATGGAATAACGTAGTTTTTAAATAATTCTAAAAATTATTTAAAACAAAAATTAAATCTTAACATTCTATCGCAAAGTTTGAGTTTTAAAAGAATCTAAATTAATCACGTAAAATTAAAGATAGATTCAACAAACATCATATAAATAACATTTACAATCAATGGAGAATTTATAGAATAGATTAGTTAGTTAATCATGCTTGCTTAATATTAATTAGGTTATTAAAGATATGAATTAAGATTATTGATTCTCTCTTATATGTACAAATAAGAGATTTATTACGTCTATTAATCGTTATTAATTAAAATCACTTAATGCCTTTGATAGGGTCTATAAGTTAAGTTTAATTAAATTATACTTCTTTTCTAAGAGATTAATGAACCATGTACTTAATTTTTTCCTTTGGTTGGATCTAAGAGTTTAAACTCTCATCAAGGTGTCAAAGTCAGGTTAATGATTTAAGAATCTGAAAACTAACTTTTAGATTTTAAATCTATTATAAATTATATGTCATCAATATATTTTCCAATAATTAATCTTATAAAAATCTTTGAAATAAAGTAAGACTCTAAATTAGATTTAGATAATTACGTCTAATACCAATGATGCGTATTTTCGCAAGTGTACGAATCATTCAAGTAATAAAGTGTACAAAAGTACGGATATTGAACCCACAAGGAATGGCGTTACTAAGTACCGAAATTGACTAATCCTAATTTTATTTGAAAACCGAATTGTTGAAATTGTTTAAGAAGAAAATTAACTTAAAACTAAACGCAAATAACAAAATTGAATGTTGTTCACAAATGATTAAAAACGCTAAGGCATTTGATTTCGCTAAATCAATTCAATCCAATTTCAAGTCATGTTATATGAGAATCAAAGCAAAAAGTCATGGTTGAAAAACCCAAATTTACCTAATACTCTCTCTCGAGTTATATTAGAATTACTTATCTATGAAAACCAACTATATTTCTACGAAGATTTAATCACAAACAAGCACATTACGATTTATGGAATTTCTAGAATAACCATATACATCATGCATTAGTTCTCACACTCGCATTCAATATACGGTATTTATCACAAGAAGCATTCATTACACATCTCCTCTCGGTCTCAATATAATGCAACAAATCATCTAAATCTTGGCTAGAAATTTAAAAGCATTAAGCATGGAAATAAATACTCAACTTGAAAACAATGAACTCATATAACAATAACAAAAGAAATCAGATTTTCTTGATTCAACTACATCATAGCCTTAACAAAAACGAATTAGTTCATAACGGAAATAAGAACAAACATTATCTCAATTGAATCCATGAATAACAAATCTAAATAAAATGCAGAAAATGAAAGCTAAGGAGAAGAGATGAAAAACTCTTGAAGATAAACACTTGGTGGCAACAATGGTGATAATCCTTCAAGCTTCTCCAAACTTTCTCTCCAAAATTGTCTTCTCTCTTCCAAAAATGACTCAGATCTGCTCTATCTACTGTGGCCTCTTTCTCCATCATATTGTATATATAGATCTAGGGTTTTGGGGGCAATTTTGGAACAAAACAACATAAAAAATGTGTTTTCGGATGAAACTCGCCGGCGGTGACATTATTCTCGCCGTGGTGAGATTTCTGGAAAAATTACGATTTTGATTTGGCCGGAGGCTAAAGGTGTCTCACCGGCGGCGAGATTTGCATCTGCCAAAATCCGTGCTCTCGGGAATATTTTCGTTGTGCTCTCTGTAATATTTTCGCCGGCGACGAGAATCATCTCGCCGGTGGCGGTATTTCCAAACTTTGAAACTTTGTTTTCTTTTTATTTTCACTCAATACCGATCATTGAAATTTGTCCCAAACTTTTCCAAAATCATGATTTTACCTGAAATTGCACTTTAAACACGAAATACCCGTGAAATGACATTTGTGGATTAAATAATCAAATAAACACAATTTTCACACAAATATCAACATTTAAATCATAACAAAAATACAATAATTTGACTCTTATCAACCAAGAGTATCACTCTAAATAAGATTTTGGTAATTAAATCCAAAATCTAGCTCTCATGTTTATTACGAAAAATACTTCGTCAATATATTTTTCTTTAAAGAACATCGTTTAAATCTTGATGAAAAAATAAAACTTAATTCATTTTGTAAAAATGTTTACTTATTTTAATATTTCACAAATATAACAATATTACTAATATCCCATAGTATTTTCAGCTAGACATGTTTAACTTAATAAATGAACAGTAAATTAAACATAGCATTTACAACAACACATAAAATTAATCTAAAAATAAAAAATACATTAAATTATACATTATGCATATTTTTCTAAGTACAAAAATTTAGTATTGTTCCTATTATCTAGAAAACCCTCTAAGCATATTTGCTAATACTATTTATTAAATTAAAAGCAAACTACTACATAAAATAAACTATGTTCAACTCTCAAAGTTGAGAGAAAAACTACCACCACCTACCAATGTACGAGGAGTAAGGAGTTTTCTTAGGCATGTAGGTTTTTATCGTAGATTCAAAAAATATTTTTCCCAAATCTCCAAATCCTTGTGTAATCTTTTGGAAAAGGACATGCCTTTCAAGTTTGATGATAAATGTTTAACAACATTTCAAGTGCTTAAAGAGTGACTAGCTAGTGTTAGCAGCAGTTATAGTCACATCAGATTGGAACAAGCCCTTTGAGTTGATTTATGATGCAAGTTATTTTGTTATTGGAGTTGTTATTGGACAGCGAAGAGACAAAATGTTTTGTGCCATATACTATGCAAGCAAGACACTGAATGAGGCTCAAATGAATTATGCTACTATAGAGAAAGAGCTTCTTACCATTGTATATGCCTTTGAAAATTCAAATCTTATTTTGTTGGCACCAAAGTGACTATCTACATAGATCATTCTGCAATAAAGTATCTCATGACAAAGAAGGATGCCAAACCAAGTTTGATAAGATGAGTGCTCCTTCTACAAGAATTTGACTTGGAAATTTGTGATAAAAAAGGAACAAAAAATCAAGTAGTAGACCATCTGTCTAGACTAGAGAAGGAAGAAAAAAATGGATGATAATATGGTTATTAGGTAATCTTTTCCATATGATCAACTATTTTCTATAGTTCAAATAGAAGTCCATGGTATGTAGACATTGCATATTTTCTTGTTGTCAACATTTATTCCATTGAACCTCACATGGAAACAAAAGAAGAAGTTCTTCCATGACATTAAATAGTATATTTGGGATGACCCTTACCTCTATAAATAATATGGTGAAGGTATTTTGAGAAGGTGTGTCCCTAATGATGAAGTTGAAAGTATTCTTTACTATTCCCATAGCTCAGGCTATGGACGTCACTTTCGGAGCACAAAAATAGTACGTAACATACTTCAATCTGGTTATTTTTGGCCCATACTATTTAAAGATGCTTACAATTATGTAAAGATATGTGATCGATGTCAAAAGAGATGTAATATTTCAAAAAGGGATGAGATGCCTCTAAATAATATACTTCAAGTGGAACTATTTGGTGTGTAAGGCATCAACTTTATGGGACCATTTCCTCCATCCTTTGGTAACCAATACATACCTGTAGGAGTGGATTACGTGTCAAAGTAGGTAGAAGCCATTGCTAGCAACAAATGTGATGCCAAAATTTTCATGAAATGTCTATAGAAAAATATTTCGCTAGGTTTGGAACTTCTAGGATCATTATTAATGATGGATGAAGTCACTTTTGCAATAAAGCATTTAATTTCTTATTGTCTAAGTATGATATTAAGAATAATGTGTCTACCCCCTACCATCTCCAAACAAGTGGGCAAGTAGAGGTATCCAATAGATAAGTGAAAAGAATTTTGGAGAAAATTGTGACTATCTTTAGGAAGGATTGGTCATCTAAGTTGGATGATGCTTTATAGGCGTATAGAACTGCATTTAAAACACCAATTGGTACCACCCCATATAAGGTAGTTTATGGAAAGGCTTGTCACTTACCATTAGAATTGGAGAACAAAGCATATTGGGGATTGAAACAGTTGAATATGTCCATAGATGCAGCTGGTGAGAAAAGAATGCTTTAAATAAATGAATTAGATGAATTATAGTGGAATGCTTATGAAAATTCCAAGCTTTACAAAGAAAAGAAAAAAATATGGCATGATAAGAAAATTATGCACCGTATCTTTGAACCGGGTCAGAAAGTGTTACTGTACAACTCAAGACTTAAATTTTTTCTAAGCAAATTAAAGAGTAGATGGTAACGTACATTCATCATCACTAAGGTAACCAACCATGGAGCCATTGAATTAGAAAACAAAGATAAAGAGCAATTTATGGTTAATGTACATAGGGTGAAGCACTATTGTAAATATCACTTATTAAATGAAATATCTGTGATAACCTTAATGGATGTATCTTAGGAGTTGATATGATCATCTAGTGAAGGATGTTAAACGTGATGCTAGTTAGGAGGCAACCTAACATTATTTTACATATATTTTAATTGTTTTTATTTTGTATGTGAATAAATGTACAGAGCAATGACATAATGAGATTGAGCAATTTTAGAGACAGATATGATGTGCCATGACTACAGGAGTTTTCTTTCATTTTACTTTTTCATATTTATATGTGCACATTAGGGGCAAAGTGTAATTTAAGTTTGGGGGAGGGAACTTCATTCTCTACATTAGTATTAAGTATACATTTTAAATTTTTTAGGGAATTTTTTTAATTCTTAGGATGTTTTTAATTATGATTTGGGTAAAAATTGATAAATATATGGAAACTAAGCGCATGCGTGCTTTATATGAAACATATGAACTCAATGATAAAAATTGGTTGTCATGACTAGGATAAGGATGTAAAATATTTGCTAAGATATTTACATTAATCATGTGATATGCTTGCTAGTTTTGATTAAATTGATTCAAATATTTATGCACATATTGATTTTGGTGTTCTCCTTGAGAGAAAATTTGTAGTGAGTTATGCGCACTTTTCACTTAATTTTTACTTTTTTATTCAATAAATAGTATTTTGTGACCAAAAATAATAAAATATAAACTTTTTTAGTGAAAAGGGGTGAAAATATAATTTTTGGAATTATTTGGGACTTTTCTAGAATTTTTATGGATTTTTTATGAATTTTTAAAGTAGGGCCAATCATGAGTTGACACGTGGCATGCCACACAAGAAGGAACTGACTGGGAAAGTCACATGGATGCCACGCAAGTAGTTACAATGAATCATATATAGTTATGTGTGAGGAGGACAAACCGCGTGCTACTTGTCAACACGATGTTCAATACGAGTTCAAAGATCAGTTAAACATCACTGCCATTTGTTGCCATGTGATTGCTCCCCATGTTCCACCTGTACACCACACCATCTGTTACCATGAATCATGTTGCACTACGTGGCGCTGACTCGCCCAATGAATTTTGGGTGCCATACGTCATGCTGTGATTGGCTGGCACTATTAGTTTTGCTTGTTTTGATCTCATCCCTTGATCTGAAGTTAATATGATGGTCCAAATTACACCTAAGCTATATTTAAGCCTTTAATAATACCATAAGTAAAGCCGCCATTAGCATAATTTTGGTCTTTTTTAGAGCTAAGAAGATAGAAAAATATAGAAAAAAATCAAAAGGATATACAATTTTGGTAGAGATTCAATAAGAGATTAACACTACAATTCAAGAGATCAATTGTATTTCTTCTACTACTCTTTGCTTTATCAATTTTTATGTCTTTCTTTATGAAAAATATGAGATTTATGAACACAATTATTTGAAGTTAAATTATTAATCTAGGGATCTTATGAACCCAATTTTCACCATATGATGATATAATATTTTAGCCTAATTATAATTATAATTTAATTATATTATCTAATCTATTTTTTATGATATTAATTTTTTTGCCAATAATTTATCTATAGAGGTAATTAAATAGATTTAAGAGAATTAATTAATTGTTTGTCTTGATTAAATAATATACATAGTTTCTAGGTAGAGATGTATGATTCTTATATATGTGATCCATAATTGATGAACTTAATGAGTATTATGCAATTTAATTTGCATGAGAGTGTGATTAAATTATTACTACATGGTGTGTAGTTTACTTAAGAGAGGAATACATGCTAGGTTAGATTCAATTGATCATGTAATTAATTGATAATTATATTGGAAGGATTTAAGTGATTTGCATGTTTAGAAAATTGGAAGATTAAATATTCCAGGATTTTTTCCCATATATATTTTAGTTACCAAATCTAATTTAATTAAATATTGCTATTTAATTTTAGTTATTTTAGTTTTGCTTATTTAAAATATAAAAACACAAAAAAAATGATTTTTATTTTTTTTAGTTTTAAAAATTAGTTTCTAATAAAATAATCTCTATGGGAGCGATCTTTTCTTATCATTATATCACTTGTTGTGATAGGTATACTTGTGTATTCATTGCACGCACTTCGTATTTTTCCAACATTATACCCAGGTTGAGGTAATTGATTTTGATGAAGCCTTCGCTCATATTGCTCGCTTGGACTCTGTGGAATTCCTTCTTGGTCTCGCCTACTATTTGGGACTTAAGCTATATCAATGGATGTTAAGAGTACATATTTTAATGGATTCATCAAATAAGAAGTCAATGTGGAACAACCTAAAGGGTTTAAAGATCCTCATTTTCCTAGTCATGTGATGAGGTTGAAGAAAGCATTATATGGTTTGAAGTAAGCACCATGTGCCTTGTATGATTATCTTACGATATTTCTCCTCAATGATGTTTTTTTAAGAGAGGAGGTGCTGATAAAACTTTATTTGTTTCAAGAAGTCACAATGAAGTCGTGGTTGCTCATATATATGTAGATGACATTATTTTTGGATCTACTAAAGAAGACCTGGCTCAAAGGTTTGCTGCCACTATTTAGAGAGAACTCGAGATGAATCATGTTAGTGAACTAAAGTTATTTATTAGATTCCAAGTTAAATAGATGAAAGATGGGATCTTTCTATCTAATCCAAAATATGCCAAGGAGCTAGTTAAAATGTTTCTTGGATAATACCACTCCTGCTCAGACTCCTATGAGTACTACCATGAAACTTCATCAAGATCATTTTCGAAAGGAAGTTGTGTAGATATTGTATCCAAGTATGATTGGGAGTCTCCTCTACTTGACTACTAGTTATCCAGACATTTCTTTCAATGTTAGAGTCTATTGTCAAACAAATCATCAAATATTTTAATGGGACATTTGAATTCAGTATTTTGTATCTCGGTGACACCACTACAGAATTGATTGGGTATTTTGATGTTGATTGGTTAGGGTGAAACAATGACAAAAATAGTACTTTAGGGGGATGTTTCTATTTGAGTAATTCTTTAATCTCATGGCACAGCAAAAAGCAGAGTTCTATGCCCTTATCCCCAATTAAGGTAGAATGTATTATAGTTGGATTATGTTGCTCCCAATTACTTTAGATGAAGCAAATGTTGTAAGACTATGACATCTCGATAAGTAACTTTTTTTACTTTATGACAAAACCAATGATATTTGCATTTCAAAAAATCTATTATGACATCCAAGGACCAAACACATTGATATATGATATTATTTCATAAGAAATCTTGTATAATCAAACACTTTGTCTCTACAACATATCAACACTAACCTCCAACTTAGTAATATGTTTACAAAACCTCTAGACATTCAAACGCCTAAATCCCTAAGAAAGGCTATTGGTGTTTGTGTCTCTTTGTGAAAGATTTCTTCTTGTGTTTTTTATATTTTTGTGAGCTTGAAGAAATATGATCTACTACTTGTTCTTTTCTTGACTTCTTGTTCCCTATTTTTACTTATTGTATGATTTTTATAATTATATGCATGCTTGTATGCCTTCTCTCCCTCATATTAGTGTTCTTCTTTGACTTTATTTGTCAAAAATGGGAAGAAGTATGTGTGCAAACTATGTGCTTGGTGTGTGTGTGTGTGTTCATACTGTGTATTGCATAGGTGGTGAGTATAGGATGGCACTACATGCTGTTACTTGACTTGCAAACATTAGGGGGAGTGTTGCATCAAGTCAAGGGGAGTTGGGTACATTGCATGTGTTTTTGTTGTATGTATGTGTTAAGCCTATCAGTGTGTACATGTGTAGGGGCAACATGCTAGTATAGACTATACACTATTTCTATATGATACTTTCAACGGATGTGTGTTTGTTTTCATATGTGTAGGTTACAATTGTATATTGAAGTCTTTGAGCTTTATATGTGTTATGTGCAGCAAACCTTCATGTTTTAGAGTGAAAAAGGTTGGATGAGTTGAACCGAGAAGATGGATAAAGGACACAAGATAGATGCAATTGGAATAGGTGTGGTTTTTGGGTTTTGGTGTACATCGTTGTTTTATTTATGGTAATAAACAATTTAAGGTCATCTTCATGATCATCTCATGACTAATGTGCACTTGTTCTTAAAGGTGCAGTATTTTGACACAAAAAGCCTAAAGGGGATATTGTAAATACATTCTTACTTTGTGTTTGTGTGTTGGCTTCTCGTGTGCAAAACAAAATGTCTAGTTATTTTACTTAGTGTTTTGTCTTCTTCTATGTAAGGTTGGTTACTATGAATAAATCATACACACACACATATAGTTAGGAATACTATGATTGAAAATATGTTTTTCACACAACATAAGGTTTGTTGTTTGGTATGCATGCTAGGTCATGAGTGGAAACTTTGGGTTCATTTCAAGAGTGGGTATTTATGAAAATTACTCAACAATTTTTAGAATGAAAAAAATATCTTTTTTGGCACCTCGACAAGGTAGATCACCAAGGCTCTCATCACCCCCCTTGACATAGCCATGGTGAGATGGTTGGAGAGGTCCACAATAAAGGCATGATGAGGTTGGTTGGCCATTTGGAATTCTCTATAAATACCCCTATTAATTGTTGTAATTAATTCAAAAAAATCCTACTAAAACTCTATCAAAATTGTTGATTATTTTGAATTATGTTGTCACTCATTATCTAGATAGTTCTTCGCGTAGTGATACATCTATGTGACCATAAAATAGTGTGGTAGACTATTTTACAATATTTGTGTGAACTTAATATTAAGAGTGAATTGAGTTGAGTTATTTGAGTTCTCATATCTTGGGATGTGTTTGATAAGCGATTGGTTGTGAGTACCACATTGGCTGTGTGAAGTAAATGATCACTTGATTTTATCAAATCGTTAGACATGAACTTTACGTGAATTGACTATATATCCTATGTAGGCAATTTGTAATTTGTGGTGGAAAGTGGTTCCACTGTGATTATTGGGTGTTCACATTCGAGGTTGATTCTATTGATTATTCACATAGCACATTACTGATATTTGGTTTATGATCACACGACATTAGGTGTTGTTAGCTATGGAGGAGAGCTAGGTTCGTGTGTCAAACTAGGTTGTTGAGGAAGTAGCAATGATGGTAACAATAAGAAATCAAGACAGAGGTCCCTATAGATAAGGGTATTAGTGGTTTTATTTCTGTTAAAGTTGTAATTATTTTATTACTTAGTAGATTGTTTTCTACCGAGTGGTTTCCATAAGAAATTCATGCATGTTACCACATAGATAGGGTTTCTATGTGGGTTTACCTTATTCTATGATATGTTATGCATGCTCTACTGATATACTAGTATAATCTGAGTTTGAATTGTGTATGTTACCACATAGTAAAGTTTAAACTCTAATTAGAATGCTTTATTTATATTCATGCTTATACCTATTGAATTTTATATATGTTGAATAAAGTGTTATGACTGCTTATGTTATTTATTTACTATTGTTATATTTTTTCTACTTCTTGTAGGGATGAGTTGTTTAGAAGTCTATATCTACTTACCTTGGATGAGTATCGGGTTGCACACTTTTTCAGTTTTCATTTACTAACTTTTATTTACTAGCTTTCTTTAGATATAATTTAATTTAGAATTTACATTTATGTTCTACAAACCGACAATTTGTTAGAGTATTTAGAAAAAAAAATTCTTAAAGATATTTTCAACTAATTTAACTATTTAAAACCACTGCTTGAGAGACGATCTTAGGAGTATTCTTATTGCTTATTATAAATTATTTGTGCACTTGTAAGCTTTTAATAAACAAAAAATTTAAATATCAAGTTTTTGTGCATCACATTTACAAACAAAAGCAATGAAAAATTCAAACAAATGCTCGGGCTGTACTTGGGTTAGGTTTTGAGTAAAACACATTACCTATATGTACTAAGGTTTCTGGCCAGCAAAAATACTCGAGTTAGGGCATGGAAAATTTGGCACTACAGTGCCTATTGATAGATTGGAGATTCCATCATCGTGGCATGCATTTATATGGGCCAAGGAATTCATATTGAACCTGAATCTACATAAAATCATACAAGAGCCCCTCGTCATGGCATGGGACTTGTTGGTCCATGATGCATAATGAAAGTTTATGGTGGCCTAGTTTTCGTTCATTCTGACATGTCCATGTTGCCATTTCTTATCCCATGTTCACTCTTTTTTATCATTTTCATCCCTTATTCTTTCAAAGACTTATTAACCTATAAAACACAAAAATACCTTCCAAAACAACAAGATCCTAAAATAAAATATAAAATGAATGCTTAAAAGTATAGAAAATTCTAGGTCAAAATAATGTTCATCAAACTTCATTGAAAAGTTACATAGGGATAATCTCCAACCTTTGAAGTTTTTTTGGGTATAATTTCCTACTTTGAGCTTCTTTGAGAATTTACTTAGAGATAACTTCATGTAGCTTGTTTCAAAGTGATCCTTGGAGGTAGGATTATTTCCTATAGCCTCTTTGGAGGACCTTATTAATTGTTAAATCCATTGTGTCTCAAAAGAGCTAGTTCATTATGGCATTTGAAAGATAAGGACTCTATCTAAGAAATTCCTCGAGGTGAGCTTAAGGTAACATGTTGAAGTAATCACTAGAGGTTATAAGCCTATCCAAAAGCCTCTTTGTAGGATAAGCTTCTTGTTTAACCTATCATTGCCAACTGGTCCCTTTAGATGGATCCAAGCAAGACGAGACTCATTTGGTATGAATTTCTTTCCCAAGTTTTTCCATATGAATTAGGGGAAGAAGCTCATGAGTGACCTTCAAGATAGCATCATTTGTAATGTTTTTTATCTATGTCTAAGGATTATTGTCATGTCTCATTCTGTAAATCCTTGCACATATAATCTCGGTTCCTATGACAGAATTTTAGTAAGTAAGGTTCATTGTGTTGAAGGACATTTTCTTCTCTATTCCTAATGCGGATCCACCATAAAACCAGAGAAGTTCCTTTCATTTCTTCAATCTGTCTCACTTATAAATTACAATGAGGACATTGTTTAGTTTAAGTTTTGAGGTGTCAACTCCTATAGTCTTGAGTTATTGAATTATCTTATCAAGCATGTATTTGAGTATGATTGAATTAGCTAATACTTCGAAATTTGTGAAAGGAATTTTTTTCAAATTCTGTTATTATGTAAGATAAAGTTTTGTGGGTACTTTGATTTAAATCCTTGTCCTTGGAAATAATTGAGCACATAGTAAATTTTTTCTCTACTCCATTTTTCCTATGAAGAGAAGGATTTGAATTAACTGGTTAGGAAAGTTCAATATTGCATTGCTCTAGAATCTGTTGATGGATCCTTGAGGCGAAATCCTAGTTCATACCAAATATTAGAGAAATCATATAGGCAATTTTTTGTCATAACCAAAATCTTTCCCAAACGTCCTAATTATCACTTCATCATCGCATGGTGTATTCCCATAGTCAACCCCCTTGAGCCTTATTTTACATAAAATTTTATTTTTTTCTTTTAACTACATAAACCATTCCCATTCTAAGCCTAAAAAATCATGAATTTACCTTAAGTTTTGAGAAAATACTTTGGTGGAAATTTGCAATTAAAGAGAAAGTTAATTCAAATTAAATAATCCACATTATGTTTGCAATATTTTATCAAAGCGTGAAAAGAAAAGAAAGTGAAAGGCAAGAATCAAAAAAGGGTTAAAGTGGTTGTAAATCAAAAAAGGCTATGAGTATCAAGGTGGGAAAAAATAACTCCACTTATCAAGTATGACAACAATATCATCATCAATATGAGCATATTGTCGAGAAAGAGCGATGGTATGAATTCTGTAGATATTCTTTTTATTGTTTATTTCTACCAAGTATTTTCTTAATTTACTTTATTTTCCATATCCATTTCTTTCTTAGTCCTCACCATGTGGACTGTCATTACAACCCTATTTAAAGACCTTTTGATCTTTGATTTTGGTATTTGATTACATTAGTGTAGAGGATTTCTAAAAATTGTACTATGGGGTTCAGTTTTGAGAGAATTTTTCTTATTTCAGTTGTTCTACTTTTATCTGAATTTGCTGGTGGTTTGGAGTTAAATTGACTATTTCACACACATACTCAAGGACTTGGCTTTAGGTTAAAGTAAATGCTTAACTCTTGCTTGACAAATTGTTGAATTTTTTTATTGATTATTTGTTATCTTCGATGTAAAGAGTAAGTTATTAGTTATGAAATCTAACTATTTATTTATTTTTTATTGAATTTAGACTTAATTATTGTTATTTAAATTTTATTACAGATTTGAAGAAACGAAGATCTAAAATTTTAGAAGAATACTGTCTAACGACTCTTATAATTTAAAAGAAGATTTATTTAAATCAAATTTAAATTAAGATATATTTAAACCACATTTAAATAAGATTTTTCAATATATATATATAAGAAACAGGATAAGGAGAAGAAGAAAAAGGGCATAGGAAAAAAAGCGCTGCCAGCGCTTATATATAAATCAGAATGTAAGGTGCAAGAGGGAACAGAGAGAACGAAGGATAGAACAGAAAAGTAAAAAAGAATAGAGTGGCGTAGAGAACTGAAGAAAAAAATTATGGATTAATGTGAAAGAAAATTCTTTTTGCGATTCATTTTCTTTCAATTCGTCTCAGGAAAATTATAGTGAATTTGTTTATGTTAAATTTAATTTTTAGCATGCACTAATTTTTCTTTATTCTAGGAAAAAGATTTAATTTAATTCAAAACTATACTTGATTTTCTATGTTAATTTGAATTATTTCTCTTCATGTTTTTCCAATTTATTCTTAGTGTTTTCTAATTAAATAGCCATTATTAGATGATTTTAATCTTATGATTTAGTATCAAAAGAGGGAATTATAGGATAGATCTGGAATATTTTGACATAGGTAATTATAGAGATCGAAAGACTTTTATAAACCGATGTAGTATTAAAATCATTGGTCTTAATGCTTTCTTGCTTTATTAAATTGCATACCCTTGTGTAAATTAAGAACAATAATATTTTCAATTGACTGTGGAAAGAGGCTTTTAGATGTTTTAGAAATTTCTAACAAATAGAGAGAATTAAATTCAATTAGCTAGATGAGTAAAGCATAGTGAGGGATGAGGTGAAATCAATTTCCTAGAAGTTTTCTTCCTATTAACTTTATCTTTGAATAGCATCTTTATTTTCTTTAAATTGATTTTATTTTAAAATTATAATTATAACAACCTTAGTGGCTTCTCTAAGTAAAATTGAGATTAGTATAATTTTGGTATTTGTCAAAAGTAAGTTATCAATCCTTAAGGACAATACTCTTCTTATCACTTTATTATAAAACTATGATACTGAACACTTGCAGTTTTTCATCGATCAGTTGGTTATTATAGATTAGTAATTTACACACACATAGTTTGGTGCACTTTGTATGTAAGCATATTTACACACACTATGGGGTTGGTTTTTGTATTTTGCAAGCTAGGTACAGTGTTGATTTTCGGTAAGCGAGCTAACAATTTTACTTATGGTTTTTAGCATGCTTTAGGATCAGGTATTCATGGAATGTACTCGATATTTTTGGAAACAAAAAAATGTAAATTTTTGGCACCTCACCACCACCTTTGCCATGGTCCTCCCTACCACCCTCGCCACTACCCTTAGCAAGGTGGTTGGCAAAATGTCCGGTGAGGTTGACATTCGTTGGCTATAAATACCCCTCTCGATTTTGAAAAAACAAAAGAAACTCTACAAAAATTCCCATTATTTCAAATTTTGTATTCACTAATTATATCTATAATTATGATACGTTCATGTGATCATAGAATAGTATGAGTTACTATTTTACATGGTGAGTGAATACTTTTCTGTGTGAGTAGTTTTCAAAGGTTGTGTTAGTATATTCTACACAATAATGTTCTATTGTATCTGATCACATCACATCAAGTGGTGTTTGTTGTAGAGGAAATTCGAGTTCATATGTCAAACTAAGTCATTGTAGAAGCATCAATAAGTAGTTAAGAAAATGGTCCCAGTTGGTAGAGATAACATGAGTTTTATTTCTTTTAGAGTTGTAACTATTATATTGATTAATGAATTGTTTGCTGCTGAGTGGCTATCTAAAACAATTCGAGGATAGTATGGTCTCTATGTGGGTTTACCCCGTTATATTCTATGTTATGCATGCTTAGTTTTGAGGCTAGTATAATCAAAATTTAAATTGTATATGTTAAAGCATATGATTATTTAAACTCTAATTAGAGCATATTTGTTCCCCCCTTGAACGTTAAACCCCAATTACCTGGCACTCCTTTTATTTAGTTTAAACTTAGCCTTGCTAAATGCTTTTGCATTGGGATTGGACATTTTCCTCTCAAACAGAAAATTTGAAAGAAAAGGAGAAAGCTTTTCCTCCTATCTAAATAGCTTGAAGAAGTTCCCTAAATTGGGAATGTTCTTAAGTGATTCATTTTGGAAGGTACAAGAAAAAGGTTCTCTATTCATTAGATAACCCCTTTTGATTAAGAACACTATGCTTGAAGTGAAATTCTATCTTTCAAAGGTGTGTCATTGCTTAAAATGTTCCTTCTCTTTTACCCATACCTCTTTACAAGCTTTGAAAGACCTTTTGATTTCTTTTGAGTTTGAACTTATATTAATAGAGAGGGAGGCTACTTGTGGACTTGTGAATTTTGGTTTAATTTGAGTATATTTCTCATTTGCTTATTTCGTTTAAACTTTTCTTGATGTCGTATACAGTAAACAGGTTTTGCACAACACACACTAAGCTTGAAATGAATTTTTAGGTCATACTCCTACTTGATTTTAGCATGGATTGATAGCCCTATGAATTTTACATAAAGTGCATTGTTTAATCTAAATTCACTCTTGATCTTTGAACTTGCACTATCTAATATCTCTTCACTTCTCTTTTTTTTTCTCTCTCATAAAGGGAGGACAAAAAGTTTATGTGCACAACTATGTGCTTGTTTTCATGTTGCACATTGCATAGGTTATGAGTGTAGGATTGCACTACATATTGTTATCTAACTTGCATTGAATTTATATGGAGTGTTGCATGAAGCAAGGGGAGGTATGTACTTTACTTGTGTTTGTACCTATCGGTGTATGCCTGTGTAAGGGTAACACGATAGTTTATGGTTTGACTACACATTATCTTTGTATTATACGTTCATGTGGTATGTGTTTCTTTCTATGTGCAGGTTACAAGTGTAGAGTGAAGTCTTCATGCTTCTAGTATACAATGATGTTTTGGTGCTAAGACCATGTGTTTTAGTCTGACGGAGGAAGCTTTGGTACATAAAGATGGATGGAGCACACTCAAGAAGGATGCACTTGGAATAGGTGTTTCTTTTGGGTTTTGGTGTGTGTCGCTATGTTGTTCATGGGAACAAAATATTTTAAGGTATCTTCATGATCTTCTTATGCTTGATAAATTTTTGTATCTAGTTGTGCAGTGTTTTGACAAGGAAAGACAAAGGGGTATAATGTAAGTCTCGTGGTAGTTGTGTCTGTGTGTTTCCTTTCTATGTATAAAACACGGTGTCTGTTATTTTACTTAATATTTTTTTCTTTCTATATGTAAGGTTGGTTACTACAAATCATAATTCACACACACACATAGTTAGGTACACGTTGTTGTATATGAGCATGTTTACACACACCACGGGATTGATTTTGTTATGTGCATACTAGGTAGAGTGTTGATTTTCGATAAGCAAGTTGACATTTTTACTTATGATTTTTGGCATGCTTCAGATGTGGATATTTATGGATTGTACTCAGCATTTTTGAAAACAGAAAAATGTAAATTTTTGGCACCTTGCAACCAATCTTAACGAGGTGGTTGGCGAGATATCCAGCGAGGTCACCCGTAAGGTGGCTGACAATTGGCTATAAATACCCCCATTTCTTTAATTATTTTTGAATTCAAAAAACTTGGCAAAACTCAACAAAAAATTTCATTGTTTTGAATTTGTATTCTCTAATAATTATATTTGTAATTGTAATACGTTCATGCGATTATACAATAATATGAGTTGCTATTTTTTATGGTGAGTGAATACTTTTCTATGTGAATAGTATGCAAAGGTTATGTTGGTATATTCTACACATTACAATTTTGTTGTATCTGATCACATCACATCATGTGGAGTTGGTTGTGGAAGACAGCCGAATTTGTGGGTAAAATCAAGTCATTGCAAAAGCAACAATAGGTAATTAGGATAGTGGTCCTAGCTGATAGATGTAAAATTGCTTTTATTTCTTTTAAAGTTGTAAATGTTATATTGATTAGTGAATTATTTACTGCTGATTCGTTGCCTTAAGAAACTCGAGGATGTTACCACATAGATACGATCTTTATATGGGTTTACCTCGTTATATCTTGTGTTATGCATGCTTAGTTGTAACGCTAATATAATTTGATTTAAATTGTATATGTTAAAACATATGATTATTTAAACTCTGATTAGAATGTGTTTGTTCCCTCTATCTATCTTGTAATTTGTTTATAATTTCTTACTCTGGATGTTATGTGTCGTTTTGATATTATTCTAGTACTACTTTTTTTGATTGTACTGCTTTCATACTATTATTCTATTCACTACTTGTGGAGACAAGTTCGTTAAGAGGTTGTATTTCCTTATACTAGTAGTACCAAACTTATTCAATTTATAAAATAAATACATATTTTTCTTATGAATAGTTATTTAGTAGTTTTATCGTATATTAAATTTTTATTATTATCCTTGGATAATTATATTAATCACATTAAGTGTGATTATTCATATGATTCATTCGCATTCATTCAATGAGCAAGTCGAGTCTTGTCAACTCATTTATCAGAAGATCATTTTTATATTAAATTAATCATTTTTGTGTCGAAATCATGTCATATCCTATATCAATTGAAAAATATTCAACTAATGTATATTATTTTTAAGCAAAAAATATTTATAAGAATACTTATTAAGTTTGATCAGGTCGTGTCTATCGTGTTCATGTCAATTAACTTGTTAAATAATAATAAAATATTAATTATCCTCACTTTTAAATGCATTGTCATGATATATTTGAGTTATTTATTAATTGAAATTATTCAAGTCTTCTCAATATTTTGTTATATTTCACTCATATTTGTATCATGTTTATATTTTAATTTCATAAATCAGCACCATATTGCTCATAAAATAAATATTACATATTTATTACTCACTAAAGTAACAAGTTAATTGATTAGTATTAAGCAAACCTTAACCTTCTTATAAAACTTTAATATCAATAAAAATTATATAATAAAAGAAAAATGATATTTAAAGACTATTTTTCTTCTATTTTCTAAAAGAATGAATTTTTTGAGTGATAATAATTGTTGCTCAACAATCAATACAATTATATACTTACTAAATTTGAATCACCAATCCATATGTTTACACATATCCAAAACTAGTTTTCTTAAAGAAACCACGAGCAAGTTTTTATTATCTTATTTACTATTTAATTAATTTCAATGGATTGTTAATAAATAATATAAATCTAGTTATATGATACAATTTGTCTTTTGCTAGAGTTTGTAAATTATTTATTTTTTGCTATTTTAATAATATCTCAAAAACATATCATTATATATTTTTTGCTATTTTGATAATATATCAAAAACATATCTTAAGACATTTTAAGCCACTTATATTCAAATTGTAGTAAATGAGCTATAAGTAATTGACATTTTAGTTATGGTTGGATCAAAAATTTTATGAAGAAAAAATATGAAAAAAATATGAATATAAAGGGCACTATCTTTGGATAATACATGTATTTTTCTTATATCTAACAATAAAATTATATTGCAATGCAACTCAAATTTTTAGTTACATGCATAAAAAGTAGTAAAAAGTGTTTCAATACTACTCATCATTAAAATTAAGTTACGCGTACACCATAACTATATTCTTTATATGTGTAAGGAAAAGTTTCAAAAAGAAAAACTTGTATGTCATTTATCATGAAAATTACCCGAGTACACCATAATTTAATTTTAAATGTATACGAAAAAGTTGTAAAAATTATTCTAATATCACATGGAAATTAAGCACAAAGCATATAAACACATGGAAATTAAGCAGGAAAGTAGTAAAGAAAAAGAAGATATCTTCGGTCACAATAAGATACTCCTAACATAACACATATACATATGAGTGAATAAACACCTATGTAGCGACCTCTACGAGTTACTTAAGGAGACCACTCGATAGTAAGCAACTCACTAAATAGCAACTCAATAGTTCATACCTTACAGAAATATATGTTTATAACTCTATCAATTAGAACACCAAACTCAAATGCGTCTAAGCACTCACTAAATAGCAAATCAATAGTTCATACCTTACAGAAATATATGTTTATAACTCTATCAATTAGAACACCAAACTCAAATGCGTCTAAGCTTCCTCCACCACTGTCTTCATAGCAATCACAATAAAAAAATCTAGCTCTCTTCTGAAACTCAATATAGTAAATAACTTAGGATAACGGCAACTCTCATACCTAAATAAAATCATCTTAGTGCTTTAATAAAATTTTAATTAAACCCATCCGAAAACAAGTTTTCACAAAATCATTTGACATATCACCAATATAGAGCCACACTCTACGTATCGCTAACATGGAACAAAAAAAAACAATATTTCCCAAAAATTTGAGTTTACAAACTACTAAACTTTTTCAACGTTTTCTAATTAATTTGGAAACTCAAAATAAAAAAAATATTTAAAAACAATTTGGTGAGTGTAATGATCATCACCACACTTTCTCATCGCCGCCACCCCGACCACCTCAATAAGGGTAATAGCCTTCCTCGACGAGTGTAATGGTCACAATTCGTAGCCAACCACCACTCGAGAAGAGACCTTGGTGAACACTCGACGAGCTACAAAAGTAAAAAACATTTGTTTGAAAATTGTTAAATATGTTTCCCACAAATACCAATAAACACATAAACAAATACAATGCAAACAAAGCTTAAACATGCCAACTACATTCTCCAACCACCCAAGTGGTGTATGGATCATGCAAACATAAAAAGTTTAAAATCTATGTGAGTATATGCAATACTGAGTCAACAATAATTTTCCTTTCATAAAGGATGACAATACAATAAGTAAATTAGACATACTCCATGTTTTGTACACGAAAATACCAATATAAAAACAACAGGAATTACCATTTTCCTCTTTAATTTTTCTAGCAAAAGACTATACAACCTATACATACACATCAAATATAATACATTCATACAAGATGATCCTAATGAATTCATTCTCATGAACTAACTCTAACTGCATATGTCTTATTATACTCCATCCATATTCCTAAATTAATAAATCCATCTTGATGCACTACTCTATGATACACGTCTAATGTATAACAACTTCAATTTTGCTACATATATATCATGTACACATGAAACATCACATACACTCGAAGAACATTGTATAGAAATACGATGTAATCTAACCAAATACTATTAGTTTACCCATACATAGGTAAACAATAATAAGCTAAGCATACTCAAACATGCAACAGAGAAACACAACTCCCTCTAACTTCATACTACACTCTCCTTAAGTATATGCATATCAGATAATAATGATGCAATGCAACCTATATTCAACATCCCATGCAGCAATCAAATGAGTTTTGTACACAAACTTCTCCCATTTTTTAACATAGAAAGTCAAACGAACACCCATATGTGAAGGAGATAAGACATAAAAAAATTTAGTAATCCTAATCACTCATGCACCATCAAAGAATGGATTAAAGCATACAATAACAACTTAGCATAAACAACATATGTTAAATATAAAAAGAACACTGAAAAATCAAACATAAACTTTTCATTAATATAACTATTTTTAATTACAACGGAGTACATGACTCAAGAAAAAGTACGTAGAAAAAAACAAAAATAAATCAAGAATTAGTTCTGTCTTCATCACCCTCTCATGTAAATCAACTAGTCCTTATACCAAACTCCTTACGGACAACAAGCTAAAGGGCTCCTCCAAAGGAGTTAAGAAAGGGATTAACAAGGGTGTTGATATCAATTATCCTAACTAGAAACTCAATGTTTTGAGGGCCATCAATAGGGTCTCTAGAGTTTGAAGGATACACATCATCGAATTTAGCACTAGTGGTATGTGTATAAGAAGTAGCACCATTCACCTATAGTCGAACTAAAGTGTGAGAACCAATAAACCATGGAGAACTATACTAAGGAAAAAGCTATTCCAATCTAAAGACACAGTCATTGAGATGCTCCAACAACTAGAAATAAAAAGAGAACTCATGAGTAATAGGAACACTGACTATGTCTTGTCTGGTGATTTTCACTCTTGTTGTAATCTCCAAAGATTGATGAATTTGAGGAGAATAAATAGGAAAAGTAGGAGAAGAAGTAGAGGCACCTTGAGATGATGTATACTCAGAATGAAAATTATGTTGGGATCGAGGATGATAATGAGAGGGATAGAAAGAGGCAAAAACCATAATCCTACTAGAAAGAGCCTCTCTAGAAGGAAAATGTTTGAAGATAGACTCACACCAAAGAGTGATCAAAGAAGAATATTTGAGATCAGTGTGAGAGAGTGAAGAGGAATGGAAGATAATGATTCTATAGATCATGCCATCTAGATTGATAGTTTCACTATCGAGAATAGAAACAAGAAAGTGGCCATAGAGGTACGTACTTAACTAAAGAAGTAGGAGAACAATGATGGATGCAAGAGCTCACAATATCACTAAGATGGGGTCCAATGGAGGTAGCACTTATGGAAAGATAACATCCAACCTTTTAGTCAATACACTAGCCATTCTATTGATAACTCAAGAATAGAGGCTTTGGACATCAGAAGGAAAATTGACTTTAAGAATGTTCTCATACTCAAAAGGAAGAATGGGAAAGGATGGATTTTGAACATCCAAAAATGATAGTATTCTAATAACATCTACCCTTGAGAACGTGATAGAATATTATCGAAGAGTGAAAGAAACAGAGAACTCATGAGTTCAAAAATTATTGTACAAATCCAAGATAATAATAGTGTGCAAGAAAACACAAAGATAAACAATAAAAATATGCAAACCCTTCTCAGATGATAGGAAAGTCAAAAATCTAGACTAGTCGCTCAAGGACGAAAGAAGCAACCACAAAAGTAGTAGTTTTTTCAACAGTAGTTGAGCCTCTTCAAGATTATCATCAGCAAGAGCATTATATGTTCTTTATGTAGAAGTATTTAGCAAATTATATGGCTTCAAATGAAATTATAAAGGGGTATATATATATAGGGAGAAAACAACACCTCTTGAAGCTCTTTGCTAACCACCTCATTGTTTCCTCGTTGAGGGGTCAACGAGACCACAATAAGTGTTGAAATCACATGCAAGTGAGACCTCAACGAGATGTAAGTGAGGGACATAATAAGCAGTCAAAGAGGAGAGTTAACCAAATTGAAAATATATTTGAGTTTTTCTTGAAATAAGTCAAATAAAATAACAAAATTACAATTAGGGAAACACAAATAAGAAACATAAAATGAAAAACACAAATAGAAAAACTACACAAAAAGAGATGAAAAATTAGAACAACCTCACATGTTGATCACAACAAAACAATTATCAAACTACATCCCTCCTTTATCCCTCCTTTTTAAGAATAGTTTTTAAGGTGTACCAGTACCAATATGTAATCCATGGTTCACATTTCTCTTAAAAGCATGAAATTTATTGGTTTTCTTTTTATTTGAACTTCGAGAAAAACAACCATAGGTATAGGTATAACCATACTAATAACTAGGTGAGAATGAGCACTATATGGTTGATGCATAATGCATCCCAAAAGAAAGTGTTAAGTTGAATCACAATATTTACATTCTAAGTAGTTAGAGTGGGAGGAATGAGGAGAATATCTCCTAGGAATGCTCTAAGAGTATCTAGGCACTATTTGGCAAGGTAACCAACAATACTTCAAAGATAACAAGAACTTGCATAAGAGTGAGAGAAGCAATATCTCTGACTCCTAAGAGTAGCACAAGGATGAAAGGAGGGAGAAGCGCTAACACTAACTCTCACACAAGGAAGAGTAGTTAGTCCCTCATAATGTGATTTCATATGCCCACCTCACAGTGTGATTGGATATGCCTACGCTCACCACAATAGGAGATGAAGTGTTCACCTTACTGGAACAACCCATTTGGAGCACAACCTGGTTCTTACCTCTTGAAGTGGCAGCATCAACCTTCATCTTAGGGTCAACAACCACTAGTTTAATGAACTTTATAGCATAAACAAAAGGGTAAAATTGTCTTCAACATAACCTAAACCCCTTATGTTGTTTGGCATCTTGTTAAAACTTAGAATTTCATCAAATTTCTAAGTACCCAGCATCAACATTTTAATAGTTTCTTTGGAACCTGATTGACTCCTAAAACTTTCAAAAGGTCATCTTTTTTCTCTAATGAATGCCTTAATTAATCCAAAATAACACATATTCTTTATCTTTTCACGAAGATTTTCCAACTTTCTATCCTTTTATGAAAGACTATGTCTCTGATACTCTTTGTTGTTATCCAGCACGATCATCTTCTATCCAAGAAGAGTAACTTGATCAACCTTATCCTTGGATAAATCAAAGCTAAAAACCCATTGATTTTCCTGGCTTAACTCAAGGACTCTCAAGCCTTTTTCCCAAAAACTTCATTTTAGAACGGTTAGACTCACACTCTACCACCATTTTGTTATACCTTTTATGCATAATATCACATTTCTTTGAGAAATCATCATTGTCATAGTTTAGAGAGGACTTCTTTGCCTTAAGAGCATCTCTTAACAAGCATAACTGTATTTTCTTTTCATCAAGGCTATCCAAATCTTTCTTACAAGCTTTGTGCTCCTTAAAGAGATCATGGTAGGTTTCTAGAAGCTTGTCTTGGTCTTCATCATCTTCATCGACAAATCTAGTATATGTAAAGATAGTAGAAGAAGGATCCTCTATAGGTTTCGATGCCATAATAGTAATGAATTTGTTAACTTCTTATTCAATACTACAGTTATTATTCAAAATAGTAACTTATACCTTCATGACTCTTTTGCCAGACCAATTATGTTTGCTACTAAGTGACAATGTGTTCGATTCTTTCGCATTAGAAACACTTAATCTGATTGACGGAACCCACTCTGATGCTTGTCATTGTCTTCATTAGAGTCTTCCATTTTCTTCCCTACTCGAGCTCTATCTTCTAGGACAACTATAAGAGTTTTTTTTTTGCTTTTGAAGAATTTTGAAAACTTCTTGGCAATAAATTTCATCTCTTTCTCATCAAAGCTAGCATTATCATTACTTGCCACTGAAGTATACTTTTTCTTTATTTCTCTTACTTATGGTAGACTTTAAAACCAAGTTCTTTCCTTTTTCAGCAACAATTCTCCCTTTCTTGGGTTATCGATGGTGAATTTGAAAGGTTTAGATATCACTTATATTTAGGTAATCAATTGTGTAGGTAGTCTCGATTGTAGTGACCTTTTCACTAAACCGAGTGGAAAGACTAGATAACATCTTTTCCACTTGCATCACATCTTTGATAGGATGATGAAGATTGTGCAAAGTGTTGACAATGTTTGAGAATCTAATGTAGAAGCTATCAAAGGTCTCATCTTCTTCCATTTGCAACAACATATAGTCCTAATTGAGTTGAGTCAACCTAGACTTCTTTATTATAGAGACACCCTCATGAGTAACTTTAACAATTTCCCAAGCCTAATTTAACATCTAACATGTTGAAATACATATGTACTCATCATGTGCGACGGCTCTAGAATGGCATACAACCTTTTACTATTTCAATCACACTTTTTACTTTCTTCTTGGTTCATTCAAATCATTTGTTTTGTGATGGCAATAGCATCCGCATATGTATTAGGAAGATATGCCAAACAATTCTCAACTTGAAACCAAAAACGATCTCCTCGTGACCACAAAAAGATGTGTATCTAAGACTTTCAATAGGCATAGTTTTGGACAATGAAGAGGGGTATCTTCCAATATTCCCTCTTTCATTTGAATCTATCCAAATAAATGTGAGTGTGTGTAAGCCAAAGATAATAGATCAACACCAGAGTAATTATACCTAATAAAGTTTACCTATTCTAATACCAATTAAAATTGAGTCACTTGGTGTACAACCAAAGAGAGGTGATAAGAACACTTCAAAAAATCACCAACTCTTGTATACAGCTAAAAACAATAAACACTGATAATAAATATGCAAGCAAGCAAAAAGAAAAAACACTTAATTAATTACAAAAGTAGATAATAATAGGAAACAACAATACGTGGCAAATAAACATATGACAAATAAACACCTGGAAAATAAGAAAGAAAGTAATAAAGAAAAGAAGAGTTTTTCAATCATAATCAAATCCTCGTATAGGAACATATTTGAATATAACTAACGTTATCCTAAAAGCACATGCTAAATACAAACACAACAATATGACATGATAAACTCACATAAGATCCAACATCTATGTTACCACATCCACGGTTGCTTAAAGCAATCATTAGACAATAAACAAATCACTATATAACAAATCAATAATTTATAACTTAAAAATATATATATACTTATACCTCTATCAATTGGAGCACCACAATAAACTATATCTAAATTGTCTTTACTGTTGTCTCCATAGCAAATGTGATTCAAATGAATCTAGCTCTCTCCTACAACTCCATTACCATATGATGTGATATCACCTACAACTCGGTACAGTGAATAGAGTAATGGCAACTTACATACACATGTAGCTCGATAAAACTATGTCTTGGCAAATTTTAATTAAACACATGTATAAACAAGTTCTCACAAAACCAATCCACATATCACCAATATAGAACCACATTTTATGTATCATTGACACAAAACTAAAAATTTTATTTTTCAAAAATCTAAGTTAACAACCGTCAAAAAATTTCGTTTTCTAATTAATTTGAAAAACTCAACGAGGGATAATTATAGGAAAAAAATTGCAACTTTCATAGGTCTCCACCATCTCACGATCCACTTAGCGAGGGACCTTAGCAAGCACTCAAATAGCTACAAATGTCACCATTTTTGGTTTGAAAATTACTAAATCCATTTTCCAGAAATACTAGCAAACACCAAAACAAAATTAATAATAATAATAATAATAAAATGAAAGAACAGTTTAAAGTGTTTCCCATCGGTTGATATGATATTTTTTGAAACGGAGCCTAGCATATATTTTGGAGCAAAAACCATTAGCTATATAATCTACCGGCGGTATTTTTCTCTTCGCGTAATTATACACATTATTTACCTAAAAGATAAAAAGGCTACGTGTATCATCATATTATTATGTTACTTTTTTGGTAAGCAGGATAGGAAACTTATAATATGATTAGTAACTCTCCTCAGAATCTTAGCCATTCGAGTGACAACAGACTACAAAACAGGTAATCGGTATAAGCTCATAATAGAATATACCAACAGGGAAACCAGAGCAACAATTTTTTTCAATGACATTGAGAGAGTCAAACTGCCGAAATAAGGTTAATTAAGTAAGTCTCGTCATCAATTACACTTTAACTTCAAGATCAGAGAGAAACAAAGAAACATGGAAGTAACAACTCTCAATCAGCTCAAGGTTTCAGATTGGAGTTGTCATTAATTACATTTAAAGGCATTGACTGCTCAATTCGCTCCATTGTATATTATATACAGCATCATAAATTCATTCTTATTGGACTCTCTCACCTTACATAATGCAACATTTCAACACAAGCCCTTTTTGATCCATTCTCCCTTCTTCATTTCCTGAAAGTTAAATTAAGCTTTAGACTGCAAGAGACAATTGTAACTAAGGGGACAAAGAAAGAACCCAAAAGCAAAAGCAGAAAATTTCAATTAATAGATTTTTGGTTGTCTGCTATTCGAATAATTTTCCCACTAAAAATAACCAGAAATGAGAGGAAGCTAATAAAGACAAAGGCCCACTGATGCTTTCAATTGGAAAATGCATTAGTCTATATATCACAATATAATTGGTCCCCATATTCCCCTAGTAGTAAATGGTTCCATATTTAAACATAATTTTTTCCATTTCAAGATCCAATCTAACACTAATACGTGACCTAATGCATACTTGATCCGTATAGCATTCCTCAAATAACTTTGATAACCATTTCAACCATAGCAGTAGATTACAAAACTCTTTGTAGAAACCAAAAAGGGGAAATTTTTGACTTCATAGTAACAAGCTATTGCCCACCATAAAAAAGCATTTGTAATATATTCACCATACTTCAAGTTGAACAGGAGATTATTTATGGGTCAATTAAGCAAGATCATAACATCATTTACCACCCAACAGATGCCTATACTTCAGTTCTTCCTCCTCATAGTTATGTTCCATTGCAAAGATTTAAGAGGAATATCCACAATGACAATACAATGGCACTACCACAAGATCCATTTGGAAATATGATCATGCAATTGCTCCGCATAAAAAAGAGAGAATATGTATGAACTAATAAAGAACACCAACTTTCGGGTGGCTGAGCTAACTTCCGATTTTGTGGTGACATCATTTCTTTCTTCAACTGCACTAATATGTCCTCCATGGTATGCTCCCTTTGCCACTTAGCAAGCATGGGAAAAAGACTTGGTTCAACCTGACCAGTTGTCAGTTCATAAGCTTAGATAAATATAAACTCAGCTATGAAATTTCAGGTGATGTAATATACCACGCCAGTTTCTTGGTTGACACACATCATGTTAATGCGTGTTTGGAACCTAACAGTAGGTGGATTATCTGGATAATCCAGACCACAAAACAGCTTCAACTGATATATTCGCCCTTCATGAACAGTCTGGAAAGAAGAACAATTAGTAATACTGTAATAGCAAGACTCAATTTTATCTTGTAGAGAATGATGATGAAAAACAGACACACGAGATGTAAGCCCATGCAAACTTATATTCCAATTTGAAGGGAAATAATAAAAACAGAAAATTCAATTCATTTTGTACTATTCAGTTCTGATGCAGTTGCCAATGTTCCATCCCATAAACCACCAGATAAAATTACCTTCAAGATGATCCAGATAACTAGTCTAGAAATCCCATAAACACGTATTTAACTGGAGTGGGATTGAGACTGTTATAGATATGTCAATAAAAAAACCTCATTAAATCTAAAGAACAGGATAAAGCCCCCAATATATGCTCTCAATAGAAGATCCTGGCAGTTTGTTTTCTCATGTTTAATTTATTAAGCATGTTGATTCAAGAGATGAATATGAATGACCAAAAACTCGAGAATTTTACAAATCAAGGTGTTCTCAGGGAGATGATTTAGAGCAAAGTGATAAGATAAAAAATTAATAATTTACAATTGAAGATGGTTACGTATTAGATCGGGGAACTCCTCTCCTTTAGTATCCACAACTGATACTATTTACATTTTCATAATTGTTCAATTGGTGTCTTCAGTGTCATCATCAATACTGTAATCATATTCATACAATCAACTTTGGCTCTGATGACAACCTAGCTAATAACAGGAATGCATGAAAATTCAACTAAAATTAAATTAGTTTCAAAAACTAAGGCTAGCCTCAAGGCTCGCCTTCGGTCTTTATTTCTAACAAAATCACATCAAGGCTAGTATTTTCAATGTTTTTTAAGATACGCGTCACCTTGCTCCTTAAGGCTTAAGTTCGTAACATTGAATGGCTTACGCATCTAAATTTTGTTAAATTGATGAACTTGAAACACGCAATTGGATCCAAGTGTTTTTTTTTTTTTTTAAAGAAAGCCCATATCAAATTTGGCTTTTTCCCAAGCTGATCAACAAAAGAAACACAATGAATATTAGAAAGCACAATCAGTGTAGGGCCTTCAAATTTATAAGCCATGTTCCACCATTTTCAGCCCTTTGAATTGTTCTTGAGGTGCTTCTACATCTCTTAACTCAATTTCAAAAAATTGTAATCCAACAACTATTCCTTTTTATCCCATAATCTTATTGTTTTTGCTTGTTTTTCTCTCTTTCAAGAAAGTTGAAACGTTACCAGGGCATTGTTTTACTCCTTTGTGAACACGTATTCAAAATGAAACTCATTTGAACACATGTTCAAGAGCATATCCACAGTCCAAAACTTTCCATAGAAGCATAGCATGATTCCTTGATGTTTTAGTAAGCATCTATCGCATCCGTTGGAGCTCCTACGACTTTTGTACTTTTGAATGGACATACAAAACAAAAATATTTATGAACATGCGTTCAAAAATAAAAGCACCAAATGGATCATCTCATGTAATATTATCCTGTTTTTTTGCTTGCCTTTTCTTTCGTTTTTAGTTCTTGTCATTCCATACAATGAATTACTCATTCTTTTAGTCGCCGTTAATTGTTTTAAACTTTTATGTCATGTTTGATTGACAGTAATAAGAATGATAATAGAAATGATTCCGAGTATTCCTATGTTTGGTTTGACTATTAATCTAGAATGAAATGTAAAACATTTCAATAATAGCAGTAATCTTCATTCCTCGTACCCCTCATAAATATGTTAGAATGTTCTATTTTTTCACATATTTGTATAATCATCTGTTATTATTTTTATCATTTTATCTTATTTAAAAATAAAAATTAAAAAAATTATTCCTAATTTTACTTCATTTATAGTTTCTAATTTAAATTTAATATTTATCATTATTCTAATTCCACTATAATCAAACAAACATAATAATAATAATAATAATAATAATAATAATCTTCCATAGAATTCAATTCATATTGTCATAATCATTTCCATTACGTTTCTTCGAATCAAATATGACTTAGATCAATTTTTTTTAAGTTGCTAAATTGTATATGATTCTTAATTCTTCTTTTTTTGGTCGTCAAAACTGTGATGTTATTTCTTATTATCTATTTCTATTATATATATATATTGAAAATTTCACGTCAAGGCTTATGACTAAAATTGCCTTGTCTCAGTGAAAGTAAACACCTCAAGGTTAGTTTTCGCCTTTTAAAACCATAGAAACTAATTTTCTTTTCTTTTTTGCTTCTCTACATGTATCTTTTCTCTCTTTTTCAAAATTTTCCAGTTCGAGGTGAAATTCGCTCTTAATTAGTTCCAAGGAAATTTATTATTATGGTTTCGATGCAGCCATCCTACACAGCAATAATAGATCAAGAAGGATTCAAATTTATCATTGAAAGATTTCATTATTAAAGGAAGAGCAAAGAAATGTTGCTATTTCTTTTTTCAATTTTTTAACTCAATCTTCTGGGGTTCACTCTGGACCCTAGGAAACACCAAGTACTAACCAACAATATTTCTAGCTCACCGTTTGGAAAGTTTTTCACAGATATAATTGCACGAGTAGGAGACAGCAAATGAGTGACATAAAGTGATTGTCAGCAGAAATTTACCAAATTAAATATGATTTAAAGGGCCAACTTTAGAACTTGGCTTGAAATAAATTAGAACACTATTATAAGATACTCTAATATCTAAAAAACGTAAATCTACAAAGGGAGAAATTCTAAGATTATCTTGACTACATAGCAAAACAATTGCATAGGGGCGGCTTCTTTTCTGAAATATTCTTGATCCATAGCAGGCAAGAAATCATTATAATTTTTAAATGTCTAATTTTTGATAGTTATTAATTATTTTTTTTTTATAAGAAACTTTATATTATATTTATAAAGTGATAAATACAAAAATACTAAGTGGACCAATAATCCACTTACAAACCTCGGTAAACCAAAAACTAATTAGAAGTCATAATCTTTACAAAATTAACCTCCTAATTAAGATATAAAAAGCTTACCAATTAAGACTTTTGATAAATCCAGAATAATCCTTTAAATCTTTAGAGACAGAAGTCCAAGAAGATGCGAAAAACAAAACTTTATCCCATAATACATTTTAATTGTTCTTACGATCATCAAAAATTCTTCTATTCCTCTTCATTCACAATACCTAGATAATTGCTCCTATCCCACAGATCACAAGACCTTTTGCCTTTATTACTCTTCCCCATACATATAGAAAGTTTCCAAAAAGAGTGACAGACAATATCCAAGAAAAGCTCAATGTAATCCTATTTTACTTTGTAACTTTGACCAAAGAAAATGTGCAACAGAGCAGTGTAAGAATAAATGATTTATATCTTCAAAGTTATTCTTGCAAAGCACACACCGATTAGGAAAGATACAAGACTTCAAAAACTTTGATTGCATTCGATCATTTGTGTTCAACTTCCAAAAAGTAATCAACCACTTCAAAAGTTTAACTTTGATGGAAAATGTAATACGGGACAAGATTAAAAAAGAGAAAATAGTTTATTTTGTTAAGAGGTTTTTTTTAGAGTTTTACTTAAGTAAAAGCTTATTTTATTTAAAGTTTTAATTTTTATGTACTACTAGAATCCTACATAAAAACCTTTGTTTAAAATTCTTTTTTTATGTGTACTACTAGAGTTTCACATAGAAATTCTATAAACTATTCTAGTAACTTTTCAACTACAAATAACTAAACCCTATGCTTATATAAGGCATTCTAAAAAAATAATCAACTTGGTAATATTAAAATTCTCTTCTTACTCTTTTCTCTTATTCTTAATATTTTAAGAATAGTTCTTCTTTTTTTCGTTTGGATGTTGAAGTCCTATTATCCATAAGATAGAATAATATCTTTAGACTAGTTCTACTTTATAATCGCTAGAGTGCTCGTCTAAAGATAGATAATATAGTTAGGCTTATTCTATTCTAAATTTGTTAGAGTCCTTACCTAGATAAAAATTTCCTTATATTTGTTTCATAACACAAATACGAAGACCTATTGCCAGAGAGTAAATCTGACTAGCCTAAAGTTTGCTCATTTCTTTCTTATTTCCTATGTGTTTTCATATTATTGGTGCATTTGTGCTTCTATCTTATGTCAAGTGGTACCAAAGCGAGGTTCATGTGGGTTCCATGGAGCATAATAAAGGTATTTCATGAAAAAAAATTCAAGAATTTCGTCAAGTTAATCAAGCTTTTAATAAAATGTTTGTATCATTGGCGTTATTAAACAAAAATATGAATTAAACTCCTATTCAAAAATATTATGGAAAAACTTAAATCAAGATCTAACTCGAGTGGAAAAGATAATCCAAAACAGCGTTAAATATGAGCTGTCAAAAAAGGAAGGCTACCTAAAGCTTTAAAAGTAAAAGAGCAATCTTTTTAAAACAATGTTCCTGAAATAGTTTCCATCAAAGACAAAAATGATTATATTATTAAGGCCAACAAACCTATGTTAGAGATCATACAAATTCAAAAGGAAAAATTTGATGAGAAAATCTCTTCACAAGTTGAGTAAGTCCCATATCTCAAAATTATTTTCATAAAAGATTCAAATATTATGACACTTGTAAATGTTCCTAAAGTTAAAAAATCTAGTGTCTTCACTACTTTCAAATGCAATAAATTATTTGAAATCACAACAAATTATTTCACAAAGCAACAAGAGCTATCAAATCATCTTCAAAATATCGAGTCATATTTCATTATTTTTGAACTTGTTGAAAATATTAATTTTAAAGGTGAACATGTAAATAATATTTGGCTATTATTATTCAAAGAAATGGAACAACAAGAAAAACCAATTTTGAAGATCTATGAATGTTACAATTATTATCATCCTCATTTGAAGAAAACTCGATGATGAGTTTTAAATAAGTGGAAGGGAATAATACGGGACAAGATTAAAGAAAAAAAGCTTATTTTGTTTAAAGTCATAATTTTAATATATTACTAGAGTACCACATAAAAACTTTTATTTAGAGTTCTTTTTTTGTGTGCATCACTAGTCTTACATAGAAACTTTATGAACTATGTTAGGAACTTTTCAACTATAAATAACTAAGTCATATGCTTGTATAAAGCATCCTAGAAAATAATCAACTTAATAATATTAAAGAAGTTCTCTTCTTTTTTCCCTTATTCTTAATATTTTAAGAATAATTCTTTCTTCCGTTTGAAAGTTAAAGTCCTCTTATCCGTGAGATAGAGGAATATCTTTAAGTTAATCCTACTATAGAGTTGCTAGAGTGCTTACCTAGATAATAGTTCCTCGTGTTTGTTTCATACACAAATACAAAAACTTCTAGCCAGATAATGAGTCTGAGTAGTCTAATTTTTGCTCATCTCATTCATATTTCCTAAGTACTTCCATATTATTGGTACATTAGTGCTTCCGTTCTAGGTCAAAATGTGCATGTCCACA
The DNA here is from genome assembly GCA_030763125.1 of Hippophae gyantsensis. Taxonomy (NCBI): domain Eukaryota; kingdom Viridiplantae; phylum Streptophyta; class Magnoliopsida; order Rosales; family Elaeagnaceae; genus Hippophae; species Hippophae gyantsensis. The sequence goes on along the minus strand of CM061032.1, from coordinate 37,080,629 downwards.
CTAAAGCAAAGTGATCAAAAACTTATTCGTTAGGATTTTTCACACGAACCTCAAAATAAGATTTACACGAGAAACATCCTGATAATCGTTGATCCATATCATTGTATCACAAATATCTGTTCTTATCGTAACTCCTTCCAACTCTAACAAAAAGCTCGAAAAATCTTAAACTTTCCAATCAATCTAGGTTTCTTCTAAACCTAAAATTCCAACCTTATGGTGAATACATGCTTATAAAAATATTTTGCTCCAAACGCAAACTATATAACCTCAAAAATCTAATTGAAAAAGAATCATATTCCATCCAACAATCTTCCCAAAAACAAATTTTACTTCAACCCACCTTATACCTCAAGTTTGAGAAGAATGAAGCCGAGTCTTTAACAATTATCATATAAAGACTACAATGATTGCGATGAAAACCCTATATATACTTTTAATTATCTTATGCCAAAGAGAGTTATCCACCAAGGAAAACCTCCAAAGCCATTTCTCTAATAGAACCTTATTTCTTTTAATCATGTTATTTTCTTCAATCTTTGAACAGTCACCCAATTGACTAAATGACTTTTCTTACTTCACTAGCTCTTTTTCACAAAAAAAAATCTCTTATTAATTTCTCTAATCTTTTGGTTACTCCCATAAGTAATTTAAAATTTGACAAATAATAAGTATGGTGACTCAACAAAACTGAATTTATCAAAGTTAAACGTTCCCCTCTAGAGAAAAAAGCTCTCTTCCAACCTGACAATCTTCTTTCAAATTTTTCAATTATTGGTGAACAAAACTCAATTGTCCTTGGATTGCCTCTTAGAGGTAAGCCTAAATATTTCAAAAGCCAATTCCCAACTTCACAAGCCAAGAAATTAGCCAAAGCCATCACTTTATCTTCTGCACAATCAATACCCAAAATGCAACTTATAGACAAGTTAATCTTTAATCTTAAACCAAAACAAAAAAGCTCAATCACATTAACCAAGTTTCCAAATTTCTCATTTCCCGTGGAAAAGAAAATAGTATCATCTGCAAACTAAAGGTGAGAAACTCCAACACTATATTTTCCAATACAAAAGCCATCTACTATATTAAACCTCTTCGCTCTTCCCATCAATCGGCTCAAACCATGAACTATCAAAATGAAAAGAAAAGGAGAAAACATGTCTCCTAACCTTAACCCTCTTAACATCCCCAAAGAATCCTCTAGGTCTTCTATTAATAATTACTGAAAAATTCACGAAACTCAAACACCCTTTGATCCATAATCTCCATCTTTCCCCAACCCCTTTCTCTTTTAATACAAAATCCAAAAAATTCCAATCAATATAGTCATAAGCTTTCTCAAAATCAATCTTGAAAATCAAAGCTTCTTTGTTATTCTTCCTATGCTCCTCAACAACTGTGTTGGCTACCAAGACTTCGACTAAAATTTCTCTACCTTTTACAAAAGAAACTTGTTCAAAAGAGAGAGTAGACTCAAGTACCACTTTTAGGCTTATAGACAAAACCTTGGCAATAATATTGTATAAACTGGTAACCAAACTTATTGGCCTAAAATCCACGACTTTTAAGGCTCTTTCTATCTTCAGTATTAGGTGCATAAAAATAGCATTAGTTATTTTGTTAACAATACCATTACTAAAAAGAAATCCCAAAATACCTCAAATTTAACCATCTCCTAACACTTGTATTAAAAAGCAAAATTAAATCCATATAGACTAGAGCCTTATCTTTTGAGCACTCAAATTGTCGTTTCATTTGAGATACACTCCCAATCCAACCTTGAAGTTGTTGTCTTGGCCAAACAATATTCGAATAAACCCATCTTGATGAAACTCGCTACCTCCTCTATTTGATGTTCATCCTCTACAATACTTCCATCTTCCTTCTCAACTTTTGACTCCAAGATATTTCTTCATTTACAATTAGATCTTCCATCTAAATTTTTAGGCTATAAACTTTGCTTTCAAGGAATTATTGAAGCTTCCGTCCACTTGACACCTATCTAGAAAAGAAATTCTTTCCTTTAAAGATTTCCTTCTATCTTTTAAATCTCCAAATTTCTCCTTGTTCCACCTTTTTAACTTTTCTTTCAGATAGACTAACTTTTTCATAAACATGTAACCACTCTAACCCTAAACAAACGCTACCATTGTTACACGTTATAAATAAAAGGAACTGGACCCCCAATGCTTTGTTTCTATGCTCGCATTTCTGTGCTCAAAAGTACTGGATAATGATCAAAGATAACCCTCTGACAAATCTCTTGTTTAACATTAGGTCCAACCAAAGATTCCTTCTCAAGTAAGAATAAAAATCTGTCAAGCTTACAACCAACAAGATTTGATCTAAAGTCAGACCAAGTAAAGCTACCGCCCCTACAAACCTTTTCTATAAACCCAGTGTTCCATATAAAAGAATTAAAATCCTTCATACAATTAGTTTCTCTCCTTCCACCTGATTTTTCTTGAGGAAATCTCACTACATTAAAGTCACCACACACCAATTAAGGCTGAAAAACCATAAAGACCAGCCAATTGATCTAATTCTGATTGATATTGAATAATCACCAATGGCTAAGATTGGGGTAGAAAGGGTTGAAAAAAATGACTGGTTGATCTGAAAGCACAAGAACCATCGCAAACTAGCCAGCGAAGCAAGGATGGTGGTCAAAAACAATTAGGATTGAGTTGACAACGGTGAGAGGGGTGATTTATGGTGGTTGGGTGTTGGTGGAAAAAAAAGTCCCTTAAATCACAAAAAAACCTCCAACAAATAGGCATCAGGGATGCTCGAAAAAGGATAGGGAAGGCTAGGCTTGGGTGTCTGGGGAAGGATGATGGTGGAAGGGGGTGGTGGGGATTGGGAGGCTTGGGTTAATTGAGGCTCAAGTTAGATAGGGGTTTTCATGAAAGCACTTGAATTCTATCGTTGGCAAGAATCCGACAAACAGGTGTCAAAGATGGTCGGAAAAAGACAAGGAAGGCTAGGCTTCAGTGGCCGGGGAAGGATGGTGGCAGAAGGGGGTATTATTAATTATTATTCCTCCATTTTTAATAAAGATATTTGTTTTCAATCAAAAGGAAAAAAAATGAAAATATGTGTAATAAGCTTACAGAATCATTATCACCTTCCTCTTACCTAGACATGCAATGTTAGCTATCATTCCAATCTAATCAAAATTATACGATCTATTAAATGCTCCCATTTACTACACATCGACCAACTCATTTCAATCTTCCATACTTCAAACAACTGGACCTTGGTTCTATTATCACTTTTATAAAGAGATTAACTGATCAAGACAAAATGTAAGTCATGTAAGATAGGAACAAAAGCCAAAATGATTAGACCATTTAAATGATAAACAGCATGCTAAAATAGACCTCGGAGAAAAACCAGCATCAAAATAATTTTGTACAAGAAGAAGAAAAACAAATTAAACAATCTCCCAAAATCAAAAGTACCTATAGATAGTAAAGAACCTACATTAGGTGGACCAATGATAGTCCCTGTCCAAGACTGCATGTATATATCATCAGCATCATCCATTCCATAACTGACAGTCCCATCTCCTATTCCTTTTTCACCTCTCTCCAGCTCTTCCAATAATTTGAAGTTCCTAGGAACTGCAATCATAATGTCTCAGTGACTATTAATCAATTCATGGATGGACACATGTTTTATCAAAATTACAAAGAAAATGACAATATCAGCACCATAATGGCTTCACTAACAAAACTTAACACAGAATTAAAACTAAGGACAACCGTGTAATCAAATTTCTAATATCATTGCTTCCAGTTGTTCTGAATTGGGATAAAAATGATAACTAGATGACTGTCTAAGGCTTGTTTGATAATTATTTCGATCCTTAATTCCCAATTTCAATTTTCAAGTGTCAGAAATTTTGGAATTAGGTACAAACTGATAACTCATTTTGATTTTCTATTTTCTAAATTTCAAAATTTTGAAATTTAGTTTTGGAATTTGACTAAATTCTAAAATTCAAAAAGAGTCAATTTTTGAATTCAATTTCTATTTTTTTATTTCTCGACACTAAAAATTGAACCGCCCAATCATACTCGATCATATTCAAGCTTACTCAAAATGATTAAAAAACCAAAGTTTGATGAGAATTGATCGAAAAGAAGTTTGAAATTGAATTTTAGAATTTAAAAATTTGAAAACTAAAAATTAAGAATTGGTTATCAAACTTTTATTTTTTCCCAAAAATTATGAAATTGAAATTCAATTCCAAGGAATTATAGATTGAAAATTGAAATGGTTAATAAACAAAACCTTAGCTAGTTCATATGATGACAGTGGAAACATTATTAAAGTTGTCAGCAGGATGAAATAAAAAGGGGTCGGGAAATTAAAAATAAAACATAAAAAATGAAAAATCTAGCTTAAATCTCAATCTTGAAAGAACAAATATTGGGGCACAAATTGATAATATATTTCAAATATATTTTAAGTGACATGGATGATAACAGTCATAGCTAGTGATGACAAATGAGCAACTCAACTCATTTAATGTTGATTCAATGAGCTCACAAACTAAAAATGCTTAATTCACCTAGTTCATAAACTCAAATGAGCTAGCTTAACTAGCTCATGAACAAAATGTCTTTATTAATGCTAGTATTTTTATAATTATAATAATGTCATTATAGAATATTACAATTAAAAGATAATACTTTCATTTTTTTTCTTGTTTTACAAAAATATAATAAAAATGTAATATTTGTACTAGCATTTTTGTTTATAAATAAAATTATAAACGTTTTTTCACTTTTTCATTTTAATTTTTTTTGTTTTACTTTTTAAAAAAGTAAATGAGTCAGCTCATGAGCTGCTCAGCACAACTCATTTAAAAGTTAATTGAGCTAAACTTAGCTCACATAAATTTAAATGAGCTAAGTTGAGCTATAACTTATTTAAAGTAAGTTGAACCTAAGCGAATTGAGTCATCTCAACTCATTTGTCACCTTTAGTTGCAACACATAAAATAAAACTTTTCACAAAGAAATAAGAATGCCAAAGAAATATTTTAGAATGACCATAAAGGTATTTCTCAAGTTCTAGAAATATGATTTCTAATGAGAATGAAGCATGTGAAGAGCAATTGAAGTAAACAAGACCAATTATTCTTCATACATTGCGCATAAATGACATGCTGATACATCAAGAACTTACCATCTTCATCGGAACTTTACTCTATCAAAATACTAATTTTACGACCTGATATTCTAATACTAATGAAAAACTTACAAAAATTATAAAGCATAATTGCTAACTCTACCGTTCTTCCTATCTCTATATATAGAAGTAAGCTACTAGTAAAGCAAGCATAGGGGCCAAGTGTTCTAAAAATATCATATTTTTTGAAGCCTTCTGCACTGAATGGGATACAGTGGACCAACACAGACTACCTAAAAAACCCGTTGACAAATTGGTTGACCTACGACAATCTAGAGAAAGAATTTATGATGATGGAGTTTGTAGATGCACAAGCCAGCATGGTTGAAATTCTAAATTGGTACACGATGATGGCTCTAAATAAATGACAAAAAATATGTCCAATAACTCAGACTAACAATGGGTTCGAAGTCTGAAGATCAAGGATGATGCTTATTATGCAATGCAAAATATTTATGAATGTTACGTGGCATTTCAGAGAAACATGACAGCCCATGCCACATTAGCTGATAGACCCAATAACTCTAGTGGGTTTTCACAAGGCAATGAGCTCCCATCCCAAAAGGTTAACCCATTGAGTGGGGTTGACTCATGTACTTATAAACACATGATCGAACGATATTTCATCAATGTATGACTTGTTTTCTCTTACTTTCAAACATTAGCAAACAGAGTTCAACCATGACACGAACAATAAATAATTTCCACAGTACCAAATCATATACAAGATGAGACTTTGTTAGGATGTATTGTAGTTATGATACACTTGTGTGTATTGTATAAACAGTTAGATTGTTAATATTAATTTAGTGAGTATATTCCTATACTACATAGTGTACATTTCTATTATGTAATCTAGTTATAAGTACATATACTCTATAATACACTTACTACTCTAACAACAGAAAGTATCATTCATTCTTCTCTTCTCAGTTCCACAGCACCCAACTCTATCTCTCGGTAAAGATAGATCACCATAGCTATTTGCTATAGCGCAAGTAGATGGAAATCTGGATTATGGCTTATGGACTCATTGATGGCTCTCTAGTATGTCCTTGGTTTCTTGATTCATCCAATTGCCTTCTAATCCTGATTTCTTAAGCAAGACTCATCTAAGCTCCACGCCTAAGGGCTAGATTTGCATACTATTTCTAGTGAAATGTCTATTCATGTTTCGAACAAGAGCACTACTCGAGAGCAATGATTATCTTTAGAGTGTCTTTAGGTTTGAATCTCAACCGCGTATTATGGACTTGTGAGATCTCAGATACAGTTTCTTCGAAAAGGAAACCTCTCTATTTTTGATTACCTTGCACAAGCAAAGATTATAGCGCACCATTTAGCAACAAGTGGCTCTCCTATTTTAGATCATGATGTGATTCTGCATCTCATGGCTAGTCTTGATCCGAGCTACTTACCTTTTGTCAATGGTATTAATACGAGAGAAACAATACCTACTCGGAATCTTTTCCATAAAATGTTGGATCAATATGAAAGAATGTTTAAAAGACAGAATCAATTTACTCCAGAGCATGTGTTTCATGATAACACTTCTTCATTTGGTTTTGGTGGCCATAATTAGTGTTTTCCTGGTAAAGGAAGAGGTAATTCCTCTAGGTTTAAGCAACCTCCGTGGAGTCTACAACAGTTCTTAAAGGGTCAATGCTCTGATGGTGATAAACAACAAAGTGTTTCCTCATATCCTGATCATACTATGTCCTCTACTCGTGAAGGTTCTCAAGGTTTTAAGCAAGAACGGCCTACTTGCCAAATTTGAAGTAAACATGGTCATGGTACATTTAACTGTTTTCTTCTACAAGATATTCTCTCTAGAAAACATCATGGTCCTTTTAAAGGTCTTACTATGACTGGAAGGCCTACAACTCAAAGGAATAGTTGGTCATTGGATTCGAGTGCTAGTCACCATATTATCTCTGAAGCTTTTAATATCAGCAACCCTATGACCTATAATGGTAGCGATGAAGTACAACTTGGTAATGGTTCTTGTCTTCCCATTTCTTGCATTGGCTCTAGTACACTTGTTGCTAACAATAAGTGTGTTTTGTCTTTACAAACTCTTTTGCAAACTCCTGCCACAACTTATCTTTTATCTGTCAAAAAATTATGTGAGGATAATCATGTTTTTATTGAATTTCATCCTTCTATTTTCTATGTTAATGATATATTTTCAAGAATCGCTATCCTCCAAGATGTGAGTAAAGATAGACTTTACAAAATTGAGAAACAAGCACTACGTGAGTGTCTTATGAAGTCTGCTCGGGGAAGTCCTCCTCACTCTCCACTTCACTCTCTTTTCATCATCTTTAATTGATTGGCATAGTCGATTAGGTCATCCCTCTTTTGTTGCTACGTATATGTTTCTCAAAAATGGTGGTTTGTCTTTACCTAAAAAGAATAAAGACTTAGAAGTTTGTAAAGATTGTGAGGTGTCTAAGTCTCACAAATTACCCTTTACTCATGCTCATCCACGTTCTGTTGAACCTTTTCAGTTGTTGTATATGGATATATGGGTTTCCCCTATCATACCATGCAATGGAGATAGATATTTTCTTTCAATTATTGATGATTGTTCTCATTTTATTTGGATTTTTCCTCACAAAAACTAAAGATGAGACTACCTTTGCTCTTTCTTATTTTAAGTATATGGTAGAGAAACAAATTGGTGATCCTATTAAATCCTTTCAGACTGATGGTGGCACTGAATTTAAACCCTTCATTGCTTGTTTTGAAAAAGAGGGTATTCTTCATCGCTTAATTTGTCCTCATACTTTTGCTCAAAATGGGTGACTCAAAACTAGGCCTTATTGTATTGTTGAACGTGGCTTAGTTCTTCTTCTTCTTGCCCATGTTCCTAAAATATTTTGGTGTCATGCTTTTATGACTGTTGTGTACTTGATTAATAGGACCACCCATTCTAAAGTTTTAGGATGCAAATCCCCTTATGAGAGTTTGTATTCTAAGAAACCTAATTACTCCCTTTTTAGGGTATTCGGATGTGTATGTTATCCATGTCATGGTGCCTATACCCATCATAAGTTGGTAGGTTTGTTGAGTGTGTTTTTAGGTTACGAGGGTAAGCAACGAGGATGCATTTGTTTTGATCGAGTTTCTAATAAGTATTATGTAACTAGACATGTCCATTTTCTTGAACGCCAATTTCCTTTTTCCATTGAGTCTATTTCTCCTCATTCTACTTTGGATTGGTTTGTTTCTCTTCCTTCTATTGTTCCACCTATTGTTTCCTTTATGTCACCATCATGTCTTGTTTCTGCACCTGTTCCTGCATCTGTTCCTATTCCTAGTCCTTCTGTTGTACCAAGTGTTAATATCCATCCCATGCAAACTCATGGCATGACGGGTCACTTGAAACCAAAGGTCACCTAAAACTTTTAAATAAGCTTTGGTTATTCCTTCATGGAAGGCAACAATGGATAGTGAGTATAATGCTCTAATTGTCAATGGGACATGGAAGATTGTGAGGTTAACACAAGTAAAGAAAACCATCAATTGCAAGTGAGTTTTTAAGGTGAAGCTTAATTCAAATCATTCTCTTAAGAGGTACAAAGCAAGAGTGGTTGCTAGGGGATATTTGCAAGTGGCAAGGTTGGACTATAAAGAGACTTTTAGTTCTGTTGTCAAAGTTCTCAAGATAAGGGTGGTTCTTAGTATTGTTGTTACTCGAGGATGGGTTATTCGACATGTAAACATCAATAATGCTTTCCTCAATAGGGATCTTACTGAGGAAGTTGTTATGTATCCTCTACTTGATTATGAGGCGGCCCTCGGTATGTGTGTAAGCTTAAGAAAGCTATTTATGGTTTGAAATTGGCTCCATAGACCTGGTTGAGTTGTGCCCTTGTATCCATGAGTTTCTAAATGAAAAATCTAACACCTCTTGTCAAGATTACCCCCTCTGACTCTTTTGATGTTAGTTTATGTTGATGACATTTTGATAACTACAAGTGATGCAACCACGGTTTCTGAGTTGATTTCTCATCTTCATTATCATTTTGCCTTGAAGGACCTTGGACCTCTTCCTTATTTTCTTGGAATAGAGGTTACCCGTGGGCTTATTGGCCTCCATTTATGTCAACATAAATATATTTTAGATTTTGGTGGAGAGGTATAGTCTTGCTTCTTCTAAGCCTATGGACTCTCCTATGGCTTCTGCTCCTGTATTTACTCCTTAACATCCCAGTTTAGGAGTTTGATTGGTGCTTTACACATTGGGTTGCTCTCAAACATTTTGTTCATTACTTAAAGGTACATCTCATTTTGGGTTGCATATTCCTATTTCGTCTTCTCTTGATTTGGTATTTTTAGTGATGTCGATTGGGCCTATTGTCATGATGATAGAAAGAGTACAAGCGTGTACTATATATTTTTAGGAGATAGTTTGGTGTCCTAGCATCCAAGTAAACAAAAAGTTCTCTCAATCTAATACTGAGTCTAAGTATGGGGCCGTGCCTATGGCTATTGCTACTACTTATGTACTATGGGTGAGGACTCTTTTTGTTGAGATTGGTATGTCTCATGCTGTTGTCCCTACTATTTTTTGTGATAATTTAAATCTTGCTCACAATCTTGTTTTTCATGCTCATACGAAGCATATACAGATAGATTTTCACTTTGTGCATGATTCGGTTCAAAAGTAATGGTTGGATGTGCAACATGTGGGTGCGATTGATCAATTGGTTAATTCATTGACAAAACCTCTTCCAGTTCCTCAATTCTTGTCTCACGGGCCCAAGCTTCTCTACCATCACTTTCAACTTGAGGGAGGATGATAGGATGTATTGTAATTATGATAGACTTGTGTGTATTGTATAAACAATTAGTTTGTCAATATTTGTTTGGTGAATATATTCCTGTACTACACCGTGTATATTTCTATTATGTACTCTAGCTCTAAGTAAATATACTCTGTAATATACTTACTACTCTAACAACAGAAAGTATCTCATTCATTCGTCTCTTCTTTGTTCGTTTAGACTTCCTAAAAATCCAGAGTGTCAAAACTTCATTGATGCCCACATTCAGTCAATGTTGGGGCAGAAGAAAATTATAAAGAACTTAGCAGCCCCGAAACCGAATAACAGATCAATAAGTTTCAATTGATAAACAAGAAAAGAGAGATCAGGATCAGCTTGAACTTAAATTCCACGAAAAACCATACATGATCAAGCTGATAATCATTTCTCCAAAGCTGAATAGCTCAGACGATACCCACTAGCCACAATCAAATTCAGGAAAACGAATTTTAAAGGCAAAAATAACAATAACAAAAGGCACAACTAGTTTCGAATGGTTCGAATCAAAACGAAAATTAATTTTAGGGAAGAACGGATAAACTAGAGGAAGAGAATAGGATAGAAGAAAATCTAGGTTTTGCAAAGCTCACCGACAACTCTGGATCCTTCAGAGCCCATCTCCGCGTGGAAATTAAAGACCGAATAAGGCTAGGGTTTGCCAATTAAAGAGAGAAATATATAGCGAATGTGAAACAGCTTTTAAATAGAAAGAGAGAGCTGTGATGATAAAGGCAAGAAAATCTAAAGTACGGCTTTCCAAACTCACTAAAAGGTTCAACATGAAGGATAAAAAGGAAGCAGACGGGGAAGGGGACGAGAAGATATTCTCATTTTATATCATTTGATAAGTGTAATTCGTAAAATGCGTTTTTTTTTAATAGAATTACGAAAAAGTATAATTTTTATAAAAAAAAATTATCATATAAATATATCAATAATTAAAATTATTAATATTAAAAAAATTAATTTTTTAATATTTTATTTTATTATAAATTTTTCAATATTTAACTATTTAAATTAATACTATATAATAATATTGACGATTTTTAAAATTATACATCTAAATTATTAATAAACCATAAATTATACAAACATAAATATAATATAAATAACTTTAAATGAATAACTTAAAAAAATTAAAAATATTTTTTTTATTTAAAATAATTAATAAGAATAAAAAAAATTTAGTAAAACAAATTCAACAAAGATGGGATTAACTTTTAAAGATTTTGAAAAAAAAAGTAGAAATAAAAATGGTAATTTTTTTATAAAATATTTTATAATTATTAATTTTGTATTAATTTTTTTATAAAATACTTTATAATTATTAATTTTGTATTTTAAGTTCGAGATATTATTAGATAAATAACATATTAGATTAATACTTCACGTATAATAATCCACATGCACCCCATGGGACCGCGTTTTAGGTTATTTGGTTTGTTACTAAATTTAGCTTGGAGATTGAATTTGTAAATATCATTTTAGAGTCAGATTGCCTTCAAGTAATGCAAATAGTGAAAATAATGTCAGGTCATCATATGGACTAAAATGTCAAGATATTTTACGTTTAATTTCTTATGTTAGATATTTTTCTTGTAGCTATTGTCTGATGAGGGCACATATTATCAATTTGATAAAAACTGAGCTAGTTTGACTTCGTAAAATCCTTGGACGTGATGTTGTTATTATTAATTGATAAATGGATTTTTTTTGTTCAAAAATTATTTTAATAAGTGATATCATCTTTACTTTATTATCATATATTATTAAATTTATATCTTATCTATAATTGTTACGATACCACTTAATATATTATCAAATGATATTTTATTAAAATATTATTTAATATAAAAATTTTTAATTTATTATTTTTAATTAACTATCTTCATTATTAAAAAAATTATTCAATTATTTTGATATTAATTTAATTAAAATATTTAAATTATCTAAGCATCACCTTAAACTCAAAAGTGATATTATGAATAAAATAACGAAATTATAACTTTACAAATCATATATATGACTTAAATTTTTTAAATAAATTTTAATTTTAATTAAAAAAATTTATTATCGACATTTAAATAATATAAATGATCAATTTTTGAATTAAATTAACGTTTACCTGATAATTTCTTATAAACATGTCAATTTAATCATCATATCAATTATTTTATATATTTTATTATCAAATATTCACTTACCACTTTGAAGTTATTATAATTTTATGATAGTTTATTAGATTAATAAGAATTTTATTTTTTAATTCGTCAAAACAAATAAAGATAATTATATTGATAAAAAAATTAAAATAAAAAATAAATAAAGGTAATTACATATGTATTTAATTTAAATATATACTTTGATGTAGAGACGGACCCCATAAAATTAATGAATCGGGGGCATCACATAGTCATAAAAATATATATATTATTTTTGAAAAAATCTCAATATTACAAAGAATTATTTATTTATTTAATAAAATATTACATTTAGTCATGAAAAGGCATCAAATATCGAACTCCCTAAAAAAGAATATAGAATAAATGAAATAAAATGAATTAACGAGAAAGAAAAGTATTATTTTTTATGCAATAAAACAGTTAAAAATGCTTAATTTAAGTAATTAATTTTGAAATTTTAATTTAATAAACCTGATAAAAAAATTCATTGAGTATGCAATCAAGATATCTTTATTTTAATAGAACTTTTCTTTTAAGCAAACAATCAAAGTATCTTTTACAGATTTTAAGCATATTTGTAGATATTAGAATAAAGTAATTAGAATTTTATATAAGTTTTAGAGTTTTTTCTTTCTTAAGAATTCTATTATTTTTATAAATCTATTGAGACACATTAAATAAAAACATATATATATATATATATATATATATATAATAATTATATATTAAATTAAAAAAATTGTATAGGTTCAGTTGCCCCAAATACCCTCACTCTGACCATATTAGAAATAAAAAATATTATAACTTGTAATATAATAATATCTCTAACGGTTAATTATCACACAAGTATTTAATCATTCTCTATTTGCCACCCTTTTATAGTTTTTGTTAATTTTTTATAATAATAAATATCAAAAAAATTATATAATATAATTATTTTTATGACATCATTGATGATAATTAATACAGTATTTTGGTTGTTCTACGCTTATTGATTTTTTTGTTATTTTTTACCCTAATAAATACCAAAATATTTATATAATAAATATATTTTTTTATGAAAAGTTATTTTATATAATGTAATTATTTTTATTACATTAAGGATGATAAGTTATATATTTTATAATTACTCATTTAATGAGTATTTGATTAATTTACTTATGAGTATATCACATTTTTGTTACTTTTTGTTAGATTTTACACCAATAAATACCAAAATATTCATATAATAAATTTATTTTTTTCTTTTTTATACCAATAAATAAAAAAATGTTTATATAATAAATATATTTTTATGAATAGTTATTTTGCATAATATGATTGTTTTTATTACACTAAGGTGACGTTTGATTTATAGAATAAAATATGAATGGGAATAAGAATAGATTTGAATGGAAATGAAACAATATTATTATTACATTTTTTTTGTTTGACCATTGTAATCAAAGAAGAAATTAATATCACAATATTTGATTTACAACTTGAATAGAATGAAAAACACTGTATATTATCTTAATACTCTTATATTTAGTAAAGTTTAAATAGTGTCATTTAATTATTATCTTTTCGTAAGATAAAATATATTATTGAAATCATTATTTTTCTAAATAGGGTTTTGGGAATCAAGATTTAGGGTTTAGGGTTTAGGGGTTTAGGGTTTAGGGTTTAGGGGTTTGAAGATTTAAGGGTTTTGGGGTTTAAGGGTTTAAAGATTTAAGGGTTTTGGGGCTTAGGGTTTAGAGTTTAGAGTTTAGGGTTTTGCGTATAGGATTTAAGGTTATATTTGTAGGTTAGGGTAAAATTGAAACCAAAAATTAACATGGGAATAGAATCGTGATTCCTAAGAGAGAGGATGAAATTATTATTCCTCCTCTTTTAGGAATTGATTCCATTTAATTCTTAATTTATAACACAACCAAAGATAAAATTGTAAGGAATTAATTTTATTCTCATTCTCATTCTTACCAAGCATGACCTAAGAGTAACAATGCATAACAAAATACATATTTATAAATAGTATTTTACATTATGTAATTATTCTTATTACATTAAGGGTGGCAAGTCATATAACTATTAAAATACCAAAATGTTTATATAATAAATATATTTTTATAAATAGTTATTTTGTATAATGAAATTGTTTTTACTACAAATAAGGATGATAATTAATATGGTTCATGATTACTCATTTAATGAGTATTTAATCAATTCACCTATGAGTAGATTATATTTTTGTTGAATTAATAATTTTTACGTTAAGATTATATTATATCTCATATCAATTAAAAAATAATATTGAACTAATATAAATTAATGTTATTATTCATGTCTGATTAATATCATGGTAAATTACTTAGGTGATGCTTGGTTTACGGAATGGGAATGTAATTTAATAGAAAGGAAACAATATTATTATTAAATTGTTTTGTTTGACCACTAGAATCAAAAAAAGAATCAGTATTACAGTATTTGGTTTACAATTAGAATGGAATGGAAAAAATTATATATTACCTTAATACCCTTGTATTCAATAAAGTTTAAATAACATAATTTAATTGTTATTTTTTCACCAGACAAAATATATTATTGAAATCATTATTTTTTTAAATAATTATTACTCAAAAATAAAATACATTATTAAAATTATTATTTTTCTAAATAAGATTTAGGATTTTGGGGTTTAGGGTATAGGATTTAGAATTTAAGATTTATGGTTATAATTATGGGTTTTGGGTTAAAATTATTATTTTTTAAAAGAATTTAGGGTTTAGGATTTAAGGTTTTGTGGTTTATGGCTTAGGATTTAAGGTTTTGGGGTTTATGGTTTAGGATTTAGGATTATATTTTTGAGTTAAGGTTTATGGTTAAAACTATTATTTTATAAAAAGGGTTTAGGGTTATATTTGGAGTTAGGGTAAAATTTAAATTTAAATTTTACATTGAAATCATGATTCCTAAGGGGGAAGATGAAATCATGATTCCTTCTCTTTTAAAAATTAATTTCGTTACATTCTTAATTTATAGTACAACCAAACATAAAATTGTAAGAAATTAATTTCAATTGCATTTCATTCCTACCAACCAAACATCATCTTATATTAATATTGTATTTGAATTTTATTACTCATAAAATAGTTAATATTATATATTAATTCATCAATAAAGTAACAAATTAGTTAGCTATTTGTTTTAATAGTATTTTTTGCAAAACACCTTATAAAATATTTTAACCTCACTTTTTCAATTAAGTGTTTAGTCGTATTTCAATTTTTTTAATTTTTTACATTAATAAATATCAAAATGTTCATATAATACATATAATTTTTACTTTTTTTGTTAGTTTTATGCACTAATGAATACTAAAATATCTATATAATAAATATTTTATGAATAATTATTTTATATAATATAATTATTTTTATTACATTAAAAGTGATAATTCATATAATTTATGATTGCTCATTAAATTGGTATTCTCTCAATTAACTTATAAACCAAACTTTAATTTTTCTGTTTTTACACTCATCAATACCAAAATGTCCTTAAAATAAATACATTATTTATTTATAGACACATATAAATACCAAAATGTTCGTAAAATAAATACAATTTATATTTATATATACAAATAAATACCAAAATATCTTTAAAATAAATACATTTTTTTTATAATTATCTATTACTATATATAAAAAGTGAGAATAATCCATAAGCAACATGTTGGTTATTCTCTACTATACTATTACCCTACTTTTTCTACACATAAAAAATAACAAAATATTCTTAAAACAAACACACTCTTATTTATAAGTATAAATAAATAGCAAAATATCCTTAAAATAAATCAATTTTTATAATTATAAATAAAAACGAAATAATCAATGAATAGCACATTAGTTATGCTCCAGTTTCACTATTTTACTATTTCTTTACATATAAATAAATATCAAAATATCTCTAAAATGAATACGCTTTTTATAAATATTTATTTATTTTAGTTAGACAGATAATAAGGGAAAAAATTTCCTCAAAGTTGATGGGCTCTATTTGAATATAATCTTATGCTACAAGTCTTGACTTTTTTTGACAATCATGTCATTCTCATCCTCTTTGTTCTTATACAATCAACGTGTACCAATAACATGCTTATCTTTTGGTTTAGGAGTCTTATAAAACTAATTAAGTTCTTCTTGCATGGAGTTGACCCAATGTACTTCTTACTAGGCTTCGGTAAAAAATTTAGGAAGAATATTCAAAGTATAACACATATTGTTAGGGTCTTCTATATCTGTCATCTAATTTTAACTCCTCTTTCAACATTCCCAATGATGTTGTCTGTAGAATGAGTACCCTTAACCTTTTTGGGACGAGAAGGCTATCTTTCTTCATCTTCAATATTCTTTGTCAACTCAGTAGTGATGGTAACAAATAGCAAATCCACATCACCCAAAACATTCTCAATAGAACCCACTTTCAAAGACTATCACTATCATCAAACTTTACCATTCTAGTAGCACCATAATCATCAATAGCCATATTGATGGATTCTATCACAATAGAAGTTCTTAGATTGTAGACTCGATAGGCTCAGTTATTATTCAAATACCCAAGGAAGATGCCAAGATCACTCTTAGCCTCAAACATGTCCAAATTCTCTCTATATCTAAGAGCATAACAAGTGCTTTTGAACACACCAACATGCTTGACGTTGGTTTTCTTCCCATGCATAAGCCTATAAGCAAACTAACACAAATCAGGTCTCAAGAAGCAACGATTCAATATGTAACAAGTTATATTCACAATTTTAACCCAAAAGTATCTTACTAAATTCTTACTAGTCAACAACACTCTAGCCATTTTTTCAATGACTCTGTTATTTTTGTCATCAATTTCATTATGTTGAGAGGTCTTAGGTGCAGAAAATTCATGTTGAATACCCAAGTTGTCGTAGAAAGACTTAAACTCAAAATTTTTGAATTCCTTACCATGTTTACTTTTGATCTTGATTATGCTTTAGATGGATTCACCTTTTTCATTATGAAGTTTAACACACATGGACTTAAAATTAACAAATACTTATGATTTTTCCCTCAAAAGCATAATCTAAGAGTCCTTGGAGAAGTTACCTATAACCACCATGATATACTTTCTTCCACCATTGTTGGCAGTAATCATTGGGCCTATCAAATCCATATCTAGAAACTTTAGAGATCTCGTTATGGAGATATGCTAATTCTTCTTATGTTGATTATTACTCTACTTTCCCAATTAACAAGGATCACAAATATGATTAGGTTGAGTAGTGATTGATGGAAGGCCATTGATAGTCTCAAGACCTAATATTTTGTTCAGTAACTTGTAGTTCATATGACCCAATTTTTGATGTCAAAGTTCCTATACATTGAGACTGGCTATGTTACAAACAGGAGGAGGGGAGTCCCCTACACAATAATAAATATCTTCTAATTTGATTCCCTTAACAACAACACTCCTAGTATTGTCATACATTGTACAGTCTTTGTGATTGAATTTAACCAAATACTTATCGTCAAGTATTTGATTTATGCTAATAAGGTTTGCTTTTAGGCCATCCATGAAGAAGACATCCTTGAGATCAATAATCCCTGAAGCATTGATGGAACCTTTCCCACAAATCATAGACTTATTCCTATTGCCAAATGCAACGTACTCATCATTAACTTGAACAAAGTTGGTGAACAAGGACTTATCTCCCTCTATATAACGATAACACCCACTATCAAAGTACCAACTATCAGAAGCTCGAGCGTTAAATGCATTATGAAAAACATTGTACTTTAGCTTAAGAGCACCATCATCATTAACTTGAAAAATTTATTCTCTTTAAGAAGCATAATAGCTTCACTCCGAATGATCAATGATTCATTAGTAAGTCCTAAAGATTTATTGAGTAGTTCCTTAACATAACTCAAAAATTTACTGTTAGAAAAGGAAGTTTTATCTTGAGAAGTAGCAATGAAGAGAAGGAAAATGATTCAGAAGGAGGAGAGAGAGATTCACACTTAGCACTTAAGTCATCAGAAGTGCAATTATTCATAAGATCCACCTGAGCAAAACTTGATTCATGAACTAACTGAGTAGGAGAAGGGAGGGTGTAGCTTGATCATCAATTTATCCAAGGCCTCTTAAGTCCCCATGAGTCGTACCAATTTGTAACATATTATCAAGGTGTTGAACTCCCGAAAACAACTTCAAAATAATTTCATAGGTTTCTTCTAATTTCCTTTTAGTATGAAGGTGACTATCATTTTAGCTTTGCCCATGAAGCAGAATTCTAACAACTTGACTTTATAAGAAACAACATCAAGTTGTACCAGTGATCATTGATCTCAGCTTTGTAATCATCCAAAAGGGACTTAATGTGGGCTTTTTTGCTTTTTAGTACAAAGATATATTGCTTCAATTGAGCAACATTCTTTGAATCCTCTAAAATAGAATCCAAAACTACTTGTATTATAGATCTTTTCCATTCTTTGCTTTGAATAGACTTTTTGAGATTCTTAATATGAGACATACACTTTTCATTATAATGTAGAAGAGTTTGGAAAGACTTGATGTGAGATTCAACAATTGACTCAAAAGGTTCAAATGATTATGTTATAGGTAATTTTAATTTTAATTTTGTTAACATTATTGGAATATGTTTAATTTTATAACTGTTTATTGAATTTATGAGAAGTACACATCTGTGTAATTATAATATGATGGATGAACTTGTAATTTCATGCCAAATCTTGAAAAAAATTAAAATAAATGGGTAGCTTTGATCTTCTTACTCTTTATCTTTGATTTATAATTATTGCATTGAGGGCAATGTGAGTTCTAGATTCGGGATAAAAAAAGTTACATTTATGAAATTATGTGCCAAAATTGAAATTTTATGTGCACATGTATATATTTTTAGATTTTTTTTATTTACTATTTTGTATGATTTCATTTATTTTTATTGATTTATAAATTTTTGGTTTATTTTTAATTTTCTTACAAAATTATGTCTTCTAAAGTTAATTTTAAGAAAATGATAGTCTTTTCATTTTTAGATTAATTTCAAAAATATTTCATGAAGTAATGTGATAATTAGTTAGTTTTATCATAATTAGTATTTTATGATAAAATGTTGAAATTACAATGAACCCAAAATCAATATTTAGGAATAAAATAGTGGAGACTACCCTTGTGAGGATATATTTTGAGTCATTATCTTTCGATTTTGAGTAATAATATTTTTTCTACTTTTTAAAAACTTTTTTTTTCAATTCTAATTGTTAGATGATCTATATAGGTCTTTGCATTGAATATTAAGGTTTTTACATCTAATAAAGTGTCACATATTTCTTTTTATTGCTTGAATTGAATAAGATAAGTAGAAATTAAAAATATATGCATTTCTTTACATTCATGCATGATTTCTAAAAAAAGACACATTGGGTTACTTAAATTAATAAAATAAAAAGTCACAAAATAGCTACTCATTTATCATACAATATATATGTACAATCCGTACATGGGGCTATTCTCCATAAAAAAATAGAATATCTCTAAAAAAAGAGAAAAAAAAAAATGAATAGTATAAATTAAATAATATGACCCATTATCCTTCAAAATTGTAAGAATTAGCTAAATATAAAATAAACAATATAAGAAATAATTCCCCAAGAAGCCATTGCATTTTCTTCATCTCCTAAAAGACATTACTTTTTTTTTATTTAACAAATTTGATTGATGTATGAAAATAATATGTGATTTCTTTATAAGTTTTTTCTTTTGATTCCTTTTTTGAGATCAATATAATGCATCCGTTTGAGTTTTTTCTTTAAACGTATGTGATCCATTGGTTAATCTCTATACATAAACTCTTTTGCATATAACTTTAAATAAGTGTTTGACCCAATAGGATTAGTGTTATTAAGAGTATGTCTTGTGAAGTTAGAGCTCATATGAATTGGGTAAATTTTATATTGATACATATTTGAATATGAAAAAATATTTTCAACTAATTATTATAATAAATTATGAATGTTTAAAATATTGACATGAATTCTATGGTAGATTTTATTATAAAGAAGCACTAGAATCTCTCTGCATGCGAGGATCCAACAACTTGTCCTTTAGAAGCAGACTTCCTACCCGAAACTGCTCTAGCCCTAGCCTCCTAAATAGAAAATTAAGGCTTAACAAAAGCCATCTTGGGAGTAACTTCTTCAACTGTTTCCAAATCAATGTCCAGTGGAATGGAAGCACCTCCTCCTAGCAAAGGAACTACAAGATAGTGTCCAAAAAATGTCAATCATAAGTATAAAAAAAACTTGGTCATAAAAATGATCAGCTTCTTTACAAAGATCATCAACCTTGTTGATGAAGAATAAACTAGTGTTATAGATAAGAAAAAAGAAGAGGTTAAAGAATTTTTCCATGGGAGTAAAGGGAATTTTATTCCAAGAATACTGAAAGAAAAATCTCATCGGCAACTCCCTACATTATGGGAACTCCAAGGGCATTGTCATTCACCTCCGTGAGACTCTCCCAACCACTTCCAAGAAAGAAGAACCTCGTCTTCCAATTCTTATCCTCCTAGGACATGTCTTTGACTATCTTCAAAGCAGGAAAAATGAGCAAGTAGTATCTCCCACTCTCCTGAGTGGCTTTGATATCGACCAATAGTCTAAAAATGATAATGAAGATTTTACTACCAGCCAGTCTAGAATGTAATAATTCTTTTTGGGTTATAGATATAGTGATTTCTAGTCGGAGGTGCTTGTAGAATAGTATTATGCAGGATTGGATTAAATATATTTAAAACTCTATATAAAATATGTTATACAAAAAGAAGTCAAATATATTGTCAAAAGATGGTCATAAAGAGAACGATCTTATCCAAAGTCATTTTTTATGATATTGCTTTTTACTTATTCAATGATATTCGATTGTTAGAATAAATACATCGTATTAGGTGGTTGGGAAGATTAATCACATATATGGAATCTATTTCATCTATTAATATGTAAGAAAGTAGGATCGGTGATTCAAGATTTGAATGATTGCGTGCAATTCATGATATGATCATAAATAATTATTCATTAAAAGATCATTGCTACTCAACGACAAAAATGTAATAAGAAGGAGAAACTAAAATTTGACAATTTTTATTCTTTTTTAGTAAAAAAATTATTTATTTTCATACAAAGTCAAAAAATATATATTTATTTAAATTGTAATGAAAATGAACCTATATTTTTCTTTTAAAGAGTTAAAAATAAAACTTCATATGTAAATATGCTATTACAATTAAACTATAATTAATATCAATATTATACAAAATAATTTTATTAGATAATTTATAATATAAATTTAATTTTATAATTTTAAATTTTTGGTAGAGTAACTTTAAAAATAATAAAGTTAATAATTTAATTAAGGATGTTAAGTAATTATCAAGTTTGATTATTGCGTCTATTTATAACTATTGGACTTATCTACTCAAAATGTAGTTATTTAAATGAGATTACATTTTGAAGAAATTAATTTTTAAATTTACATTAATTATTTAATTAAATTACTTATTTATGATTATAGTAAAACATGCTAAATAAATGAGGGTTTTCTTATATAAAGACCTTTTATATTATTTAAATTAAATTAATTTAATGCATCAATATTTGTTATAATAATTTTTATTATTTTTAAAATTATAATACATTAACAATTATTTGATATAATAATAATGACATTAAAATATAATTAATTATGTTGATACAATGGATAATATCTCCGCCCTTAACTCTTAGCCAAAACAAAAAATCACCACCCTTAATTAATATATATTTAAAGACATGAAGATCCTTGGGATTCAAATGTTACAAGGTTTGACCTAAAACCTTATTTAACTTATTGGTTGCTATAATTTATGTTTAGGCAAGACTCACACTATTCGATTTAATGAATTTTATTTAGCTTTATAAGTGTTTTAGATTTAAATTTATGAAAATATATAAAACTTTGCCTTTTGAATATAAAATCTTCAAAAGGTATCCGAATTATTTATAAGAATTGATTTTCAAATTATTTTTGATTGATTTTTCATAGTTATTTCCTTTTTATATAAATTCTCTTCACAAAAATCACGTAATCCTATTTTTGGGGAACTAAGAGATATTGCTTAGCCCAAACTTAGGAGCAAAGTATTACTCACAACTCACGAGTAAAATAGTCTTAACTACCTAGAACTTAAGAATTTTATTTTACTTTCACAAATACGTATCACAAACACCGATATACACTTAAGATGATTTGTGGAAAGGAATTAGAATCACAAGAAAAATTTGGTAGAGTTTCACTTGGATTTTCTAATAAAGAAGAAAATAATATGGAGTATTTATAAAAAAAATTAGCCTCTACAATTCCTTGTTGAGCTCTCATCCACCATTCATCAAAGCCTCGCTAAGGGGGTCATTTATAGGGTCATCAAGGCGCGAATTTTTTTACCAAAAATGAGATTTTTTGCTTTAAAAATTATTGAGTAACTCTTCATAAATGCATACAAACCCATCGAAACAAAAACCATAACACTCAACCTAGCATGCACACTACGAATACTAACCATGTGGTGTGTGTAAACATGCTCCCAAACAAAGTGTACCTAACTATACTTATTCTTGCATTATTGATTGTTAATAGCTGACCTTATATAGAAGAAGACAAATATAATAAGTTAAATAAGTAGACTCAGTGTTTTGCACACAAAAATGCCAACAAAGACTCATAGGACTACAGGACTTACAATCTCCCCTTTTGGCTTTCCATGGAAAAATACTACGTAACTTGGTATAAATGCACACCAATCATTAAAAGATCATGACAATAACCTAGAGTTGTTTGTTCCCATTACCAAAACATTGACGCATACCAAACACACAAAAACACACATACTCCAAGCGCATCTATCTTGTGCACTCAACCCAACTTCAAGATCAACTCATCCACACTCTACCAATCTAAAACTTAAAGGCCTTAACTCAACAACTCTCTATAAGTATGAAACTTGATGGTCTTAATCTACACTTGTAACCGACACAAGTACACATTAATAGGTTAAACGTAGTTATACAAGTAGAAAATAATCAAACAACATATACAACTCTTTATGATTTCTTGCAACACCCCCTCTAAATAAAAGAAAGTAAGATAATAAAATGTAGTGCAATCTCACACTCACATCTCATGCAACATTATATGTGTTATGCACATAATATTTTTCTCCTTTTTGACACAAAAATTCAAAAGAATATCCCTACATGAGGGAGATAAGATAAATAATAATGCAATAATAAAATAATCCTAACAGTCATGCAACATAGAAAAAAAGATTAAACCTAAACAATAACAAGAAACATAAGCAAATAGAAAGAACAGAAATAGAAGATAGAGAATCAAAACACAAAGTTCTTTAGGATCACACAAATTTGAAGAACACATTAGGTAATCTTAAAGGAGAGATATAGACACTAATAGCCTTTCTCAAGGACTCAAACTTGAGACAATTTAAATGTTTAGTAAAAACATCAACAAGCTGAATATCAATGTTGATATGTTACAAAGACAACGTGTTCAACTTCATTAAGTCTCTTATGAAGTGATATCAAATGTCAATATGTTTGGTCCTTAAATGTTGGACCATATTTTTGGAAATACATATGGCACTAGTATTGTCATAAAGTAAATCCATGTTTCTTAAAATAATTCAATAGTCTAACAACATTTGTTTTATCCATAGCAATTGAGAATAGCACAATCTAGGTGTAATTTACTCATCCTTAATAGTAGAAAGAGACATAGAATTCTATTTCTTACTATGCTAGAAGATCAAAGAGTTACCCAATTTGAAATAACCACCTGACATACTCTTCTGGTCATCATTACATCCTTCCTAGTTTGCATTTGAATACCTAATCCATTCTATTATAGTGTCATAAGGATACCAAACACTAAATTTTAATGTACTATTGACATACGTGATGATTCTTTTTACTGTTGCAAGATGAGACTCTTTAGGGCTAGCCTAAAATCTTGCACACGTTCTAATACTAAAGGATATATTTGGGCAACTAGCTATCAAGGATAGAAGATTTCTAATCATGCTTTTATACAGTGTCTATTCCACTTCTTTTCCAAAAGGATCTTGAGAAAGTTTAATCATAGTATTCATCGATGTGCAAGGAGGTTTGGAATTGTCCATCCTAAACTTCTTAACTAGCTTCTTAGAATACTTTTTTTAGGAGAGAAATATCCCATCTTTCATCTATATAGCTTGAGATCCAAGGAAGAATTTTAACTCACCAACTAAGCTCATTTCAAATTCATTCTTCACAGTGGCTGGAAACTTTTGAGCAGGGGTATTAAAGTAAGTTAAAAACTGACTTTAAATGAAATGACTTAAAATTTAAAGTCGGTTCAACGCTGATCGGGGCAGAACCGACATCGCCGATCCTGCCCGTTCATTTGGTTTTATCTATTTATAAAACTCTCGCAAGTGCACGAATCATTTCGTAGAAAATGATAAGTATACTCCCAAGGTCGATCTAAGGAAGGAATGTATGTGGTTTTTAATTTATTATTCAAACTTTTAAAAACGAAATTAAATCCTAAACATCCTGTCACGATATTTTGGTGTTTTGTGTTTTTAATCTACTTACATAAAAATAAACATAGATTCAATAAATATTTATGCAAATTTTATCATTTATAATGGTGGAGTATTTATGGATATAATAATTAAGTTAATTATGCTTGCTCATATTATTTAGGTTATTAAAGATATGAATTGATATTTATTGATTCTCTCTTTTTTATATGAATACCACCTTTGGTGGGGTTAGATATTCTTTGTTAACTAAACAAATCAATTAACACCTATGGGTGGGGTTGATAACTAATTTAGTTAATTAAATTAATTCCTTTTTCTAAAAGATTGAAAATGAACCATTTAAATGCCACCTTTGGTGAGTTAGACGATTTAAACTTTATTCAAGGTGTGCAAATTAAACCTAAGAATTTAGTTATCCGAGTACTAACTTTCAAGTTTTAAAACCACTACCGAAAACATGTTGTCAATACATTTTCAGATAATAATTCTTATAAAAACTTTTGAAATAGAGCTTCACTCTAACTACCGGGCGATTGTACCATCAAATAAAAGAGCACTACTCTAAATCGTAGGATAACTAAACCTTAAAATCTAATTTTCAGGTTTAAGTTTGTAATGAAAAATAATATATTTCTCTCTAACATTCTTAATATAAAATCTTGAATAAAAACAAAATTAATTCATTTTAGAGATTTTTACCTATTTAATATTTCGCAAGCATAACAACGTTATTATTACATCATGTTTACTAAACAGCCAACACAGTTAAATTTAATCACAGACAAATTAAATATAACATGTAAGAATAAAGCATAAAAAATAACTGTAAAGAAAATAAAATCCTTACAGAACTTCGATGCTATTCCCATTGTTGAAAAACCTCCAAGCGGAATTTGCACTCTCATTTATTGAATCGAAAAGCTAATATATTACAAAAACATAACTAGTTCTTCCCAAAAAGGGAAGAACTCTAAAACTAAGAGAAATTAACTAAAAACTAAGAAAAACTAAAAAAACCTAAAAATCTAAGAAAAGAGAGAAAGAAAGAAGAGAGAAGTGTGTTTTGAAGTGAAGGGAAGGGGGGTATTTATAGGTGAGGATGGAGAGAAACAATGAGTGAAAAAATGTTAAAAAAATGTGAAAACGCGTAGTGCAAATGCTGAGGTCATTGATGACGTCAGCATGACGTCATGAGGCGAAATGGGCGTCGGCGCGGCGATGGCGGGCGGTAGCGCCGCACGGCGCTACGGAGCAGGTCGAGTCGATGCGTGCGGGCGCACGCGAATAGTGGGCTGGCGCACGATGCGCATGACGTGGGCGTCTTCTTGTAGGTCTGGCCGGGCCTTGAGCTTGGCGCGGCGGTGGCAATGGCGCAATTTTCTCCTTTTTGACATTTTTGACCTTTTTGACCCATTTTATCCAACTTTTCCATATTTATTGACCTTTCCCCATTTATTTATTAATATATTTGTGATGTATTGCTTCCAGTATTCCTCTTTGAGTCTTTAAGTTACGTTTTTATGCCAAAATACCTGAAAAACAATAAAAACACCCGTGATTCCGAAAAAGACAAATTTATATAAATATATGATAAAACATATAAATATATATATTTTTAATCAATTAATGTGCATAAAATCATGATAATTTTAGTGCTTTTTGAGCACTCATCACAACCCCCAACCAGCTTCTTGCTAGTCCCTTAGCAAGAGAAGCGATAAAAACTAAAAATTAAACTATCCTAAATCACTTCCGTAGATTGACACGGTTGCATTTAGCCTATGCAACAAGCCTTTAAACCCCTAGGTTGCCCTAGTGGACGAGTTTGAGTCTCGTGAGGGTTTTCAGTAATGATACCCACAAACATTGAACTAAATGTAAAAATTAAAAGAAATAATAACAACAATCAACTTAAAAACTAAAATTACAACAAAATCAAAAATTAACGTTTAAGAATAAAAGAAAACAACATATCACAAAAATGTCTCATACTTTTTAATCTCCTTTAAGATCATAATTAAAATCTCAAGCATAAGTTATTTTAATCTTTTTAAACAATCATGATTTATTATAATAATTAGTCGAAAATCATTTTCATATTTCATATCAAAAATGTATCAATTTAATTTCACCCAATTTCAGTGTCATAAATCCGAATTCGCTTCGAATTTATTCCTCACAAGTCAATACTCTCAAAACACTGAATCCTATGGGTTCAAACACTCATACTAATTTATATGCGAAAGAGTTGATGTATAGAAATGAAC
The DNA here is from genome assembly GCA_030763125.1 of Hippophae gyantsensis. Lineage (NCBI taxonomy): Eukaryota > Viridiplantae > Streptophyta > Magnoliopsida > Rosales > Elaeagnaceae > Hippophae > Hippophae gyantsensis. Next base: position 37,053,466 of record CM061032.1, on the reverse strand, counting down.
TAATATGTTCGCATATGTATAAAGAAGAAAGGCTCAAAGTGTTATTTTGACGTTGATCTCATGGAAGGAATCAAATGTATAAATTATAAAGATATCATATATAAAATTATTTTCATGCATAAATCAAACTCATTAAGAAAAAATTTCAAGATATATGCCTTTTACAAATGAAGAAAGTGCAATGACTTTTTAGGGAATTACTTCCTATATCTTTCTTTTGTAATTAGCCTTTACTCACAATTTTGTAGGCAATGTGGGTCATAGTATGTAGATTATACTATATATTCTTTCTCTCTATATTTTTCTGAAGATATTTTTCAATATATATCATTTTTTAGAGAGTCAACTCATGTATAGATTGTACACATTTTTTTTTTAGGATTTTGGTGAGTGGTTAATTTTGTGGCTTTTTTTGTTTGATCTTGGTTTAGGTAACCCCAGATATGTCTCTCTCTTTTTTTTTGTAACAGTCATGCACAAATGAGATAAAAGCATATACTATCAATTTCTACTCAAATCATTTAATCTAAGCAAAAATAATAATAAAAAATATACGATACTCTATTAAGATGAGAAAAAATTCATACATTCAATATTAATGCCTATAGAGATCATCTAAGAATTTGAAGAAATAAGAAATGTGTTTGAAGTAGAAAAAATATATATTTCACTCTCAATACGGGAAATTAGGCTCAAATTATATCTCACAAAGGTAGTCTCCACTAAAACAAATTTACAAACACCGATTTTGGGTTTAACATAATTTCTACATCTTATCAAGAAATACTAGTTATGACAAAAATTAACTAATTATCAAAAATAATTACATAATATTTCATGATATGTTTTCAAAAATTAATCTAACAGTACAAAAGACTTAACTATTTACTTAAATTTGATTTAAAGAAATGATAAATTTTTGTGAGAATTTTTTTTTAATTCCAAAAATTACTAAATCACACAAGGAAAATAAAACCAAACACAAAAAATGAAGATGTGAACATAAAAAAGAAAAAATTAATAATATTTGTTTTTTTTTTTGAAATTTTTTTTTTTAATTTTAAAATTGTTAAATCTTTTTTTTTCTTTTCTAATTAAGCATGGTAACTTTTCACCACCCCCAACCTAGAACTTACATTGTCCTCAATGTAACAACTGTAAATTAAAGATAAAGAGAAAAGAGAAGAAAAATTACCTATTTCTTGAGAATGTTGCAAGTAGTGATGGAGAAATACAGGTGCATCCATTATATTCATTAAAGTGTATACAGACAGATTGTTGTAAACTTCTAACATCTCAAAAAAATATTTTTAGTTTTAACAATTTTAAAATTATTCACACGTAATTAAACTAAAATAAAAAATAAAATTAAGTATATAAAAAAAAATAACAAAAAATTACCTAAAATGATGGGTTGCCTCCCATCCAGCGCTTAGTTTAACGTCTTAGCAAGACGTAACTTGGGGATTGCATTTTAAGTAAACTCAATGTCCCCTCATCATTGAGTCAATCAAACCTACAAGTAAGATAAGATTGTCTACCTATACTGTTTCCAACATGCCCTATGGATTTTTAAATTTTTCTGTACTTAAAACTAGGGACATGCTTGTGAGTTTCAGATCATCCACATCTAGGTACAAATCAAATAATTAAAGGCATCAAAACACAATTGTACCTAGATCAATCAAAACAACTAACTCCTTAGATTGTAATTAAAACTTTTAAAATTTTGGAGATAGTTTCAGATTTTTTTTTTTTTTGGTTTTTTGTTTTTTTAAGTATAATATCTAAGTTAAAATAACATAATCAGTATTAACCAAGAGTGCTCCCAGGAAAGAATGGTGGTGCAAAGGCTCCTTAAAAACCATCCTCCTAGACAGAACAACGTTCCCAGGAAAGACTAGTGGCACAAAGGCTTCCAAGAACTAATCTCCTAGACAGAACTCCCTTAGATCTTTACTTTTCATGCTATTTAAAATTAAGTTAATTAAGTTAAGTTAAGGAAAAATTTAAGTTAATTAAGTTAATGAAACTCTAAGTTAATTAAGTTAAGTTAAGTAAAAATCTAAGTTAATTAAGTTAATGAAAATGTAAGTTAATTAAAAAGCTAAGTTAATTAGGTTAATTTAAATAAAAATTTAAGTTAATTAAGTTAATGAAAATCTAAGTTAATTAAAAAGTTAAGTTAATTAAGTTAGTAAAAACTTAAGTTAATTAAGTTAAATGAAAATTAAGAGAAAAAAAAAACATAGTAAAAAAAAAGTAAAATAAAATAAAATAAAATAAAATAAAAATAATGTATTTGAGTAGAAAAAAAACCAAAATCAGTTTAACAAATAATTTAAATAATACAAATAATTGAAAAATAAAATATTAATTAATAGTAGAAAAATTATCATGGTGTATTCTTCTTCTGATATTATAATACAAACCTACATATATAATACAAAAATTTATACACATAATAACAGAAAAAATATGAATAATAAGTGCGTAGAATTAATAAAAATACTTACAAGAGTAAATGAAGTGACAAAATGAAGGAAATGAAGAAAAAAATGTGTTTTGTAAGTGAGAAATGGGTATAACAAATTTGAGTATTTCGTTTAAAAAATAGGGGATCTAAAAGATTAGTTAGAAAGGAAGAAAACCCACTAACCGGCGTTGGAAATGATGGTCGTAGGTGGCTAGAAAATGAGAAAGAGTGGAGGAGAAGTGGATGAGGTTTTGGGTTTTTGAGAGTTATGCAACGCTTGGAATAGTTTTTGTCTGGGGAAGAAAGAAAAGAAAAGAATTTATCCATGTGTGTAGCATCGGTTCTACGTGTCAACCGACGCTATCCATGTGTGTAGTGTCAGTTCCAGGTGTCAACCGATGCTATGCTACGTGGATAGCGTTGGTTGACGTGGTGAACCAACGCTACGCTACGTGGATAGCGTCGGTTCTACACCGAATCGACTTTACATATCGACTTAAATACCCTTTTTTGTAGTAGTGAAATCCATTGTTAAAAAGAAATGTAGTCATATGCTCATACTAAGCTTGTGAACCTTACTTTAAACCATACAAGGATTTCTTTAATCTCATAACATTATCTAGAAAGTGAGATCTTCAAAATCTTTGGGATATTCAATATAAGCTTTCTCTTTGATTGCACCATTGAGAAAGGAACTCTTCATGTCCATATGGTATAACTTAAATCCAAACTAACATACCAAACCAATGACTAATCTCATAGACTCAAGATGAGTTACCAAAGTAAATGTTTCTTCAAAGTCAATACCTTTTATTTGAGTGTACCCTTGAGAAACAAGACAAGACTTATTTTGAGCATTCATGCCATTTTTATCCTCTTTGTTCTTGTAAAGCCCATGTGTACGAATGACATGTTTATCTTTAGGTCAATAACAAGTTACCAGAGATCATTCCATTGAAATTAAGTAAGTTCCTCCAACATGGAGTTGACTCAATGTACATCTTGTAGTGCTTCCTTAACATATAGTTCAAAGTCTCTTTTATATGACATCTTTTTTTTGACACCTCCTTCAATATTTCCAATAATGTTGTTAGTAAGATGAGCATTCTTTTCCCATTCGAGAAGGGGAGATTCTTCTTCTTCATCTTCTTCCCTTCTTCAATATTCTTTGGTAGGTCAACTAGAGTGATATTAGGAGTTTCAACATTATTAGGGAAGTTTCCATGGATATCCAATCACCAAAAATATCACTATCTTCATATTCAAATAGTTTAGTGGTTCTAGAATCATCAATGAATACATTGATAGATTCCATATTAGTCAAAGTTCTTAGATTGTAGACATGGTAGGCATGATTGTCATTTGAATATCTCAAAACTATTCCAAGATCACTCGTAGCTTCAAACTTTTCTAAATTCTCTTTGTCTCTGAGAATGTAACAAGTGCTACCAAACACACAAAGGTACTTGACATTGGGTTTCTTTCCATGCATAAGGTCATAAGATGATTGACACGTTCAAAGTCTCAAGAAACAATGGTTTAAGGTGTAGTAGGAGGTGCTCACAACTTTAGCCTATAAATGTTTAGCAAAATTATTGCTAGTCAACATTGTTATAGTCATTTCTTGAATGAACTTGATCTTTCTCTAAACAATACCATTCTCTTGAGAGGTCTTTGGAATGAAAAAAATCAGGTTATATACCCATATTCTCATAGAAAGATTTGAGGTATGAATTTTCAAACTCTTTCCAAAGACCAGTTTTGATTTTGATGATACTTCTAATAAACTCAAACTTCTCCTTTTGTAGTTTGATACACAAATCTTGAACTTAGTAAAATCTTCTAATTTCTCTCTTAGAAACATAACCTATATATATCTAGAAAAATCATTAACAACCACTATGATGTATTTTTTCACACCAATATTGGCAGTCCATGTAGGACCCATCAGATCTATATGTAGATGATTCAGAAGTCTCTTTATGGAGAGATAGTGGTTCTTCTTGTGTTGACTCTTACTATATTTACCCAACTAACAATGACCACACACATGTCTAGGAAAATTATTAATGGAAGAAAGACCTTTGATTGTCTTGAGGTGTGATGTTTTCTTCAGTAGCTTATAGTTAACATACCCTAAACATTACTACCAAAGCTCTTCTATGCTGAGACTTAATTTGTTCCACATAATTTTAGGTGGGTTACTAACACAATAACAATTGTCTTCAAACTTGTTTCCCTTGACCATGATATTTCCTAAACTATTATACACTGTGCACTCATTGTGAGTAAATTTAACTAAGAACTTATTGTCATAAATTTAGATAATACTGATAAGATTTGCCTTAAGACCATCCATATATAGAACATCCTTAAGCTCACGTATTGCTCCCAAATTAATAGATCCTTTTCAAAAACTCAAATCTTTATTTTGAAGTCCGAAGGTAATAGACCCATTATTAGTAAGAATCATATTGGTGAAGAAGGATTTATCTCTAGTCATATAATGAGAACATTCATTGTTAAAGTATCAATAGCCAAAATGCTTGAGCCTTAAGAGCTGTATGAACAACATTACAATTTAGGTTCAAATCACTATAAAAATTAACATGAAGGGACTTTAACTCCTAAAGAAGCATAATTCCTTCATTTTGTATCATAAAAGCTTCATTAGTAAGAGAGATAGACTATTTATCATATTTCTATGTGACTCAACATTTTCTTGCCAAAACACGAAGACTCTCTGTGAGTGGTAGAGGTGGAGAAAAAATAGAGATGTCTACAATAGGAGAAAGAAAGAGACTCTTGGTACTCAACATATAAAAAGAACAGTCATCACTAGAATCCTTAATAGAGGGAGTAGGATCTTGAAGGGAAATACTAATAGAGGAGGAGGAAGCTTAATGAGAACCCTTAATTTTCAATAACTTGTCAAACCAAGTATTTCAGAGAGACCATTTTCGACTAATGTCTCAAGATTCCTTAATTTTTCTTTCAACTTCATACTATTGAAGATGAAGAGAGTTGGCCATTTAATGTTTATCTAATAAATTGGATTTGAGACGCTTGACTTTGATAGTATTGATGAGTGCTCAAAAAGTACTAAAATTACCATGATTTTATGCACGTTAATTGATTAAAAATATATATATTTATATGATTTTATCATATATTTATATAAATCTGTCTTTTCGGAATCACGAGTATTTTTATTGTTTTTCAGGTATTTTTACTTAAAAACGTAACTTAAAGACTCAAAGAGGAATACTAGAGATAATACATCACAAATATATTCATAAAATAAATGAGAAAAGTCAACAAATATGAAAAAATTGGATAAAATGGGTCAAAAAGGTCAAAAAGGAGGAAATTGCGCACGCAGCGGCCCAGCCACGCCGGCCAACGCGCACAGCATGCCCATTCTACGTACGCCCCTGAGCCCATCAGCACTCTTTCTGTGCACGCCTCTACGTGCCCCTGCTCCAGTCCGCATGTGGCGCTACCCATCTGTGCTCCATTCCGTGCGTGCCGCCGCCCCCACGTCAACATGACATCATCAATGATGTCATTATTAACTACTCCGCGTTTCCACCATTTTTAATCATTTTTTCACCCACTTTTTCTTCTTTTCCTCACCTATAAATACTCATATTCTCTTCATAACAAAACACACCTAAAAACACATATTCTCTTCTCATTCTTTCTCTCATTTCTTAGTTTTTAAGTTTTTCTTAGTTTCTAGTTTTTCTTAGTTAGTTTTTCTTAGTTTTTAAGTTCTTCTCTTTTTGAGGAGAACTAGTTATGATTTTGTAATTTATTTTCTTTTCGATTCAATAAATGGGAGTGCAAATTATGTTTGGAGGTTTTCCAGCAACAGGAATATCATCAAAGTACTGTAAGGATTTTATTTTCTTTACAGGTATTTTTATGCTTTATTCTTACATGTTAGATTTAATTTGTCTGTGATTAAATTTAACTTTGCTGACTGTTTGTAAACATGATATAATAATAACGTTGTTATGCTTATGAAATATTAAATAGGTAAAAATCTCTAAAATGAATTGATTTTATTTTTATTCAAGATTTTATATTAAGAATGTTAGAAAGAAATATATTATTTTTCATTACAAACTTAAATCTGAAAATTAGATTTTAAGGTTTAGTTATCCGATCTGATTTAGAGTAGTGCTCTTTTATTTGTTGGTACAATCGCCCGGTAGTTAGAGTGAAGCTCTATTTCAAAAATTTTTATAAGAATTATTATCTGAAAATGTATTGACAACATGTTCTCAGTAGTGGTTTTAAAACTTGAAAGTTAGTACTCGAATAACTAAATTCTTAGGTTTAATTTGGAAACCTTGAATAAAGTTTAAACTGTATAATCCCACTAAAGGTGGCATTTAAATGGTTCATTTTCAATCTCTTAGAAAAAGAAATTAATTTAACTAACCAAATTAGTTATCAACCCCACCCATAGGTGTTAATTGATTTGTTTAGTTAACAAAGAATATCTAACCCCACCAAAGGTGGTATTCATATAAAAAAGAGAGAATCAATAAATATCAATTTGTATCTTTAATAACCTAAATAATATGAGCAAGTATAATTAACTTAGTGATTATATCCATAAATACTCCACTATTTTAACAAATAAAATTTGCATAAATGTTTATTGAATCTCTATCTATGTTTATTTTTATGTCAGTAGATTAAAAACACAAAACCTAAAATATCGTGACAGGATATTTAGGATTTAATTTCGTTTTTAAAAGTTTGAATAATAAATTAAAAACCACATACATTCCTTCCTTAGATCGACCTTGGGAGTATACTTATCATTTTCTACGAAATGATTCGTGCACTTGCCAGAGTTTTATAAATATAAAACCAAATTATCGGTAGGATCGGCGATGTTGGTTCTACCCATCAAGTATCAACATATACACGAATATGAAGATTATTAAGTTTTGCTTTGCAATCATCAAATATAGACTCAAGAAGAGCCTTTTCCACTTCCAAGATATGAATATCTTTCTTCAATAGAAAATGATATCCAAATTATTTGAAGAAGAATTAGAAGTACTTTGAACTTTGTGAGCTTCTGGTTCCTTAACTTAAAGAGATTTCTCGAGCTCATTAAAGCAAGAAAGACACTTCTCGTTATCATGAAGGAGAATTTGAAGTGATTTGATGTGATTATTCAATCTTAATTAACTAGAGAGGTCCTAACGCTGTTTATTGTTTTCTTTCAAACTATTATTAATCTTAATCATATTCTTCTTTAGTTTAAGATTCTCATACATAAGTTGATCATAAGAATCTTATAGAGAAAAATAATTATCATCAACAACATTAGTCCAATAAGAGACTTTAGAATAGACTTAACCAAGGTGATAATCTGATGAGTGCTCAAAAAGCACTAAAATTACCATGATTTTATGCATATTAATTGATTAAAAATATATATATTTATATGTTTTATCATATATTTATATAAATTTGTCTTTTTCGGAATCACAGGTGTTTTTATTGTTTTTCAGGTATTTCACTTAAAAACGTAACTTAAAGACTCAAAGAGGAATACTAGAAGCAATACATCACAAATATATTAATAAATAAATGGGGAAAGGTCAACAAATATGGAAAAATTGGACAAAATGGGTCAAAAATGTCAAAAAGGAGAAAACCGCGCCGTCGCGCCGCCCAGCCGCTCCGAGCCCCGTGCGCGCCAGCGCCCAACGTCTGCGCGGGCTCGTGCGCCCAGCGCCTGCCTTCCATGCGCGCCTGTGCGAGCCCCAGCTGCCCTCCGCGCGAGCCGCTGCCATTTCGCCCCATTTTTGCGCGCAGCCGCCACCATGACGTCATGCTGACGTCATCAATGACCTCAGCAATTGCACTCCGCATTTTCATCATTTTTTCACCCACTTTTTCTCTCCATCCTCACCTATAAATACCCATCTTCTCTTCACTTCTAAACACACCTCAAAACACATTCTCTTTTCTCTTTCTTTCTCTCTTTTCTTAGATTTTTTAGTTTTTCTTAGTTTTTAGCTTTTCTTAGTTAATTTCTCTTAGTTTTAGAGTTCTTCCCTTTTTTGGGAAAAACTAGTTATGTTTTTGTAATTTATTAGTTTTTTGATTCAATAAATGGGAGTGCAAATTCCGCTTGGAGGTTTTCCAGCAACAGGAATAGCATCGAAGTTCTGTAAGGATTTTATTTTCTTTACAGTTATTTTTTATGCTTTATTCTTACATGTTATATTTAATTTGTCTGTGATTAAATTTAACTCTGCTGGCTATTTATAAACATGATGTAATAATAACGTTGTTATGCTTGCGAAATATTAAATAGGTAAAAATCTCTAAAATGAATTGATTTTATTTTTATTTAAGATTTTATATTAAGAATGTTAGAGAGAAATATATTATTTTTTCATTACAAACTTAAATCTGAAAATTAGATTTTAAGGTTTAGTTATCCGGTCTAATTTAGAGTAGTGCTCTTTTATTTGTTGGTACAATCGCCCGGTAGTTAGAGTGAAGCTCTATTTCAAAAGTTTTTATAAGAATTATTATCTGAAAATGTATTGACAACATATTTTCAGTAGTGATTTTAAAACTTGAAAGTTAGTACTCAGATAACTAAATTCTTAGGTTTAATTTGGACACCTTGAATAAAGTTTAAACTGTCTAACCCCACCAAAGGTGTCATTTAAATGGTTCATTTTCAATCTCTTAGAAAAAGGAATTAATTTAATTAACCAAATTAGTTATCAACCCCACCCATAGGTGTTAATTGATTTGTTTAATTAACAAAGAATATCTAACCCCACCAAAGGTGGTATTCATATAAAAAAGAGAGAATCAATAAATATCAATTCATATCTTTAATAACCTAAATAATACGAGCAAGCATAATTAACTTAATTATTATATCCATAAATACTCCACCATTATAAATGATAAAATTTACATAAATGTTTATTGAATCTATGTTTATTTTTATGTCGATAGATTAAAAACACAAAACCTAAAATATTGTGACAGGATGTTTAGGATTTAATTTCGTTTTTAAAAGTTTGAATAATAAATTAAAAACCACATACATTCCTTCCTTAGATCGACCTTGGGAGTATACTTATCATTTTCTACGAAATGATTTGTGCACTTGCGAGAGTTTTATAAATAGATAAAACCAAAGTAACGGGCAGGATCGGCGATGTCGGTTCTGCCCCGATCAAGTTTTTGTGCATTTAGCCTATGCAACAAGCCTTTAAACCCCTAGGTTGCCCTAGTGGACGAGTTTGAGTCTCGTGAGGGTTTTCAGTAATGATACCCACAAACATTAAACTAAATGTAAAAAAAATTAAAAGAAATAATAACAACAATCAACTTAAAAACTAAAATTACAACAAAATCAAAAATTAACTTTTAAGAATAAAAGAAAACAACATAACACAAAAATGTCTCATACTTTTTAATCTCCTTTAAGATCATAATTAAAATCTCAAGCATAAGTTATTTTAATCTTCTTAAACAATCATGATTTATTATAATAATTAGTTGAAAATCATTTTCATATTTCATATCAAAAATGTATCAATTTAATTTCACCCAATTTCAGTGTCATGAATCCAAATTCGCTTCGACTCTATTCCTCACAAGTCAATACTCTCAAAACACTGAATCCTATGGGTTCAAACACTCATACTAATTTATATGCGAAAGAGTTGATGTATAGAAATGAACTAATATGTTCGCATATGTATAAAGAAGAAAGGCTCAAAGTGTTATTTTGACGTTGATCTCATGGAAGGAATCAAATGTATAAATTATAAAGATATCAAATATAAAAATTATTTTCATGCATAAATCAAACTCATTAAATTTTTTTTCAAGATATATGCCTTTTACAAATGAAGAAAGTGCAATGACTTTTTAGGGAATTACTTCCTATATCTTTCTTTTGTAATTAGCCTTTACTCACAACTTTGTAGGCAATGTGGGTCATAGTATATAGATTATACTATATATTCTTTCTCTCTATATTTTTCTGAAGATATTTTTCAATATATATCATTTGTTTAGAGAGTCAACCCATGTACAGATTGTACATTTTTTTTTTGAATTTTGGGTAATATGGGTCATAGTATGTAGATTATACTATATATTTTTTATCTCTCTATATTTTTCTGAAGATACTTTTCAATATATATCATTTTTTTAGAGAGTCAACCCATGTACAAATTGTACATTTTTTTTTTAGGATTTTGATGAGTGGTTAATTTTGTGGCTTTTTTGTTTGATCTTGGTTTAGGTACCCCCAGATATGTCTTTTTTTTTTGTAACAGTCATGCACGAATGAGATAAAAGCATATACTATCAATTTATACTCAAATCATTTAATCTAAGCAAAAATAATAATAAAAAATATACGACACTCTATTAAGATGAGAAAAAAATTCATACATTCAATGTTAATGCCTATAGAGATCATCTAAGAATTTGAAGAAATAAGAAATGTGTTTAGAGTAGAAAAAATATATATTTCACTCTGAATAAGGGAAATTAGGCTCAAATTATATCTCACAAAGGTAGTCTCTACTAAAAAAAATTCATAAACATCGATTTTGAGTTTAATATAATTTCTACATCTTATCAAGAAATACTAGTTATGACAAAAATTAACTAATTATCAAAAATAATTACATAATATTTCATGATATGTTTTCAAAAATTAATCTAACAGTACAAAAGACTTAACTATTTACTTAAATTTGATTTAAAGAAATGATAAATTTTTTGTGAGAACTTTTTTTTTAATTCCAAAATTACTAAATCACACAAAAAAAAAAAGAAACCAAACACAATAAAAATGAAAATCTGAACATAAAAAAGAAAAAAAATATTATTATTATTTTTTTAAATTGTTAAATTTTTTTAAATTAAGCATGGTAACTTTTCACCACCCCCAACCTAGAACTTACATTGTCCTCAATGTAACAAATGTAAATTAAAGATAAAGAGAAAAGAGAGGATATATTACCTATTTCTTGAGAATGTTGCAAGTAGTGATGGAGAAATGCAGGTGCATCCATCATGTTCATTAAAGTGCACACAGACAGATTGATGTAAACTTTTAACATCTCAACAATTTTTTTTAGTTTTAACAATTTTAAAATTATTCAAATATAATTAAACTAAAATAAACAATAAAACAAAGAAGAGGAAATTACCTAAAATGATGGGTTGCCTCCCATCCAGCGCTTAGTTTAACGTCTTAGCAAGACGTAACTTGGGGATTTCATTTTAAGTAAACTCAATGTCCCCTCATCAATGAGTCAATCAAACCAACAAGTAAGACAAGATTGTCTACCTATACTTTTTTGAGTCATGTCTTATGGATTTTCAATTTTTTTTTCTACTTAAAACTAAGGACATGCTTGTGAGTTTTAGATAATTCATGTCTAGGTACAAATCAAATAATTAAAGGCATCAAAACACAATTGTACCTAGATCAAACAAAACAACTAACTCCTTAGATTGTAATTAAAACATTAAAATTTTGGAGATAGTTTTTGTTTTTGTTTTTGTTTTTTACTATAATATCTAAGTTAAAATAACATAATCAGTATTAACCAAGAGTGCTTCCAGGAAAAAATGGTGGGGCAAAGGCTCCTTAAAAACCATCCTCCTAGACAGAGCAACGTTCCTAGGAAAGACTAGTGGCACAAAGGCTTCTAGGAACTAGTCTCCTAGACAGAACTCCCTTAAATCTTTACTTTTCATGCTATTAAAATTAACTTAATTAAGTTAAGTTAGGTTAAAATTTAAGTTAATTAGGTTAAAAAAAAGTAGGTTAATTAAGTTAATGAAAATCTAAGTTAATTAAGTTAGTAAATTAAATTAATATAAGTTAGTAAATTAAATTACTAAAACCTAAGTTAATTAACTTAAACGAAAATTAAGATAAAAAAATAGTTTAAAAAAACAAAATTAAAAAAAAAATCAAAAATCAAAAAATTGAAAAAGTAAAAGAAAAATAAAAAAAATAATTGAAAAAGATAAAAGAAAAAAATAAAAAAATAAAAAAAAATTGAAAATAAAGTTTTTGATTTTTTTCGAAAAAAAAAATTATTTTTAAATAAAATAAATTTTTTATTTTTTATTTATTTTTTATTTATTTTATTTATTTATTTTTATTTTATTTATTTTTATTTATTTTTATTTTATTTATTTTTATTTTATTTATTTTATTTATTTTTATTTATTTTATTTAAAATTTATTTACTTTTTGTTTACTTCAAATTTCAAATTTCAAAATTATTTTATTATTCATGCTATAATTTTTTTATGAAATTTAAAATTTTAATTTTTTTTATTTATAATGAAATTGAAATTTGAATTTTTTTTTTACTTTTCACAAACAACAAAATTATTTTTTTTTTAATAAAAAAAAATCACAATTATTTACAACACAAAATTTTTTTAAAATTTTGATAAATAATTTAAAAACGCTATTCCTTCGCCGGCAACGGCGCCAAAAACTTGATCCCATCCCCGACAACGGCGCCAAGAACTTGATCGGGGCAGAACCGACATCGCCGATCCTGCCCATTACTTTGGTTTTATCTATTTATAAAACTCTCGCAAGTGCACGAATCATTTCGTAGAAAATGATAAGTATACTCCCAAGGTCGATCTAAGGAAGGAATGTATGTGGTTTTTAATTTATTATTCAAACTTTTAAAAACGAAATTAAATCCTAAACATCCTGTCACGATATTTTGGGTTTTGTGTTTTTAATCTATTGACATAAAAATAAACATAGATTCAATATACATTTATGCAAATTTTATCATTTATAATAATGGAGTATTTATGGATATAATAATTAAGTTAATTATGCTTGCTCGTATTATTTAGGTTATTAAAGATATGAATTGATATTTATTGATTCTCTCTTTTTTATATGAATACCACCTTTGGTGGGGTTAGATATTCTTTGTTAATTAAACAAATCAATTAACACCTATGGGTGGGGTTGATAACTAATTTGGTTAATTAAATTAATTCCTTTTTCTAAGAGATTGAAAATGAACCATTTAAATGCCACCTTTGGTGGGGTTAGACAGTTTAAACTTTATTCAAGGTGTCCAAATTAAACCTAAGAATTTAGTTATCTGAGTACTAACTTTCAAGTTTTAAAATCACTACTGAAAATATGTTGTCAATACATTTTCAGATAATAATTCTTATAAAAACTTTTGAAATAGAGCTTCACTCTAACTACCGGGCGATTGTACCAACAAATAAAAGAGCACTACTCTAAATTAGACCGGATAACTAAACCTTAAAATCTAATTTTCAGATTTAAGTTTGTAATGAAAAAATAATATATTTCTCTCTAACATTCTTAATATAAAATCTTAAATAAAAATAAAATCAATTCATTTTAGAGATTTTTACCTATTTAATATTTCGCAAGCATAACAACGTTATTATTACATCATGTTTATAAACAGCCAGTAGAATTAAATTTAATCACACACAAATTAAATATAACATGTAAGAATAAAGCATAAAAAATAACTGTAAAGAAAATAAAATCCTTACAAAACTTCGATGCTATTCCCGTTGCTAGAAAACCTCCAAGCGGAATTTGCACTCCCATTTATTGAATCAAAAAACTAATAAATTACAAAAACATAACTAGTTTTTCCCAAAAAAGGGAAGAACTCTAAAACTAAGAGAAATTAACTAAGAAAAGCTAAAAACTAAGAAAAACTAAAAAATCTAAGAAAAGAGAGAAAGAAAGAGAGAAGAGAATGTGTTTTGAGGTGTGTTTAGAAGTGAAGAGAAGAGGGGTATTTATAGGTGAGGATGGAGAGAAAAAGTGGGTGAAAAAATGATGAAAACGCGGAGTGCAATTGCTGAGGTCATTGATGACGTCAGCATGACGTCATGGGGCGAAAGGCAGGTGCTGCGTGCACGAGCGCGCGCGGGAGCAGGAGAGACGCGCGTGGGCGCTCGCGGAACTGGGACTGGGCGCGTGCTGATGCGCGCGGCTGGGCGGCGCGGCGGCGTGGTTTTCATCCTTTTTGACCCATTTTGTCCAATTTTTCCATATTTGTTGACCTTTCCCCATTTATTTATTAATATATTTGTGATGTATTGCTTCGAGTATTTCTCTTTGAGTCTTTAAGTTACGTTTTTAAGTGAAAATACCTGAAAAACAATAAAAACACTCGTGATTCCGAAAAAGACAAATTTATATAAATATATGATAAAACATATAAATATATATATATTTTTAATCAATTAATGTGCATAAAATCATGGTAATTTTAGTGTTTTTTGAGCACTCATCATAATCCACCAAAACAAAACAACCAAAAGTGCTAACCATATTTGTTCAGAAAGAGACACATCCATCAGAGAGAAACACCAATCATACTTTCTTTCCAAGAAGTCCCAAGTTTCCTTAGAGCTAGTAACCTTTGAAAAGAGACTTGATTCTTGAGAAGTAACTGAATTGATAATTAAGATTACTAAGATGCAGTTCATCTTGGTTCCAATCAATAACACCAATTTTTGAAATGTGTATCGAGCACTTCCATCCATACTCAAACAAGAACCAAACATCATTATTAATTGATCTCAGATAAAAACACATTTGAAATCTCCAATAAAAGTAATAATTTCCATTAAATTGATAAGGTCCATTGATCAAACCTCTCATATCATCCATAATAAAAGATTAAGGTATTTTAACATAAAGAAGGGAGGAAAGGATCAACACCAAAATGGTTAACGTCAAAATGATGTACCCATCATGACACCAATTGATAGAGTCTAACACCTAGTACACTACCATGGTAAGAAGATACTAACTCCTTAAAGAATCATCTCTATAAGTAGTGGAACAACACAAGTAAAGAATACACAACACAATCAAGAAATAATAGACATGCTACATAGTAAGGAAAGAAACATGCAACAATAAAAAGTAAAAAAGCTTTCCAATCAGAGTCCAAATCTTATATGCTGTAACATACACAATAGATGCTTAGATTATACTCACACCAAGGTTGATTATACAGACATAGTCCTATAACAAGGAAAACCACATAGAACCCCTATCTTTATGGTAAAATCCTTGGGTTACTTATGGTAACTACTTGATAGCAAAAAAATCACTAGTAAAATTAAACAAATACAACTTGATAAAAGTATAAACAAAAATATTTCTATCAATTGGGAGTACTCTGCCCTAACTACCTATTGTTGTCCTCACCTACTACCTCCATAAGAACTTAATCTGACATAAAGATCTGAATCTCTTATAGAGCCAAAATTGCACATAGTAGTGTGATTAGTAACAAATGATTAGCTATATGTACAATAATGTGTGAGCCACCTCAATCATAACCACTAACTATCACTATCTTGGGATATCTGTATTGCTCACAACTCACTTGTAAACTAGTCTTAAGTACTCATAACTTAAGAATGCTATTTTATTCTCATAATTACCTATCACAAACACTTATATACATTCCAAATGATTTGTAAAATGGAATTGTAATCGCAATAAAAATTAGGAAGAGTTTCACTTGGAATTTCTAGTTAAGAAGTAAATATAGAGGGAGTATTTATAGATAAATTTTAGCCTTTGAGGTGCCTTATTGATCCCTAATTGAAGGGGTCATTAAGGCACCAAAATATTCATCGAAAATGGGATTTTCCTTTTAAAAATTATAGATTAATTTTTCATAAATATCTTCAAACCCAATAAAACAAAAAAATATAACTCTCAACCTAGCATATACACTACAAGAACCAACTCGATAGTGTGCGTAAACATACTTTCATAAAGTGTACCTAATTGTATGTATGTGTGCATTACCAATCGTTAATAAACACCCTTACACAGAGAAAAGATAAATACATTAAGTAAAATAAATAGAATTTGTGTTTTGCACACGAGAATGCAACCAAAGACGCAAAGGACTACATGGCTTACAAAATGTATTGCATATGTAGAGATTTAGAGTGCACATTGAGATCAATTAAATTCTAGGTACGAGACACTCATGATTAGATAACCTAAGAACTAATCCACAATACATAAAGGAGTAAAATTTTCATTTGGCTCTTTTGATAGTTAGAGATGTAAATGGGGATCTCATAAGAAATGTAGTTGTAAGACGATAATAAGTCATTACGATTAAAATTTTCTAATAACCGAGGCCATAGGATATACATAAATTACAAAAAATACAATTAGTAATTACAATATTAAAAATCAATATAAATTACAATAAATTTATTAATTACAATATTAAAAATCATATTATATTAAAATTAAAAGTATAATTACATTTGAGAGTTTATTATACACTAAAACATGAAAAAAACTTAGTATTACAAACTAACTTTTTAGTATTAATTACAAACATGAAAAAAACTTAGTATTACCAACACCAACAGTGCAACGCTAGCATCACCAACACCAAAGAAGGCCACAAGAAGACTAGCACCAAAGAAGAAGAAGACCAAAGACTAAAGACCAAAGACTAAGACCAAAGACCAAGACCAAAGACCAAAGACTAACAACAAGAGAACCAAAGAAATACAAAGACTAAT
Source organism: Hippophae gyantsensis (assembly GCA_030763125.1). Lineage (NCBI taxonomy): Eukaryota > Viridiplantae > Streptophyta > Magnoliopsida > Rosales > Elaeagnaceae > Hippophae > Hippophae gyantsensis. Next base: position 37,036,341 of record CM061032.1, on the reverse strand, counting down.
TGCAGGGAGATTTAAATCAATTTAACAACAATAGTAGCAACAATAATCAATTTAACAACAATCAAAAGAGGAATAAGTAAAAGAAAAGAACGTAGCCATACATGAAAAGATGACATATTTTAAAGTCAATAGTACCTTTGAAAAAGTAATCATGCAGGCTTTGATTTGGAACATATTCATAAACAAGAAGGCTTTTAGGGCCTGTAATGGTACATCCCAAGAATTCTACCAGGTTTTTGTGACGGATGCCACTAATCAAATTGACTTCATTAAAAAAATGATCTACCCATTGTCTGGTATTGAGGAAAAGCCTCTTTATAGCAACAACCTTTCCATCTACAAGAATTCCCTACTTGAAATCATGATATTAATATTTTCAATTCTTTTTAGCAAAGTCATCTTAAAAAGAAAAGAAAAGAATATGGCAACAAAAAAACAACAAGTTATGAGATTATTCACAATGTAAACTAATATAGTAAGTTTTTAACATGTCTTGAAAAGAACACCAGCTTCTACATTAAAGGAGATGAAAAGCAAAGACACTGATATTTTGATCAATACTATTTCAATAACAAGTCAAGCTTGCTAGAAAAGAGAGACAAATGCATAAATACACATGTAAATAGAGACAAAGAAGAGTACTTGTGTGATGCAGATAAAAAATTCTCCACTAGTTAATACCGTACAAATAAGTATGTAAGCTTCCGCCTATAACAGTACTCCTAAAATATACATAGTCAACTGAAATGGAATGAAAAGAAGACAAAAAAGCGTTAGCCAGCACATTACTTATATCCAAAAGCATAAATTATTGTCATTTATGCTTTCAGACTAGTCATAAGTGTAGGTAAGAAAAAACCCTTGGCTGATTTTTCAAAGTTACTTTCTTTCCCAAAATATGGATAAAATATGCTAAAAAAGAATGTCTAGGCTAACTATTTTCAACTAGATGCAGCCGAAGATCACAAAAAACGATTATCCGTTGCAAGTGTTCCCATGCAAGTTTTCATTTTTCTTTCTTTAGAAACTAAAAGAAACCATAAAAAAGAAAATTAATTGAACATTTACCGATATAAAAAGCAAAGAAACATGCCGGCATTGTAAGAGGTAGGATGGTCCTTTTGCAAATCCTTGAGCTCCTTCAAGATACGTTATGACGCCATGATTATGTAGATAGAACCCTAAATCTCACCTAAAAAATTACAAATCAACTTCAGATCATGAACTTAAAACACCAACCCAAATGTTATCACACAAAATATTAATTGATCTCTTAAAATAATCACATCAATAGATAGATCAAGACAAAAGCAAGAAAGTTGAAAACTACCTTAAACAAGAAACTTCAAAGATTTGATAAATTAAGAGCAGAAGAAGTTTCAGATTTTAAACTTTTCCAAAGAGGGGATAAAGGAAGAATGGGTCTGCTGATAGGAACAACAATTATAAGGTCAGAGACCCCTTTCAGATTCTAGAATTTTCTATCCTTTTATACCTGTATCAGCATCAACACCAAAATTAAGCACCATGGACCAACAGACCAAAGACTAAAGACTAGCGCACTCGCATCAACACCAAAGACTAACACAAAGACACCAACACCAAGATAGCACCAAAGACTAAAGACTAAAGACAAAGACACCAATACTAGTGCAGTGCACCAACACTAGCACCAACAGAATAAGACCAACACCAACAAGAACGCACCAACACTAGCAGAATACCAACACCAAATAAGATCGCACAAGACTGCAAGCAGAGCACCAAGATTAACAACCACTGCCTAGTCATTCCCAGACCAATAACTAGCATCCAAATTTCCAAAGAACTAATAACTAGCATCCAAATATTCAAATGACCAATCCATCAAATAACAATGACCTAGTGGCCATCAAACCAGCGAATAATGACCCATCGAACAATGACCACCGAACCAATGAGTTGGGAAGAGGAGGAAGAGACGGGAAGAGGAAGAATCAAATCTGGAAATCTAAAATTTCATATCTGGGAGAAAAAGGAAGAAAGAAAAAAGGAAAAAAGAAAGAGAGAGGGCGTGGGAGAAGGAAAGAGAGAGAGAGAGAGAGAGAGAGAAGGAAAGAAAAAAAAGGAAAAAAAGAGAAAACATGAAGAAAAAAATTAATATAACTTATGGCCACAGTTATTGATAAAAACCGAAACCATAAACATATCTTATAGTCTCAATTTTTATTAAACCGTGATCAAAACCCTATGACCTCGGTCTGAAACCATATGTATGTTTTTTAATAGTGAATCTAAGAGATATGCCATTGGAATTTAAAACTATGCATTTTTTTTATTATTTGAGAGCCATTTATATATCCACCGTACATCCCTAGTTGAGGCTCCTATAAGTGAAATGTGAAATACCTATAAATGAAAAGTTACTAGAGACAAAAATTTAATTTGCCAATCAGAAACTTTATGTTACCAAAAATTCTCGGTAAGTTAGTATTAATTAGTTAGGATAATGTAGATTAATAATTTTCAAATAAATTATTATTTAGGACTCATATATAATTAAATTAATATAAAAGGGAAAACTGTAAAAAGGGTACTGGAGAAACTATGGTGATATGGCAAGCAAGTGGAGTGACAAATGTGTGACACATGGTAACCATGTTGGATCGCCATGTTGGCACGCCTAAGGTGTCATGTCGAGTAGTATGTTAGGGCTTGTATTTTAGGTGCAAGCAGATACCTACTTGCTATATCAGATACCTTCTCATTAGATAAAATTTTGTTTGGCTAAATATTAAATACTTAATAGAAGAGATTCTTAGGTACCAAACTCTGTCAAAATGGAAATCAAAATTAAATTAAATAATGTTCTTAATAAGAATTAAAGGTGCATAAGCTGCAGTGGGGCTATTAAGTTTGCACCACACCCATTCTAGTTGGTGCTTAATATTTCATCGAGCTCTAGTTCAAAAACTTGGTACTTTTTTGGAATCGTGGGGTTCTGTCTAACCTATTATTCGTCATAGGTATCGGTGAAACAATACTAACACAATGTTTCCAAGAAGAACTTGGGTTAAAGTTCTGGTTAGTTTCGTACCACCTTCCATACATAAAGTGTTATTATGTGCAATCTTGATATGTTTTTACTAGCTACTTGTTATCAATTAAAGCAACCAATATATCATTATTAAATAATGGTATTAATATTTGAGTTGATCAAATAAAAGCTTTGTACGATGGAAAAAATTTTAAAACCGAATATTCTTCCTCTTCAATAAACTTCAACCTACGAGTCATGTTTTTCTCAACAACTTGTATAAGAGAAAATTTGATTAAACATATATTGATTTCGAATTCACGTACTATATAGAATATATTTATGTAAATGTTATTAAGTTTATGTATGTTGTGGATGTAATATTTTTATTGTGTTATTTATTTTTTATTTCCTTAAATATTGGGTCCCATCTTTTGGTTTGGGATTTTTGGCAATTGTCAAGAGGTTAAGGTTCCAATCCTACTAAAAGGAGAACCTTAATTTTGTCCCTAGGTCAATTTGATTCTTATGTTCTTAGATCAATTGCAAAGTTCATATGTACCATAAGTTTTGTTGTAATTTTTCTAATTATATTCAACCAAGAAGAACATTGAGTCCAAGAAGACCCAGCAATAATTTTTGTTGTTTTTAAAATTTTAATTTTTAAAACATTGAGCATAAAATTTTTTTGTTTACCAAAATGAGACCTGCGCAAACCTTAGGAAAACCTAGGATCTGAGCAGAGTAAGGTGAAATAATCCTTTTAATGTGCAAATTGCAAATTTTGGACAATATTGAATTTTTTCAGATCTAGTTGGAAAAAGAATCTTGCTTTGCAATGAATTTTAGTTGTTTATAAATTCTAGTCACATGGAAAGTTTGTACTACATTTGATTGGGCATCAAGTGTTTCACATGGGACATTCAAATTGAGCTTATATTTTGTAACAGCTATAGATACTTTAAAAAATTTGTCAATTCATATTTTATTTTATTCATTGAATATTTCGATGAAAATAAATTTATTTGTTGCTATGGCAAAATAGAAAAATAAATATAGATATTTATTTTTTAATATTCTAGAGGTGAACAAAATTTATTTTTTGAAAAAAATTAAATAAATTTTTTTGAAAACAAGATGCCCAAAAAAGAATTAGCCACTACAAGAGAAAATAACATCTAGGACAAAAAATTGACCAAAAAATGATTTTGTCTTTAAAAGTACTATTTTCAAAGACAAATATTTATTACTTGTCCCAAATAATGTTCACTTAATGTTTGACTATTAAAAATCAACAACAACAAAACAATGTAACAAAACTTTCGTCACAAATAACTTATTAATGTAAAAAAATTTCCCGCTAAAAATTTGTCACAAAAAAATTGTCTTTAAAAAATAAAAATTTCCCGTCAAAAATTTGTGACAAAAATAATTGTCTTTAAAGGATAAAAATTTCTTGCCAAAAAATTTGTCTTTAAAATACAAAAAAATTTGTCCTTAAAATATTAATAAATTTATTGAAAAATTCTACTAAAATTTTAGGACAAATTATTTGTCTTTAAAAATAAAAAAATTTAATAAAATTTCATATAACAATAAGAACAAAATTTTACCTTCAAATACACTTAAAAATTTTACAATAAATATTTTTGTCCTTGATTTCACTATTTTTTCAAAATAACAATTTGTAATTGATATTTAATTTCTATGAAAAGTATATTTGTTCTAAAACAAAATAAAACTCACTTTTTGATTGTCTAAGTAATAATATATAAAGTTATAGCAAAACTTAACAAAAAAAAAAGAGAAATTAAAATATAGATAAATAATAAAAGGATATAATAATTAGGTCGGTACCAATATACTTAAACGTAAAGAAATGCTCATTTAATTTCTAATGTAGTTGTAAGTATAATAAATAATGAGAATAAATTTTTTTTTATGTTTTGTTGATATGAACGTGTTAATAACAAGGTTACATATTTCATAGAAATATTTCGAGATATTTGCTAGTTGCTACATTATGTAACAATATACGAAGATTATAACTTAAAAATAAATTAGACCAACTTAAAGATAAAACAGAAATGGTAAACACAACTATGAAAATATAAATTAGATTATTGATAATTTGCAAGATTATTGTTACTATATAAAAACTTCATTATAATTATTAAACATAAAAAAATGATTGCATAAATAAATTAAAAAAAATAAATTTTTATTATAAATTACTCTAAAATCAAAGCAATACATGCTAAAATAAAATTACAACAAATTTTGTTAGTTTTGAACCAGTCCAATATAAGTTTTAAAACCATCATATTTTGTGGTGAAGAAAAAAATTGTTAATTATCAAACCGACCTAAAAATTTCAAGAATTTGTCTGTTATTAGCCAACCTAATATTGCACTAATTTTGCAAGGAAAAAAAATACTAATGCTATTATTAGAACATAAATGTTTTAAGAGGAAAAAAATCTATTAGACATCATACATAATAAAATAAAGAAAAATTTAAATTAAAGTAAATAACAATTACTTAGTTTCAACGTAATAATTAACCTATGAACCTTCAATATCATATGTAGAAGAGGAATAAAGTGTTTTGTGTCATTACTTCTTTCGAGCTTTGATAATCGATCTCATCTTATTTTGTCAATGTATAATAACGAATCAAGTTTTCTACAATATCTCCAAAGATAAACTTAGTAACAAAGTGAAGTCATTACCACAATAAACTACACTAATACAAAAGTAAAATCAACTCAAAAATAGAAGAGAAACAAAACCAATATTTAAATTTTAACATACCATATATATATATATATATGATCATTTTAATTAAACATACATCTAAATATACTTTTGAGCATCTAAATTTTGGTAATTTAACAAGAATTTTACAACGTCAACAAATAAAGACCTTTTACTGTGTCAAGCTTCAATCAACCTCAAAATGAAATAATACCAAAGTCAAGTCATGTACAAAAATAAAAATTATGATGAAAAAGAAAAGTATAAGAACTTGACCAAAAGATACTTTAACAAATACCATTCTCTATAGGTCAAAGGTTATTTCAACTTATAGTTATTAACACCAAAGTACACAAAATTATGAATTTAAGATTTTGAATTATTGTAAGTAGCACTCATAATCATGTAACAATGTGATATTTTCAAGAATAACACATTTAATAAAAACCTAACTCATTTGAGTTCAGTATTACTTTCTAACACTTTTTTTATCAACAATATAAATAATTGAAGAGTATTTTCCCACAATATTTTCCTAAGAGCTTTTGTTTTTATAGGGGTATTCCAATATTATTTTTAAATAAATTTTTACTACATCATATACTACTTACATCTATGATAAGACACATGATCCTGAAAGATATCAAATAGAATTTATAACATCTATGGTATGAAAGTTATGATGATCCAAATCTATGGTCATGTACTTCCATGCCATATTATCAAGTTAAAGTCTATCACTCTCTAAGAAAGTTTAACTGCAAAGGTAAGTATCAAAAATGAAAAAAATTAGGAAAAAGATCTAGCAAAAATAAGTTTTAAATTGAAGTATTAAGCAAGTTTATACCAAAAACAAATACCTTATACCTATATTACCCTCAATTACAAAACTTGCAATATCTACAAGTCTCAAATATGATATCATTTTATACTAATATCTTTTGCAAGTAAATTAGAAAATACAATTAAAATAAATTTTCAATTAACTTTATTGTAAACTTTTAGTATAAACTTGTGGTAATAAAATAAATGAAAGTATTTAAAGTATTATTAAAAAATAATTTATTTACCTTCTTATTTTCTTATCATAAGTATAGTCATAACGATATTATCAAGTAGAAATATTAATTTCTTCATCGTCATTTTTAAAAGCATAGTTTTCTTCTAACATCTCATCACTAGAGTTAGAGCAATAGCTGAAGACTTTACCTTTCTCGCTCCCACTCAACCTAACATTCTCATTATCAACAATATCATCTATAAATGCATCAATATTACATTATGACCTTCTTATGTTTTAAGAATCTTTCAAGTTAACTTTTTTGCTTCCATATTTAATAGTATGAGAGAGTCTTAATTATTATCATTGTCATTCACGTCAAAATACACATCACTTGAGTGGACTTCTTGGAAAGGCTCAAAAAAGTCATTTTCATTTTCCATGCTTTCATCAACTTCTGCAATATCCCATAAATGTCTATAATCGATCGTTTGAACAACTCTCCAATTGGAACCATGTTTTGTGTCCTGAAGATAAAAAACTTGCTTTGCCTGAGATGCCAAGATAAAAGGATCATCTTTATACCAATATCGACTTATGTCTATACAAGTGAAACCAAGATCATCAATTGATGTTTTTTCTTTAGATTTTTGTCGAACCATTTGCACATGAATAAAAATACTTTGTAACCACTTGGATAGTCTAAACCAACTATGTCTTCCAATACTCCATAAAACTCAAGGTCACACCCATTGTGGGTATTAGGTGTCATGACTCCATTATTTTGTGAAGACAAAAAGTTATCTCTAGCAATACTGTGGAATCTCACTCTATTTACAACACATCCCGTGTAGACACTGGGATCTCTTCGAGGACCATCTACTAATAATTTAATCTCATCAGACACATTTGCATATGCATCGACTCCATTAGTATGTCATATCTTTAAAAATGACAAAATAAACTAATTGAGACTTCATAACATGTATTAAGTTAAAGTTTATGTCTACAATGAAAATACATTATACCCGTTGGTTAAACCAACATGGAAAACTATTTTGTTGCCATCTCTCCATTTCTATTTCATTCATATATGTTGGTGCAGTTTCAACATGTTCTCTATATTTAATAAATAATGAATATTAGAATAGACGATAAATTATATAACAATTTTAATTAGACTTCAAAAGTTTTGATTACTTACTCTAAATAAGGCTCGAGTTCAATGCAATTATTGAGAACATACTAATGAGCCTTCTCAATGTCTTCGGACAATCTCATATGTCACTTCCCTTTTAAATCATGAATTTGTGTTTTAAATACTGGCAAAGAACCCCTTCGCACATTGTCATGTTCAATATCACAATTGTGTTCTTGTCTATGGAATCTCGTTTCTATTTCATTAAAGTACATTGAACAAAATGTCAATGTTTCGTTGACAACATATCCTTCTACTATACAGCCTTCCAGCTTGGCTTTGTTGCGAACATAATTCTTCAATTTGCTCAAGTATCGTTCAATAGGGTATATCGACCTTGATGAAACTGGTCCAACTAGTTTTGTTTCAGAAGGCAAATGTACACAAAATTGAACCATTACATCGAAGAAAGTAGGAGGAAATATTTTCTCCAACTTGCACAATATTAAGATAATTTCTTTCTTTGTATCCTCCAAATCATGTATACGTAAAGTACGTGCACACAACTTCTTAAAAAAGTTTCCCAGCTCAACCACAACTCCAGAAATATTATTAGAAACAAAACCCCTTGTTCCAATGGGTAATAACCTTTGGATCATTACATGACAATCATGACTTTTTAGTTCTAATATTTGACTACTTTCACTATTAGCACACCTTGATATATTAGAGGCATATCCATCTGAAAATTTAAGAGACTTAAGAAATCTATAAAAAACCTTAGAATCATCCTTTGACAAGGTGTATGATGTTGTTGGTTTGATCATTTTTTCATATTTTTCTTGTATCCACAAATCAGACATTATGTTCCACTTTTGAAGGTCTAAGTGAGCATTTATTGTATCCTTTGATTTCTTCTTCAAGTTTAAAAGAGTTCCCAATAAATTATCACAAATATTTTTCTCTATATGCATCACATCTAAATTGTGTCACAATCTTAACTTTGACCAATACTCCAATTCAAACAAAATACTCTTTTTTTTCAATTCGATTTGATTTGTGTCTTTTTAAGCTTTTTATTAAGTTGAGTTTTCTTTTTTATTCCATAAGTTGAGTTTTTTTTTCCATTGGGTTCATAATCCATGCTATTAATATGAAGTAGTAATTCTTCTCTAGATTTTTCCCATGAAAGATCTCTAGTATCTATATGATTATTAAAACTTTTATATTTGCATCACTTATAATTTTTTTTGAAAAAAAAACGTCTATTTTCATGGAATAAAATTTTATTAATTAAACTCACGTAAGAATTATCCTCTAAAAAAACTGGACATGCTTTAAAACTTTTCGTGCTCCAAGAATCACATTTAAACTTTTTAAGAATCAGATTCAAGGACAAAGAGGAAACACTCACAAAAAGAAAAAGAAAAACGTCTGGCAATTATCTTGCAAACACACTCACAAAACAAGAAAAAGAAAAACCTCTAGCAATTACCTCAAAAAAAAAAAAAAAAAATTGTAAGACAAGAACAGAGAGATGATATACTGTTAGTAAGAGTTGGCGATAGTTGTGGAAACTGTCCAAGTTAAGTTAGTATTTATAGGCAGAGAGTTGAGGGTAATGGGCAAATAATTTTTTTTAACCTCTAATTTCAAATTAAATGGTAGCTAAATAATCATAATTATTATAACCATAATAATTTATTAATCTAATATTAATTATATTAACTTATAATAAAGATAAAATAAATATTTTATATATTTTATTGTAACAATAATAAAAATAATTATGATCATTACTTTAAATAAAATTCTAATGATACATTAACTTTTACTTTTTTTATTCTATAATATTTATATTATGACACATATTTATCTAAAAAATAATAAATATTTTAACTTTTAAAATAAATTTAACATATATTAAGGTATAAATAATATAAGTATAAAAATTTGTATATTATTATGATTCAATCAATATTATAGGTTGTGTGTAAGTAATTTTCTTACCATTGCGGCAATGTAATTTTTACTTTTTTTTTAGCAATTTAATTTCAATTTGCTATTATAGTGTTCAAATTTATTGAGGATGATAATTCGTATTTATTAATAAGTTTTTGCATCGATCTATTTAATAAATTTATTATATCATATCAATTTACAGATATATGCTTGTCTTATTAAGATCTTCTCAAGTTCATATATTAATCAACTCAAAAATTAATTAATAAAATATATTATTTAAAGTAAAAAATATTTATTAAATTAATTTACATCATATTATGTCATTGTGTTGATGTGTGTAGCATAAAATTCTAATTAAGCATGACAATATATATGGTCCCATGACCTTTATCAATTTAACATTTTTTATCATTTGATTTTTTTGATAAGATTTAAGATCTCAACTTTTTAATTAAAAATTTGGTTTAAATTTAAATTATTTCAAAATTTTACTGTGCCAATCATAATTAACGTATTTAAAGTCCTCACCGACTATCGAGTGCTCGATGAGTGGTTGGCAAGCTATTTTCACTTTCGTTGGGGTCTCGTCGGGGCCTTGCCAAGGGAGCTTAACAAGCCAACAACAAGGGTGGCGACGAGGGACCAATTTTGGCTAAAATAGCTATGAATTCAGCCCATTTTTCACACATCGAAAACTCCATCCTCTCTTTTTCTCTCTAAAACTCTCTCTCTATAAGATATTTCATTTTCGATATATTTCTAAGTACCTTTCAAGGATAAAATATCTAGGCATTTGAGTTCGGAAGAATAGAATACCATGACGACAAATTATTAATTTAGACTCCAACAAACTTGAAAAGATAAAATTATTCCTTTAAGTGTTAATTTTAACTTACGTAAATCAACTTAGATTATCAATAATTCTTGTATAAATACAATTTGTAATTAGTTTCGGCTAAAAAGGAAAATGAGTTAACTCTATACTTAGAAGCGTGACCAAACAAGTTTTCTAGTAAGGTTTTCTTTCTCCAACTTTATATTCGAGCATTATTTTCATGAAAATGTCATGTATCATATATTATGAATAAAAGGAAAATATATGCCATGCTTTTTATAAAAAAATGTTTCAAATATGTTAAAATGGAATACTCTTTATGAATATTTTTAAATGCGTACATGAAAAACTTTACATAGAACTAGTATTAAAATCATTACACATGGCATCTTGAGATGTTATAAATGCATCATGAAATAATTTTTCGTGGGAGTATACATATATGTATGTCTCATGGAGTACGGTACCTATGGGCTATTAGTTACGGTAGACTATTTTTCGCTTGACAACATGTATGCATTGTATTCATATGTATTTTTGGAGTTCGTTCGTCTATGGGTCTTGAAGGTTGTCAGTCTATGGGTCTTGGAGTTTGACAACATATGGGCCTTGGGCTTGGACCCTCTATTGTGTCTCAGAGTGAATAACCCATAAGATGAGGACGTTGGCCCCCATAAGACGAGGACATTGACTACCCATATGACAAGGACATTGACCAATACATGTGCCATATGCATCTTGGGGTATAATCGTACTTGAGATCGGAAATGGACCCACATGCATCTCAGAAGTTGACCACGCATATGCTCATGTATTTTGAAGTTAACTAATGCATATAGAGGTTGCATATTATGCAGCTAGATTTTATATTTGACATAACATATTTTATCTCGTATGAACATGCATTAGAATACTTAAGATGTACACTCCATCCGGTTTTGGAAATAAGGAAGTACAGATATATTGGATTTTGTAAATAACATTCTCCCCACGTTGTACCATATTATATGGATGATGATAATTATTTTTATTCATGAATTTTAATATTTATGGTATGCGTGATAAATATTTGTTATAATACTATTTAGAATCTTATTAAACTAGTCGTAGCTCATCTCGTTTTTTCTTACTTCCTTCCAAATTAGATTTCTGTAACGTGACTCGTGATTTAGCGTTAAAGAGGAAAGAGAATATAGGTTTTACTTTTATCTCGCTTATTTCATTTTGTGTTCTATAATATTGAAGACACCGTTGAAAGATGATGTAAAAACAATTTTCTTTCAATATCTTTCTTGTTATATATTGTTGCTTTCTAAAATTAAAATGGTTTTTGATAAAGTTGTGTTTTAAATTGAAATATATCAAATTAAATAGAAATTTATTTAAAAAATATTTTTTAATTTTCTTAAAAACATGATTGAAAACACCTATCATTTTTATTTCACGTACACATATTGCGAGACGTAACATTATCTTATTTAATATGATGTAACAAACACATATTTAATTATTAGAGTTTAGGATTTAGTTAAAAAAATAGCAATTTTTTTATATAAATAGATATATGTGTAAAAATTGAGAAAAAAGAAAAAAAAATAATAAAACAATTAAAAAAAAGAAAAAATTAAAATGATTAAATTATGGTATATTATTTGGGTTAATTATATTTTATATTTTTAATATATTAAACTTATTACAAATATATCCATATTTAAAAAAAAATTGTAAATATAAACATAATATATTTAAAACTTTAATATTATATACATTTATTATAAAATTATCTATCTAACATTTATAAATTCTATAATATATATAGCAAAATGATTAAGTTTTTTTTTTCCTCTTCATAATAATTGATTTAGTAAGTTTCCTGCACCATAAAAGATACAAAACCGATGCACTTAATCAACCAAAGATCTGAATCCTATATAACCCGAAAAGAGAAACATCCTCAAATCCACAAAGTCATTTCAATTTCAGATCACATTCTCAAGATCTAGGGCTTTCACAAACAATGGCTCTCGAGTGGATTGTGCTAGGCTACGCTGCGGCTGCAGAGGCAGTCATGGTGCTCCTCCTTACGATCCCAGGCTTAGACGGTCTTCGGAAGGGTTTGGTTACCGTGACTCGTAATCTCCTCAAACCATTCCTCTCTGTTGTACCCTTTTGTCTCTTCTTGTTAATGGATATTTACTGGAAATATGAGACTCGACCCAAATGCGATGACGATTCTTGTACTCTATCGGAAAATCTTCGTCACCATAAATCGATCATGAAGAGCCAGCGTAACGCCCTTTTGATTGCTGCCGCCTTGCTCTTCTATTGGCTTCTTTACTCTGTCACCAGCCTTGTTGTTCGGATCCAGGAGCTCAATCAGCGCGTTGAAAGACTCAAGAATCAGGACTGATGCTATAGGCATTGGTATTTGTGTTTCGGTATTAATTTCGAATATGGATACGGATTTTTTTTGTACGTTCTGTTGTTGTGTTTTGTAATTAGATGCTTTATGGTGTTAAAAACATCGTAGTTGCTTTAGAATGTGATTTGTTATGGGATATTCTTAGCTGGAACCTTTATGGTTTGTCTCAAATTTTCAATTTTCGAGTTATGCAATTGTCTCTGATAATATGTTTTTGGATTTACGTCTGAATTAATTCCACTCCTTATATGGAGGGGAGACATACTTTAACATGGGAAAATTCTATTTTGGTTGCGGCTTTGGGATTCAAATCTTTAACTTGAGGATCCATTTGGGTAATATGTGTTTTGGTTTATTTGGGATAGTTGAAAATTGATTACAATCTATGATTTAGTCCTTTTCTTGATGGATACTTTATGTTGGTTACTATAAATCATCCGCCGCGAACTGTATTTGTTAAGAGTTGAGGGGGTGATATGTTGAAGTGACTTGCCTGTACTGTATGTCTAGACGTTTTTTAAGTTAATAATATGTAGATCGTAGAATTCACTGCCTGATACATTGACTTAATTCTTGTCTATTAACCTCTAAGGTGGTGTTTAGTTCACGTAATGGAATCAGAAAGAAAATAGGAACGAGAAAAGAATAGAATGTAAGAGAAACAATATTATTTGATTTGACTATTAAAATCAAAAAAAGAATCAATATTATTGTGTTTGGTTTGACACTAAAATGAAAAGAAAAAAAACCGTAAATTACTTTAATATTTTTTTATTCAATAAAGTTTAAATAATATCATTTAATTATTATTTTTTCGTCAAATAAAATACATTATTGAAATCATTATTTTTTTAAATAGGGTTTAGGGTTTAGGGATTTGTGATTTAGAGATTTAGGGTTTAGGGATTTGAGATTTAGGGTTTAGGGTTTAGGGTTATATTTATGGGTTAAGGTTTGGGTTAAAATTATTATTATTTTAAATAGGGTTTAGGGTTTTAGGATTTAGGATTTTGGATTTAGGGTTTGGGGTTTAGAGTTTTAGGATTTAGGATTTGGGGTTTAGGATTTATGATTTAGGGTTTAGGGTTTAGGGTTTTGGGATTTGGGGTTTAGGGTTTTGGCATTTAGGTTTTAGGGTTTACGATTTTGGGGTTTAGGGTTTAATGTTTAGGGATTGGGGTTTAGGGTTTAGGGATTTAGTTTTTAGGGTTTTAGGATTTGGGGTTTAGAGTTTAGGGATTTAGGGTTTAGGGTTTTGAGATTTGGGATTTAGGGTTTTAGGATTTTGGGTTTTGAGATTTGAGATTTAGGGTTTAGGGTTTTGGGATTTTGAGTTTTAAGATTTAGGGTTTTGGGTTTTGGGATTTAGGGTTTTGGGTTTGAGTTTAGGGTTATATTTGAGGTGGGGTAAAATTAGAAAAAAATTTGAGATGAGAATAAAATTATGATTCTTAAAATGGGAGAAGGAATTGTGATTCCTTCTCCTTTAGGAATCGATTCCATTCTTGAATCATTTTTCTGCACAATCAAACATACAAATAGAAGGAATCAATTTTGATTTCTTTCCATTTCCTACAACCAAACACACCATAAGAGTTTTACACCTCAATAATAGCTATGATACTAAACATAGTTTTGTTACGAAGGTTAAGCATTGTTTTTGAGTTCTAAAAGCAATTTCTGGTGAATTAACCTTTAAGAGTTTTTGACCTCGGTAATAGCTACGATACTAAACATAGTTTTATTACGAAGGTTAAGCATCATTTTTTAGTTCTAAAAGCAATTTCTAGTTATTATTTTATATCCAGCTTCATTCTGTCTTACTAATTTAAACACCAATCAAAGATTTGTTCTTTTAGCTTCCACTTTTGGGTAGTGCAAGCTTTTCTATGGGAATATTTTCCTCATCTTTCTTTATGAAGATTATGTAGAATGAATTTCTTTAGGGGTTGAGCTTAGATTCCAACTCCTTTTTATTTGATTACTTGTTTTACACTTCTCGACTCTTACTATTGAATCAAATTGTATATGGATAATATGTTGAAGGAAGTAAACTGACTTGTTTCTTCTTTTAATATTCCCATGAATAACATGGCTTCGAAAAACATTTTCTTGAAGATAGATTGCAATTCATTGAAGCTTAGAACAAAAACTGTCGAAATGCATTTTAGCAGTAGTGAGATTGGACTAAGTTTTGGTCTCATTGGGTATGAAATGTAGGTATTGTTGACACAATTTCAATTATGTTCTGTGCTGTCTATTATCAAAAATAAAGTTAAACCTTATGGGGGACATTTGAGGTTTGCTTCATAAGTTCTCGCTAAAGTTTGGAGAACTCATGCCTGCTTGCATTGTTGACCTTATGTCACTTTACATTAAGTCTAGTTAATTTTTGATTATTTTTAGCAATGAACAACTAATTGATGTGGTTGCTAGTGTTTTATGTTATCATGTTAACTAGTTGTAATGAATCGTATATGTGTTTGTAAGTAAGAACGACTACATTTTTTTTTCTTTCATTCTTTTTGACAGACTTTCAAGGGCAAAAAGAACCCTTCTTCTTCAAATTAGAACGCAAAGTCATTTGGTGGGTTCCCCTTCTTCTTCTTCGAATTATGAGGCAAAGTCATTAGAAAAGTCCCCTTTCTTTCTTCTTTGAATTAGGACGCAAAGTCATTAGAGAAGTCCCCTTTCTTCTTCCTCTTCTTCCAATTAGAAAGCAAAGTCATTAGAGAGTCTCTTTCATCTTCTTCGAATAAGGAAGCAAAGTCATTAGAAGAGTCCCCTCTTCTTCTTCGATTTACATAGCAAAGTCATTAGGACTCTTCTTTGATTTAGAAAGCAAAGTCATTAGGAGAGTTCCTCTCTTTTTTGTTCTTCTCCTTTGAATTAGTAAGCAAAATCATTTGGAGAGTCTCTTTGTTTTTTAGCAAGTAGAAAGGCCTTTTTATTTTTATGAGAAATTCCATTTGTATTGCTATATATCATTCCTTGTTGGTATTTTTCTTCAATATGTACTTCTATAATTTTTGTTTAGTATTTTTCAAAATACTTATTTTTTAATTGATAATTAGAATTTGATTCGATCTGAATCAGATTCAAAGATTTTCAATTAGAATCCGATCTAATGATGTAATCAATCTGAATCAATATGAATCTGAATAAATTTGTTATTTTTGGATCGGATAAAGTTAAATTGATATTAAAATTTATTTATCAATTATTTTCATATATGAAATACAACATACACAAAATTTGAATCTTAAATTGATGTATATGTCACAATTAATAAAATCAAAAGAATAAAAAATATGTATATATAATTATTAAATTATTATAAATATTTTATTTATTTTTAAGTTAAAATATTAATCTAATATAATTATGATATGTATAATATTTAAATATGATAAATTATAAAATAAAATATATATTTATTTATAATTTAATAATAATTTGGTCTGAATGGGTCACAAATCCAAATTTGTTTACATTGTATAATTTTTAATTCAAATTTGATCCGATTTTAAAATTTATCAATATAATCTGATTGAAATTTGATGAATCAGATTAGATTTTTTAATTTAAATTGATTGATCAGATTATTTGTTCGTCTCTAATCAATGATATGTACCCTCTTGGAAAGCAAAGCTGAAACCTAAGCACGAGTATACAACATGTATATCGAGTTAGATCTTATCATATATTATCTTTTAAAATTTAACACGTTTAGTCTAAATTTAAAAATTGGACTAAATTGCATTGTAGGAATAAGAACTAACCTTTTAAAAAAAATTATTTTTTGTATTGTATAGTTTTTAACTTTTGAAGTTTAAAATATTTAATTCATTATCTTTGAATTTATATTAAAATTGTTAAATGTATAAAATAATAGACGTAATATTATGAGAAAAGTAAAGTACCAATGTGTTAAATTTGATAAAGTAAGGGACCAACGATCTACTTTAACTTACTTTGTTAAATTTTATCTTTTTAATTCACTTATTTTTCTTCTTTAAAGTTTTCACATATTTTTGCTAAGATAATGGGTAATAATGATTATGATTTATGATTAAATAATTTGTTTTATAATTTATGATAT
The DNA here is from genome assembly GCA_030763125.1 of Hippophae gyantsensis. NCBI lineage: Eukaryota > Viridiplantae > Streptophyta > Magnoliopsida > Rosales > Elaeagnaceae > Hippophae > Hippophae gyantsensis. The sequence continues at coordinate 37,019,107 of CM061032.1, read as the reverse complement.
TTTTATTAACATAATCACTAATATATTTGATGATAACTTTTACTTAGAGATTTAACAGAAAAAACCAAAAAATACCTACAAATTGTTTTATAACTATTCTTTTCCAAAAAATTTAAAAGTTAACACTTGGTACAACACCTAATACAATACTAGGGTAATGATGTACCGACTCCTTAAAAACTAATACCAAACTCACATACAGATCAAACATAAAAGCAATATAAATTACTCAAGAAGCAGACAGATTAATTTAATATATCAAAAGTAATAAATAGAAAGTTGTAGGCATGCAACATAGAAATGAAAAAAAAGGATGCGCCAACATATAGTTAAAAATCTTTCTAATCAGAATCTTCATCTAGTATGTAGCACATACACTATTGAAACACAGATTATACTAATATACAATCTAATGATGCATAACAATAAAGAATGAGTCCAAGACTAGGTACACAATCAAGTTAAGGAGATACAAAATCTTTAAGGACTTAACCCAAACTTGCCAACAATAAAAGATAAACACTTAATAGATAAGTAATGAATGCAATAAACATTAATCATAGATAGTTAGTAATAAGAAGTAGATATGTTATGCAGTATTCAAATAGCAAGTAATAAATAATAAAAGTTTTCTAATGAGATTTAAACTTCAGTATGTAAAAATATATACAATTTAAACTCTAATTGTACTAACGAAACATTAGAGCATGTACAACACTAGATATAATGAGGAAAAAATGATGACTCTATGAAAGTAGAGTCATCAATACACTTTTCTGCTTAATATTTGGTTGTTTTATTCAATAAGTAATATTTTTAGGGTTAAAAATATTAAAATATGAACTTTTTAGAAAAAACGAATGAAAATATAATTTTTGAATTTTTTATTGATTTTTATGAATTTTTAACGCATGACCGTCATGTGGATACCATGCAAGCAATGGAGCTGACTAGGCAAGCTACTTGGATGCCACACAAGTGGAGAAGACCAATGACACAACGCTACATGTATCCTATGACATAAGGCATTTGTTTCGAGTTGGATGCTTAGTCAACGTGTTCGACACCCATCATCGTTTGATTCGTCCATTCTTTCTACCCGTGCACCATGGAAGCCATAACCATGAATCACAAATCAACATGTTGTGCTGAGTTAGCGTGCGTTGACCTTGAAAGAAAGAGAGATCTTGAAAGGAAAAGAAAAGAGAAATCTCAAAAAGATTTCCAACAAGATAAGAAAGAGAGATCTTTACGGTTGAGATTATTTCTTTCCTATTTTGAATTTCCAAAATTAATTATTTATTCCTTTCTTTATTATTATATTCTTTCCCTATTTCTTTTAGATTCCTTTCTTGGAAAAGAAAGATCTTGAAAGAAAAAATATTTCCAACTTGAGATTATTTCTTTCCTATTTTAACTTTCCTAAATAGATTTTCTTCTTTCTTTCATTTCTTCATATATTTAGGTACATTAGGTAGTAGAAATAAAAAAAAGGATAACAATGTGATATATTGTTCAAGATTCCTATTCTTGTTGAAGTAAGTGTCCAATTGTTTTTTTCTTGCTTAAGTTTTCTTTATTCTTGTCAAAATTAGTTTTCCTATATTTTGTTCTAGTATCCAATATTTCGTTCTAGTTTTATTCTCGTGAGTTTTTCAAGTATAATAAGGTTGTTTTGAGTCTTTTACCTTCTTAATTTATTCGTTTAGATTTCTTTCACATGTTTTTTGCTTCCTTTTAGAGTTTTCTTAATTTTCTTGGTTCTATAGTGTCATCTTTGGATTTTTTTTTCTATTACCATTTTCCTTAATTATGTTTTTAAAATTCTAATTTTTGAGATTGCCACCAACAAACTAGTTTCTTCCTAAGATTAGTTGAATTTTTTGATTTTTTTAGAACATAAAAAGGGGGTGGCTTGAGCTTTGAGTGGTAAAAGGCAAGAGAAATTAAAAAGGGCCAAAATAGTGTGAAAAAGGAGTTATAACAATCTGATTTGAGAGCAAACACGTGAGGGAATGAGTAAGAAACAACACCTTTTATTTTAATTTTTTTACAGGTTGAAAACATGAGTAAGGAAAGAGGAGAACCACAAGAGGTCGACATGAAATTCTTCATCAAGACTTTTAATGACCAATTTAAGAGGCTAAATTCAAGGTTCGATGATTTAGAATCCTCTATCGGTTATAAATTACATAGAAGAAGACATAGAAGACATGAGTTTGATGAAGAAGAAGATGATATCAATTTGGAGGAGTGAGTACTAGATCAAGTGATGATGAGATACTACCATTGGAAGATTATTTTGATCTTGAAGTGGAAGAACCTATGCATGGAGATTTGCTTGTCATAAGGAGAGCTGATCGCCACACAAATTGTGTGTGCAATGAATACGCAAGTATACATATCATAACAAGTAATATAATGATAGGTAAATATCGTTCCCACAGAGATTATTTTTTAGAAACTAATTTTTAAAACTAAAAATAATAAAAATCAATTTTTTTGGTGTTTTTATATCTTAAGAAAGAAAAATTAAAATAACTAAAAGTAAATAGTAATAATTAGTTAAATCAGATTTTGTAACTAAAAAAATATATGAGAAAATATCTAGGAATACTTAATCCCCCAATTTTCTAAATATGCGAATCACTAAAATCCACCCAATATAATATCAATTAATTACATGATCAATTGAATCTAACCTAGCATGTATTCCTCTCTCAAGTAAACTACACACTCTCATGCTAATTAAATTGCATACTACTCATTAAGTTCATCAATTATGGATCACATACATAAGAATCATACATCTCTACCTAGAAACTATGCATGTTATTTAATCAAGACAAACAATTAAATAATTTTTTAAAATCTATTTAATTATCTCTATAGATAAATTGTTGGCCAAACAATTAATAGCATAAAAATCAGATTAAATAATATAATTAAATTAATATTATAATTGAGAAAAAATATTAGATCATCACATGGTGAAAATTGGGTTCATAAGATCCTTAGATTAATAAATTAATTACACATAATTGTGTTCATAAAGCTTATATTTTTCATAAATAAAGACATAAAATTAATAAAGAAAAGAGTAGAAATAGAAATGCAATCAATCTCTTGAATTGTAGAATTAGTTTTGTCTTGAATCTCCACCAAAATTGTGTCGTTTCTTCAAATTTTCTGTATTTTTCTCTCTTTTTAGCTCTAAAAACTAACCAAAATTATGCTAATGGAGACTAATTAGGGTTTATGGAGTGATTAGGGGCTTAAATAAAGCTCAAGTGCGATTTGGACCGTCCGATAAGCTTCAAATAAAGGGTTACGATCAAAACAAGCAAAACTGATCGTTTCAACCAATCACATCGCGACATGTGGCATCAAAAAATTCATTGGGCGAATCAGGGAGCGACGCGTGGCAGGGGAGACCGGTTTCATGGCACATTGACCGATTTTTGAACTCGGATTAAACGCCGTGTTGACACGTGGCACGTGTTTCGTCCTCCTCACATGTGATTCACTCTTTGTGCTTACGTGGCGTCCACGTGGCTTGCCCAGTCAGCTCCTCTACTTACGTGGCATGCCAAATGGTAGCGTCTGATTGGTTCTGCGTTAAAAATCCATAAAAATTCTAGAAAAATCCCAAAAAATTCCAAAAATTATATTTTCACCCATTTTCACTAAAACGTTTATATTTATATTTTATTAGCCATAAAAATACTATTTATTAAATAAAACAAGTAAATATTAAGTAAAAAAGTGCGCTAATAACTATATTTTCATAAAGTCATCACACCCCCAAACTTAAATCTTTGCTTAACCTCAAGTAAAGCTAAGTATAACTAAATAAAATAACTTAGGTAGTATATTCATAAATATACTTCTATTAGTACATGCATATTTCACGAAAACTTTCCACCTCAAAAGTCGTACAAGTCTATGATAAAGAGGTTCACATATTCATCAATCAATACAAGGATATGCAAGGTTTTTTTAAAATTGATTCGTGTGTGTGTGCTGCACATGATATCATCCAATGCGCTCATGAAATCAACTTATATGAGCATGCTAATCAATTCAATCTTAGAACAAGTCTCATAAGTCAATTTTTCACATCCCTTTCCACTAATATAAATATGCACTTAGCTCAAGATCAATAAGGACTTTCCATGGTTGTAATGTAAGGCTTAGGTGGGGGGTCAATAGATGCAGACATTTTAGGGTCTTTCCACACCTTAGCTTTTTTTTATCATGCACTTTTTAACTACAATTGAGCTTTTACTTGATATTTTAGTGCACCCTTTTTTGACATTCTTTTCATATTTTTTATATTCCATATCTCTTTTCTCTTTCCCCCTTTTTTTGGTTACTTCACAACACCCCCAAACTTATTTTCAATTATATTTTCTTTTTCTTTAGAGGGATACTTGTGTTATGAGTTTTGCTTTTTTTTTACCAGGTGTATTACATTTCACCTTACTCTAAAGCATAACACATGATTGCATCTTTTTTTTTTCTTTTCATACAAGCTAAAGGTGCAAGGGTAAAAGTAATACTTATTAGTTAGGCATTAAATGTGGCTTACATATATGAAAGGTTCTTTTTTAGGCTCAAATGGGTGACTAAAGATATTAACAATGGTTAGCTTGAAAGGCCCAATCGATCCAAATAAGGCCTAAATCATTTCTCTTGCTAAATACTATTTAGGATTTTGCCTCAAGAGATGATCAAATGGATTCTAAAACTTGGTAGATCTAATTGACTCGCATAACTCACTACAAATTTTCTCTCAATAAGCACACCAAAATCAATCATGAATATGTGCATAAAAGTTGAATCCATTCAATCAAAACTCGCAAGCATATCACATGATTAATGGAAATATCTTAACAAATATGTTACATTCCTTATCCTAGTCATGACAACCAATTTTTACCATGGAGTTCATATGTTTCATATCAAGCATGCGTGCATTTATTTTCCATATATTTATCAATTTCTACCCAAATCATGATTAAAAACAACCTAAAAATAAAAAAATTTCCTAAAAATTTAAAATGCATATTAAATACTAATGTAGAGAATGAAGTTCCCTCCCCCAAACTTAAATTACACATTGTCCCCAATGTGCACATATAAATATGAAAAAGTAAAAGGATAGAAAACTCCCTTAGTCATGGCACACCACATCTGTCACTGAAATGCTCATTCTTGTTGTGTCATTACTCTCCCCATTTATTCACCTACAAAACAAAAACAATGAAAATATAAGTAAAATAACGTTGGGTTGCCTCCCAACTAGCGTTAAGTTTAACGTCCTTGACTAGATGGTCCTACTAAGTCCTAAGGCACATCCCTTTGTATCCATTTACTTTTGAGTTTGCCTGGAAACAACTTGAGTCTTGATTTGTTAAATAATACTTTATGTTTTGGCTCACAAGCATGGTGCTCAATTCTCTTCTCATGCCATATTTTTGTTTTCCTTTTGAACTTCTTGGCATTCTTATAAGCACTCCACCGTAACTCATCCAATTTATGTATTTCTAATAGCTTTTTCATCTATCCATTGGACTCTTTCACTTTCATACTTGATTGAGTATAGGAGGGTAGAAGTGTGTTGTCTCTTTTAGAGAACATAAAAACGTGCAAGTATACACGGTCACAAGTAATAAGATTTGTAAGTAAAGATCGTTCCCACGGAGATTTGTTACTATAGTTTGTTGAGTACTAAAATTATTTCTTTCTGATTTTATTCAAAACAATCGTTGATTAAGAAAAAGGTAATAAAATAAAAGAAATCTAGGATTGCAATTTTTCACCAAACTAATCCACTCAAATCATGTTATTTTCTTTTGATTTATATTTTTTAGTACATTTAATTTGTCAACCGAAAACTTCTATTTTTATTCATACATCTCTTCCGAGCTCCGTATAAACACACCTCGTTAAATTAATTCACTATATCTCTATGAGAATTAAATTTAATAAGATTCATTAAGTTCTAAGTTTTCAAATGGCCACACATACAATTAGGGTATATTCCTATCCTTCATCATACACGTCATTCTATTTACGAGCAATATACACACAAATGCCTCTTTCAAGTTTATTTATGTGCCACAGATCGTTTTGATAAGATTCGTAAATAATCAAAAAGCATTAAGCACAAAATAGAACGAACAAATTGAACGTTTTATAAATCTATCAAAAATAATTAAAATCAAAGCTTCATAAATTTAGATCAAATGCAAACCAAGAAAAATTAAATTACTTCATAAATTAAAAATAAAAATTACAACACATAGAGAAAAATTAGATGAAGAGGAAAGAAAATTAAAACATCTCAATACGAAAATATTTGGCACACGCAGAACACAACAAAAGCCAAAAATGGCTTCTGCGTGTTCCACAGCCAACACACAAATAACACAAAAATTACAAACTCAAAAAAACTTTAACACTCTAAATACTCTAAAACTTTCGAAAACTAAAACTAAAAAAAACTTTTTAACTCTATCATCTTATCACCTATTTATAGCTAAAAAATACATCAAAAAAATATTAAAATTTAATACACGCGTGGGGACAGAGAAGTGTGGGGAAAATAATAAATTAAAACGTGTGGGGGACAAAATTGTATCGAAAATGGAATCGAAAACGCGGCTAATGTGAGTGGGCGAATGATGAGTGCTCAAAAAGCACTAAAATTACCATGATTTTATGCACATTAATTGATTAAAAATATATATATTTATATGTTTTATCATATATTTATATAAATTTGTCTTTTTCAGAATCACGGGTGTTTTTATTGTTTTTTAGGTATTTTCACTTAAAAACGTAACTTAAAGACTCAAAGAGGAATACTGGAAGCAATACATCACAAATATATTAATAAATAAATGGGGAAAGGTCAACAAATATGGAAAAATTGGACAAAATGAGTCAAAAGGGTCAAAAATGTCAAAAAGGAGAAAATCAGCGCACCGTGCCGCCCGCTATGGCCGCGTCGAGCCCGCGCGCGGCGCCCAGACCGCGCACGCTGGCGCCCGGCCGCGCGCAAAGACGCCCCACGTCCGCGCGCATCGGCGCGTGCCCGATCCGGTTCCGCGCGCGCCGCACAGATCTCACTCGCTTCCCGCACGCCGACGCCCATTTCGCCCCATTTTTCACGCTCAGCCGCCTCATGTCATGCTGACGTCATCAGTATGATGTCAGCAATTACCACTCCGCGTTTTCATAATTTTTTAACATTTTTTCCTCCACTTTTTCTCTCCATCTTCACCTATAAATACCCCCATTCTCTTCACTTCTAAACACACCTCAAAACACATTCTCTTCTCTCTTTCTTTCTCTCTTTTCTTAGATTTTTTAGTTTTTCTTAGTTTTTAGCTTTTCTTAGTTAATTTCTCTTAGTTTTAGAGTTCTTCCCTTTTTGGGAAGAACTAGTTATGTTTTTGTAAGTTATTAGCTTTTTGATTCAATAAATGGGAGTGCAAATTCCGCTTGGAGGTTTTCCAGCAATGGGAATAGCATCGAAGTTCTGTAAGGATTTTATTTTCTTTACAGTTATTTTTTATGCTTTATTCTTACATGTTATATTTAATTTGTCTGTGATTAAATTTAACTGTGCTGGTTGTTTAGTAAACATGATGTAATAATAACGTTGTTATGCTTGCGAAATATTAAATAGGTAAAAATCTCTAAAATGAATTGATTTTGTTTTTATTCAAGATTTTATATTAAGAATGTTAGAGAGAAATATATTATTTTTCATTACAAACTTCAACCTGAAAATTAGATTTTAAGGTTTAGTTATCCGGTCTGATTTAGAGTAGTGCTCTTTTATTTGATGGTACAATCGCCCGGTAGTTAGAGTGAAGCTCTATTTCAAAAGTTTTTATAAGAATTATTATCTGAAAATGTATTGACAACATGTTTTCGGTAGTGGTTTTAAAACTTGAAAGTTAGTACTCGAATAACTAAATTCTTAGGTTTAATTTGGACACCTTGAATAAAGTTTAAACACACTAACCCCACCAAAGGTGGCATTTAAATGGTTTATTTTCAATCTCTTAGAAAAAGAAATTAATTTAATTAACCAAATTAGTTATCAACCCCACCCATAGGTGTTAATTGATTTGTTTAGTTAACAAAGAATATCTAACCCCACCAAAGGTGGTATTCATATAAAAAAGAGAGAATCAATAAATATCAAATCATATCTTTAATAACCTAATTAATATGAGCAAGCATAATTAACTTAATTATTATATCCATAAATACTCCACCATTATAAATGATAAAATTTGCATAAATGTTTATTGAATCTATGTTTATTTTTATGTAAGTAGATTAAATACACAAAACCCCAAAATATCGTGACAGGATGTTTAGGATTTAATTTCGTTTTTAAAAGTTTGAATAATAAATTAAAAACCACATACATTCCTTCCTTAGATCGACCTTGGGAGTATACTTATCATTTTCTACGAAATGATTCGTGCACTTGCGAGAGTTTTATAAATAGATAAAACCAAAGTAACGGGCAGGATCGGCGATGTCGGTTCTGCCCCGATCAAGTTTTTGGCGCCGTTGCCGGGGAAGGAATAGCGTTTTTAAATTATTTATCAAAATTTTAAAAACTTTTTGTGTTGTAAATAATTGTGATTTTTTTTATTAAAAAAAATAAAAAATAAAAAAAATTTGTTGTTTGTGAAAAGTAAAAAAAAAAAAAATTCAAATTTCAATTTCATTATAAATAAAAAAAATTAAAATTTTAAATTTCATAAGAAAATTATAGCATGAATAATAAAATAATTTTGAATTTTGAAATTTGAAGTAAAAAAAAAAGTAATTAAATTTTAAATTAAATAAATAAATAAAAAAATTAAATTAAATAAATTAAAATAAATTAAAAAAATTAAAAAAATTAAAAAAATTAAAAAAATTAAAAAAATAAAAATAAAAAAACTTAAATAAATTTTAAATAAAAAATAAAATAAAAAAATTATAAAAAAAAAAAAATAAAATAAAAAAATTATAAAAAAAAATAAAAAAATAAAAAAAAATAAAAATAATAAAAAAAAAAAAAAAAAAAAAAAAAAAAATTTTCATTTAATTTTAAGTTTTTTTAAATCTTAATTTTATTTTTTAAAATAAAAAATAAAAAATTTTAATTTTTATTTTTTTTACTTTTTTTAATTTTATTTTATTTTTATTTATTTTATTTTATTTTCCCTTTTTTTAATTTTATTTTATTTTATTTTATTTTTATTTTATTTTATTTTATTATATTATTTTTTTTACTATGTTTTTTTTTCTCTTAATTTTCATTTAATATAATTAACTTAAGTTTTTACAAACTTTATTAACTTAACTTTTTAATTAACTTAGATTTTCATTAACTTAATTAACTTAAATTTTTATTTAAATTAACCTAATTAACTTACATTTTCATTAACTTAATTAACTTAGATTTTTACTTAACTTAACTTAATTAACTTAGAGTTTCATTAACTTAATTAACTTAAATTTTTACTTAACTTAACTTAATTAACTTAATTTTAATAGCATGAAAAGTAAAGATCTAAGGGAGTTCTGTCTAGGAGACTAGTTCTTGGAAGCCTTTGTGCCACTAGTCTTTCCTGGGAACGTTGTTCTGTCTAGGAGGATGGTTTTTAAGGAGCCTTTGCACCACCATTCTTTCCTGGGAGCACTCTTGGTTAATACTGATTATGTTATTTTAACTTAGATATTATACTTAAAAAAACAAAAAACAAAAAACAAAAAAAAAAAAATCTGAAACTATCTCCAAAATTTTAAAAGTTTTAATTACAATCTAAGGAGTTAGTTGTTTTGATTGATCTAGGTACAATTGTGTTTTGATGCCTTTAATTATTTGATTTGTACCTAGATGTGGATGATCTGAAACTCACAAGCATGTCCCTAGTTTTAAGTACAGAAAAATTTGAAAATCAATAGGGCATGACTGAAAAAGTATAGGTAGACAATCTTGTCTTACCTATAGGTTTGATTGACTCAATGATGAGGGGACATTGAGTTTACTTAAAATGCAATCCCCAAGTTACGTCTTGCTAAGACGTTAAACTAAGCGCTGGATGTGAGGCAACCCATCATTTTAGGTAATTTTATTTTATTTGTTTAATTTGTTTAATTTCTATTTTTATTTTAGTTTAATTACGTGTGAATAATTTTAAAATTGTTAAAACTAAAAATATTTTTTGAGATGTTAGAAGTTTACAACAATCTGTCTGTATACACTTTAATGAATATGATGGATGCACCTGCATTTCTCTATCACTACTTGCAACATTCTCAAGAAATAGGTAATATTTCCTCTCTTTTCTCTTTATCTTTAATTTACGGTTGTTACATTGAGGACAATGTAAGTTCTAGGTTGGGGGTGGTGAAAAGTTACCATGCTTAATTTAAAAAAAAATTTAACAATTTAAAAAAAATAAAAAAATAAAAAAATAAAAAAAAAATAATTTTTTAGGTTCACATTTTCATTTTTATTGTGTTTGGTTTATTTTTCGTGTGTGATTTTAGTAATTTTTGGAATTGAAAAAAAAACATTTCACAAAAATTTGTCATTTCTTTAAATCAAATTTAAGTAAATAGTTAAGTCTTTTGTACTGTTAGATTGATTTTTGAAAACATATCATGAAATATTATGTAATTATTTTTGATAATTAGTTAATTTTTGTCATAACTAGTATTTCTTGATAAGATGTAGAAATTATATTAAACCCAAAATCGGTGTTTATGAATTTGTTTTAGTGAAGACTACCTTTGTGAGATATAATTTGAGCCTAATTTCCCTTATTGAGAGTGAAATATATATTTTTTCTACTCCAAACACATTTCTTATTTCTTCAAATTCTTAGATGATCTCTATAGGCATTAATATTGAATGTATGAATTTTTTCTCATCTTAAATAGAGTATCGTATATTTTTTATTATTATTTTTGCTTAGATTAAATGATTTGAGTAGAAATTGATAGTATATGCTTTTATCTCATTCGTGCATGACTGTTACAAAAAAAAAAGAGACATATCTGGGGTTACCTAAACCAAGATCAAACAAAAAAGCCACAAAATTAACCACTCACCAAAATCCTAAAAAAAAAAAAATGTACAATCTGTACATGGGTTGACTCTCTAAAAAATGATATATATTGAAAAATATCTTCAGAAAAATATAGAGAGAAAGAATATATAGTATAATCTACATACTATGACCCACATTGCCTACAAAATTGTGAGTAAAGGCTAATTACAAAAGAAAGATATAGGAAGTAATTCCCTAAAAAGTCATTGCACTTTCTTCATTTGTAAAAGGCATATATCTTGAAATTTTTTCTTAATGAGTTTGATTTATGCATGAAAATAATTTTTACATATGATATCTTTATAATTTATACATTTGATTCCTTCCATGAGATCAACGTCAAAATAACACTTTGAGCCTTTCTTCTTTATACATATGCGAACATATTAGTTCATTTCTATACATCAACTCTTTCGCATATAAATTAGTATGAGTGTTTGAACCCATAGGATTCAGTGTTTTGAGAGTATTGACTTGTGAGGAATAGAGTCGAAGCGAATTCGGATTTATGACACTGAAATTGGGTGAAATTAAATTGATACATTTTTGATATGAAATATGAAAATGATTTTCAACTAATTATTATAGTAAATCATGATTGTTTAAGAAGATTAAAATAACTTATGCTTGGGATTTTAATTATGATCTTAAAAGATATTAAAAAGTATGAGACATTTTTGTGTTATGTTGTTTTCTTTTATTCTTAAAAGTTAATTTTTGATTTTGTTGTAATTTTAGTTTTTTAAGTTGATTGTTGTTATTATTTCTTTTAATTTTTTTTACATTTAGTTTAATGTTTGTGGGTATCATTACTGAAAACCCTCACGAGACTCAAACTCGTCCACTAGGGCAACCTAGGGGTTTAAAGGCTTGTTACATAGGCTAAATGCAACCGTTTCAATCCACGAAAGTGATTTAGGATACTTTAATTTTTAGTTTTTATCGCTTCTCTTGCTAAGGGACTAGCAAGAAGCTGGTTGGGGGTTGTGATGAGTGCTCAAAAAGCACTAAAATTACCATGATTTTATGCACATTAATTGATTAAAAATATATATATTTATATGTTTTATCATATATTTATATAAATTTGTCTTTTTCGGAATCACGGGTGTTTTTATTGTTTTTCAGGTATTTTCACTTAAAAACGTAACTTAAAGACTCAAAGAGGAATACTGGAAGCAATACATCACAAATATATTAATAAATAAATGGGAAAGGTCAACAAATATGGAAAAATTGGACAAAATGGGTCAAAAGGGTCAAAAATGTCAAAAAGGAGAAAATCGCGCCGCCGCGCCGCCCAGCCGCCTAGACGCGCCGAGCCCCGCGCGTGCCAGCGCCCAGACCCACGCGCGCCAGCGCCCAGCCGCGCGCAGCACGCCCCACGTCCGCGCGCATCAACGCGCGCCCAGTCCCACTTCCGCGCGCATCTCACCTGCTCCCGCGCGCGCAGCGCCTGCCATCAACGCGCCCAGCTGCCCTCCTCGCGTGCCGATGCCCATTTCGCCCCATTTTTCACGCGCAGCCGCCTCATGTCATGCTGACGTCATCAGTATGATGTCAGCAATTACCACTCCGTGTTTTCATAATTTTTTAACATTTTTTCCTCCACTTTTTCTCTCCATCTTCACCTATAAATACCCCCATTCTCTTCACTTCTAAACACACCTCAAAACACATTCTCTTCTCTCTTTCTTTCTCTCTTTTCTTAGATTTTTTAGTTTTTCTTAGTTTTTAGCTTTTCTTAGTTAATTTCTCTTAGTTTTAGAGTTCTTCCCTTTTTGGGAAGAACTAGTTATGTTTTTGTAAGTTATTAGCTTTTTGATTCAATAAATGGGAGTGCAAATTCCGCTTGGAGGTTTTCCAGCAATGGGAATAGCATCGAAGTTCTGTAAGGATTTTATTTTCTTTACAGTTATTTTTATGCTTTATTCTTACATGTTATATTTAATTTGTCTGTGATTAAATTTAACTGTCTTTGGTTGTTTAGTAAACATGATGTAATAATAACGTTGTTATGCTTACGACATATTAAATAGGTAAAAATCTCTAAAATGAATTGATTTTGTTTTTATTTAAGATTTTATATTAAGAATGTTAGAGAGAAATATATTATTTTTCATTACAAACTTCAACCCGAAAATTAGATTTTAAGGTTTAGTTATCCTATTCGATTTAGAGTAGTGCTCTTTTATTTGATGGTACAATCGCCCTAAGAGTTAGAGTGAAGCTCTATTTCAAAAGTTTTTATAAGAATTATTATCTGAAAATGTATTGACAACATGTTTTCGGTAGTGGTTTTAAAACTTGAAAGTTAGTACTCGAATAACTAAATTCTTAGGTTTAATTTGGACACCTTGAATAAAGTTTAAACTGTCTAACCCCACCAAAGGTGGCATTTAAATGGTTTATTTTCAATCTCTTAGAAAAAGAAATTAATTTAATTAACCAAATTAGTTATCAACCCCACCCATAGGTGTTAATTGATTTGTTTAGTTAACAAAGAATATCTAACCCCACCAAAGGTGGTATTCATATAAAAAAGAGAGAATCAATAAATATCAAATCATATCTTTAATAACCTAATTAATATGAGCAAGCATAATTAACTTAATTATTATATCCATAAATACTCCACCATTATAAATGATAAAATTTGTATAAATGTTTATTGAATCTATGTTTATTTTTATGTAAGTAGATTAAAAACACAAAACCCCAAAATATCGTGACAGGATGTTTAGGATTTAATTTCGTTTTTAAAAGTTTGAATAATAAATTAAAAACCACATACATTCCTTCCTTAGATCGACCTTGGGAGTATACTTATCGTTTTCTACGAAATGATTCGTGCACTTGCGAGAGTTTTATAAATAGATAAAACCAAAGTAACGGGCAGGATCGGTGATATCGGTTTTGCCCCGATCAGCGAACCGTGCGTTTCTGTTTTTCTTTTCAATAAACTCTGCCACGTGTTGCGATCTGATTCGCTGAAACATATAGTGGGACACGTGGTAGCACCTCATTTGTTGCACGGAATGGGCGCACGCAGAAACAGAAGCACGGGATTGGGGCACCGAGAAAGTGCGGCAACGGCTGGAACGCAAGCATGATCCTGCGCTTTAGCGCTCATTGTAACATGCCACGTGTCAAAATATGATTTGTTGCAATATTAAGTGGGACACATGGCAGATTCTGGTTCGTGGAATAACCGGGCGCACGTGGATCGACCGCACGGGAAAAGGGGCGCGCGAAGGGGGGGACAGGTCTGCACGGCGTCAGACGGGTGGGTCCCACGCTGCACGCTGGCCTTCGCGTCAGGTGGGCCCCACTGACATGCCGAGCCGCGCGATAAAAGAAATCCCTGCACCCACTCTCCTTGGTCGGGTTTGAAGAACACGCGCGCATCCTAACCGTTGGTGCGTTGATCTAACGGTCCATAGTGAAGCGTGGGTAATGCCGCGTGGAATTCCTCTCCTGCACAGAAAAATAACTTTTATTAATTGTATTTTCACCCACAAATTTAATTCAAATTACATTTTAAACTTTCATTAATTATAGTTAAGCCCTTTGCCAATATTAAATTAAATTTTTCAACTTTTAATAATTACAATTAAGCCCAAATTTAATTTAAATTATATTTTCAACTTTTATAAATTGTAATTAAGAACACTATTATTTGAAATTATATTTGTGGACATAAATTTGCCATTAAGAACGTTTTCGATACAATTTATTTAATTTTCTTAAAATATATTAAAAACAGTAAATACTAATTTATTATACTAAAATTAACTAAAAATAGAGAGAACATAGCAATTATAATTAATAAAATAGGTGAAAATAACTATATAAAATACAGTTATCAAAGTGCAGGGTCTAAACGTATTGGCTCTTCAATTGATGGTTTGAGTTTAGATCCTATCTCAAAATTTTCCATCAACGCCTTTGATACATACATGAGAGATGAGTCATCCAAAAAGTTCACACAGTCCACAATATCAACCTTCGATGCCATAATTTCAAAGTTATAATAGGTTGAGTTATTTTCTGGTGAGTTTATGTCCTTGTTTACAACAACATGTGTTAAAGTCTTAAGTTTGGGTGATGCAACAGATTCTTTCAAGCCATTTCCACAATCAATAACATTTGTCCTTAAACATTCATTAACATTATCAATATCAGAGGGTTCAGATTCTTTAAAAACTTTAAATATTACTTGTTTATCTTGCACTCTCATTGCAAGTTCACCTTTTTGTACATCAATGAGTGCCATTCTGGTTGCTAAGAATGGACGACCAAGTATGATAGGAATGTCATGGTCCTCTTCCATGTCTAGCACAATGAAGTCCGTCAGAAAGATAAATTTGTCTACTTTTACTAACGAATCTTCTACCACACCTCGAGGTCTCTTAATCGATCTATCTGCCACTTGTAATGTTATCGAAATGGGTTTTGCTTTACCAATCCCTAATCTCTTGAAGATCGATAATGGCATAAGGTTAATACTAGAACCCAAGTCACATAGTGCCTTGCCAAAACGGATGTTCCCAATAGTGCAAGGGATGTCAAAACTACTTGGATCCTTTAATTTTTGTGGTAGTTTTCTATTAAGGATGGCACTACAACCTTCAGTCAAGTTTATTGTTTCATGATCTTCAAGCCTTATTTTCTTTGATAGTATATCCTTCATGAATTTGGCATAAGATGACATTTTTTCAAGTGCCTCTACAAATGGTATGTTTATGTATAGCTTCTTACAGACTTCTAGAAATTTTGAAAACTATGTATCTGACCTTTTCTTTTGCAATCTTTGAGGGAAAAGAATAGTGGGTTTGTAAAGGTTGCTCTTTTTTGGCTGAATTATTTCCTTTCCATTACTCTCTTTATCCACTAATTCTTCCTCCTCCTTTTTAGTTCCTGGTTCCTCCTTATCCTTTTTAGTTTGTTAGTCTTCTTTATCCTTTTTGATTTCCTATTTCTTCTCATCCTTTTCTGTCTTATGTTCTTGTTCTAAAGTTTTACCACTCCTCAAGGCTATGGCGTTGCATTGGTCCTTACCTTATCTTCTTGGGTTTACAATTGTGTCACTTGGAAGGTTCCCTTGAGGCCTTTGACTTATAACCTGAGCAAGTTACCCCATTTGGTTCTCCAAATTTTGAATTGAAGCCTCTTGAGTTAACACTTTTGTATTCATTGATTGGATGAATTCTTTCATCATCCCCATTAAAGCACTTGTATTTTCCTCAGTAGGTGGCTTCTTCTCTTGGGCTTGTGATTGTTGTGGTTGTTGAAAACCAGGTGGTGGAAATTATTGATGGTTGAATTGACTACCACCTTGAATGTTGTTATTGCTCCAAGAGAAATTTGGATGTTGTCTCCATTCTGGGTTATATGTATTTGAGTATGGATTATTGTTTCGATTCACATTACCCACATAGCAAATGGATTCAGGATTATTTGGACAATTATCAAACAAATGAGCTCCTCCACAAAACACACATGACACTCATGAATTTTGGACTTGGTTGATACTCGCTGGCGAGTTTTGTACCTTCAAAAGATTAACCAAAGATGACACTTGAGCTGTAAGTACTGTGATATCATTTACCTCATGAATTTTGGCTATTCTTCTTGTGGCTATCATTCTATCCATTGGCCATTGATAATTATTACTAGCCATTTTCTCAAGTAAATCATAAGCTTGATTGTAAGATTTGGCTAGCAAAGCTTCATTAGCCGATGCATCCACGATAGTCCTTGTTTGAGCATTGAGACCATTGTAAAAAGTTTCCATTTGAATCCAAGAAGGAATACCATGATGAGGGCACTTCCTTAGAAATTATTTGAATCTTTCCCATGCTTCATATAGAGATACTCCTTCGTGTTGTTGGTAGGAAGTAATGTCATTCCTAAGCTTGGCATTCTTTGTTGGTGGGAAGTATTTCATCAAGATTTTCTCCGCCAAACCACTCCAAGTTGTAATGGAATCAGGTGGTAAAGAGTTTATCTAGGCTCGGGCACGGTCTTATAAAGAGTAAGGGAATTGTAAAGAGTAAGGGAATAATCTAAGCCTAAATGCTTCCTCTGTCACACCATTAAACTTAAATGAATCTACAACTTCAATAAATAATCTGATATGAAGATGAGGATCTTCTGTTGGTAATCCACTGAATTGTCCAACTGTTTGTAGCATTTGAAACAACAATGGCTTTAATTCAAACTGATTAGCTTGAATGTTTGGCCTTGTAATACTTGGATTCAACCCTTCCAATGTAGGTATTGCATATTCATTCATAGCTCTATCTTTATCATCTATAAAAAACATTTGATTATTCAAGTTTAGCTCATTATTGTTTATTTTTAATGGATTAGCCATTTCTTCCTCTTGGGTGACTTGTTGTTTTCTAATTGATCTCAAAGTACGCTCAATTTCAAGTTCTAAAGGTAAGATTTTTCCCTCACGAACTCTTCTCATACAATAGACTCAACTATGTTTCTATAATACTAAAAGATATGTCTACATAAAACTAAAAAAAATAAAAAATAAAAACATTAACCACTAAATAAATAAATTAAAGTAAAAAATAAATAAATAAGTACAATAAATAAATAAAAGAAATTAACTAGAATAAATAAATAAATAAGTCCCTAAAAGAATATATAAAATTAAAGTAAAGAAAAATAAATTAAGATTTTTTTAAAAAAGAAAAAAATAAAATTAATAATAATAAAAAAAATATTAATTTCTAATATTAATAATCCCCAACAACGGTGCCAAAAACTTGATCACAACACAAATTTTGTGTGCAATGAATACGTGAGTACACATATCGTAATAAGTAATATAATGATAAGTAAAGATCGTTCCCACGAAGATTATTTTTTAGAAATTAATTTTTAAAACTAAAAATAATAAAAATCAATTTTTTTGGTGTTTTTATATCTTAAGAAAGAAAAATTAAAATAACTAAAAGTAAATAGTAATAATTAGTTAAATCAAATTTTATAACTAAATATATGAGAAAATATCTAGAAATACTTAATCCCCCAATTTTATAAACATGCGAATCACTAAAATCCCCTCAATATAATATCAATTAATTACATGATCAATTGAATCTAACCTAGCATGTATTCCTCTCTCAAGTAAACTACACACCATATAATAATTAATTTAATCACACTCTCATGCCAATTAAATTGCATACTACTCATTAAGTTCATCAATTATGGATCACATACATAAGAATTATACATTCATGCCTAAAAACTATGCATGCTATTTAATCAAGACAAACAATTAAATAATTTTCTCAAATCTATTTAATTACCTCTATAGATAAATTTTTGGCCAAACAATTAATAGCATAAAAATTAGATTAAATAATATAATTAAATTAATATTATAATTGGGAAAAAATATTAGATCATCACATGGTGAAAATTGGGTTCATAAGATCCTTAGATTAATAAATAAATTACACATAATTGTGTTCATAAAACTCATATTTTTCATAAATAAAGACATAAAATTAATAAAGAAAAGAGTAGAAAAAAAATGCAATCAATCTCTTGAATTGTAGAATTAATTTCCTCTTGAATCTCCACCAAAATTGTGTCGTTTCTTCAAATTTTTTATATTTTTTTCTCTCTTTTTAGCTCTAAAAATTAACTAAAATTATGCTAATGGAGGCTAATTAGGGTTTATGGAGTGATTAAGGGCTTAAATAAAGCTCAGGTGCAATCTGGATCGTCCGATCAGCTTCAAATCAAGGGTTACGATCAAAACAAGCAAAATTGATAGTTTTAGCCAATCACAGCATGACATGTGGCATCATAAATTCATTGGGTGAATCAGGGAGTGACGCATGGAAGGGGAGACCAGTCAGAGTTAATGCTTCCCGAGTCAGCAACACGTGGCATGACGTGATTCACCAGAACAGATGGCATGACGCATGGGTGGAACGCATAGAGCAATGACGTGGTGACATGTGTCATGTGCATTGATCGATTTCTACAATCGTATTGAACGCCGTGCTAACACGTGGCATTTGTTTCATCCTTCTCACACGCGGTGCGATATGAGTCGCTCTATGTGCTTGCGTGGCGTCCGTATGGCTTACCTAGTCAACTCTTCTAC
Source organism: Hippophae gyantsensis (assembly GCA_030763125.1). Lineage (NCBI taxonomy): Eukaryota > Viridiplantae > Streptophyta > Magnoliopsida > Rosales > Elaeagnaceae > Hippophae > Hippophae gyantsensis. The sequence continues at coordinate 36,999,823 of CM061032.1, read as the reverse complement.
TTACGTGGCATGCCACGTGGTAACTTCTGATGAATCAATTGTTCCTATTCCTTTGAGTTTTTGGGTTCCTAGTGTTATTTGCCTAGTAGGTCTCCATAAATATCCTTGTATTAATGGAACGTTTATGGACGAATATGTGACCCTCATTATCCTAGAATTGTACGACTTTTATGGGTAATAGTTTTTGCTAAATATGCATGTATTGATAGATATATATCAATGAATACATGGCCCATGTCATTTTATTTAGTTAGACTTGGCTTTACTTGAGGACAAGAAGAGAATTAAGTTTGGGGGTGTGATGACTATGAGAGTAAAGCTATGAGTGCAATTTTCTAATTATATTTGCTTCTTTTATTCAATAAGTAGTATTTTAGAGGCTAAAAATATTAAAATATGGACTTTTTAGTGAAAATGGGTGAAAATATACATTTTGAAAATTTTATGAATTTTTAACGCAGGACCAATTAGAAGTTGCCACATGGATGCCACGTAAGTAGGGGACTAAACCAAGCGAGCCACTTGGATTCCATGCAAGAGGATAGGACCAATTAATAAAAAAAATTTAAATTTCTCAAATTTATGTAATGTAACATTTTTCGCACCCAACCTAAATTTTACATTGCCATCACTATAATAAATGCAAATTAAAGATAAAGAAGAGAGAAGAAAAAAATTACCTATTTATCGAACATGATCAAGTATTGATGTGAAAATTCATGTACATCCATTATTTCAATCATTTTAATCCACATAGATAAAATATTTTTGTACTTCTTACATATCTCAACAAACAGTTATAATTTCAACAATTTTCAAATAAAATAAACATTATTCACATAATAGGAAATAAAATAATGTAAAAAAATAACGTGAAAGTAATATATACCTTTCTCTATCCATAGAGCTATAGTGAGTAGCGGGCATAAGTTTGGAGCAAAAAAAATATTTCCAAATATAGGAAACCTTACCCAAATATTTAGCTTCAAAGACTCTTGGTGTCCCATTGGTATAACTCCACTCAACACCTTCTACTACTAGGTTCTCTATTACTTCACTATCATCCACATTATTCAAATAATCTCATACTCACCCTAACCCACATCCATCAATTCATAATAAGCATTTATATCAAATGGGCCAAATGGGACTTCAACACCTCATATAGTTACTTGGTTATCCATATCGTCGCGAACATTGGCATAAAATTCTCAAACAATAGACTCACAGTGACTTTCAGTTCCTTAACAAACCATCTCCATCCTAAAGCCACTATTACCCTCAAATTGACAATTTTGCCCCATTTCAAAATCTAATCCTCTTTCTATTATAAAATTTTTATTTATCTAAACTACCTTATCAAATCTGAGTTTGGCCTTTACACTTGTAATTTTTATCCTATTATATTCTATAGAGGTTTCTACATCATTTCCCTTATCTCTCATATTCCTTTAAGGTGCCATTTTTACTGAAGCAAATTTCAAAAATTCCAATGGTTCACAAGCAAACTAGATATTTCAAACAACACAATAATAAAATTTAATCCAAAATTTTTCCTTTCCCTCACTTTATCCCAATAGGGTTTGGAACTCTTTTCAATTCAAAAATTTATATAATGAATCCATAAAATTTAGAGAAATTATTTCAAGACTTAAATTCTAAAAGTCATTAGTTATTTACTTGTGTTGTTGAAGAAGATGAAGATTTGAAGATTTCTTGATATATTTTTTCCAAAACATTCAATGGAATGGCAAGAAAATTGATAGGAACAAGATATTTTTAAATAAATTTGGAATTTAGGGATATTGGGTGTTTGGGATGAGAGAAAAATTAGGATTTGTGAAAAAGATGAGAGAAAATGAGAGATGATATGTTTGAAATGCATTAGGGTTGATATTTCCATGCAAAAATAACATGAGGGATGCAATGCAAGTAAAATCAAGCCACAACATAAGTTTTTGAATTTCCATCCAAAACGTGCAGAACCGCCGGTGCTACAGTGAAGTAAAATTTGTGCTGTGGCACGCATAACTATTCTTCACACTAATTTTTCAATCCGAATCATATTTTTATTTTATTTTAATCTAATACTAATTAATTCTAAGTAATATATAAAAATAATTATTACTACAAATAAATATTTTAAAAATATTTAATAATAAAATAAAAAAAAGACACAAATAAATACAACTATAAGTATGGAATTAAAATAAATTAAAATAAAACAAAACAAAAGAGAATAATGGATTACCTCCTCTCTATGACTATCTTTAGACTTATTTCTTTTGTAAACTCAATAGGAAACTATTTTTTCTCTTGCTTCTATAAGTGCTTAGCTAGTTGCTCAACTTGTACCTCCACTTCTTTGATATAAGCCTACCTAGAGTCCAATCTTTGATTTGCTCTGGATTTCTTGTCCCTGCTTACTTGAATGAAAGCATTCAAGTTATCATCAAGAGTTGGTTTTCCTTTCATTTAAGTTATCATTAAGAGTTGGTTTACTAGGATGATTCTCAGGCATTTGTTGGTGGTACTGCTTGCTTTGTTGATTAGAGATTTGGGAAAAATGAGGTTTGTTCTACCTCTAGGAAAAATTAGGATGATTTATCCACTTAGGATTGTAGGTGTTTGCATAGGGGTCATACCTAGGTCTTGGTTGGTACCCCTCATTTACATTGACCTTCTTAGGTCCAACAACTACTTCTTTTTGGAAGCTGTAGGTATCAGTGCCTTGTCCCAATGTTCTACACATTATAAATTATTCTTTTTAGGAGTGGCATATGTAGTGAGAAGTGCAACTTGTTTGGTTAATTGTGCAAGTCACATTCTAACTTATATACTAGAATATATTTCATGGACTCCAACCCTTTTCAATCGTGAGCTTTCCTATTAAAAATTAACACCCAACATCTCAAAGAGGTTATAAATATTTATGGTAGTCTTTCCATCCATATCTCATCAAGAAGCATTGTTGATGATCAATTAACATTGTTATGTCAACCTATCTTAGAGAAATTAATTTTATAGCTATAATGGGAAGCTATGACGAGGGCATAGAATGAGGAATAGTTTGAACCTATCCTAAGCTTCATGGAAAGGTTTTCCTTCCATCTGAGAGAAAGTAGATATCTTAGCTCTCAAATCTAATGTTTTTGATAGGAATATAATTTCTTATGAATTTGTTATGGACATCCTCCCAGGTCATCATGGAACTTGGAGTAGTGACATAGGCTAAGCCTTAGCTCTGCCCTTGATCTATGTGGCAATTATGTTTGGTACTATTACTCAGCTTCCATAGAATTGAGTAAAGACACAAAAGTAATTGTTGAAATGTAAGAGTTATAGTTAGCTATTTATTGTTCTTTGTAATATTTAATAAAAAACTAATTATTTTAAATTTTGATAGGGCATGGAAGCTGTGAAACGAGAGTAGGGGCATTGCTCTTAAAACATCACATAAGCTTATATAGGACAAAGTTATGGTATGTACAAGCGAATATTAATAATTTAATGAATTTTACTATTGAATAATAAGATGTTAGAATATAGAAAACCATGTACACTTTTTATTTGTAGGTTCCACAACAAAATGATGGAGTCATGTGTGGTTACTTTGTTATGAAATTTATGAGCAAAATCACCTCAAATATCAACATTCTAATTAAAGATGTGGTAATCTCTTTTACTAATATACTATTTTAACATTTACAAGTTATTTTTTGTGAATTCATGATATTACATTCTTATTTTGAATTTAAATAAATGTAGTTCTTTGGTTGGAACAAATCCGGCTATGATATGCAAATTTTTGAGGATTTAGGTGAAGAATTGGCAGAACACATGTTTCAAATTATTACATCATAAGAAAAATCAAGAGAAGAATATGATGATATTGGATAGCAGAGGACAACAACATGGTAATTTTTTTAATGCTTTAATTTCTCTATTCTTGTGTCTCTAAAGTTTGGGCTTGTTTGATGGATGTTTAGGGGAATGAATTGTTGTTTGGACTTGTTTTCCTACCCAAAATCCATCTCATCTCATTGCAGAGTTCCTTGGTCATTATGAATGAGACATTGCTGGTGATTCTAAGCAACAAACCAAGCTTCCTTTCCCTAAAATAAAGTGAGAATATCACAAAATCCATGACAAAAGAGGCTTCATCATTATTTAAGTTATATATATAAGTATTGTATATAAATTATTATTTTTGTAATAAATTTAATTCTTAAGTAATTAATTAATATTTAATTTTTCAATAATTTGTACTATTTAAAAACTCTTTTAAACATATTTTGGTGTTTCTGCTATTATGTGATCGAAAATAGGTAATAAGGATGGAAAAAAAGGTGCAAAATATGTTAAAAAGTGTAGAATTTAAAGTCGGTTCAGAGTGTGAACTGACTAAGAATTTAAAGTCGGTTCCTCCCATGAATTGACTAAATTTAAAGTTGGTTCAACCCATGAACTGAATTTAAATTCTAAGTCTCCTCAGTTTAAGTCGATTAATAACTGACTTAAAATCTTGAATTTGTAGTAGTGCTTAGTTGTGCTGTTGAAGGATGAATCCTCTATGCACATCCAATTAATCCTTCTAAGAGGGCATCATTCTATGCATTCGCTTTTCTATCTTATGCTTATGTTGGCATATTAGAATAAGGATTGATTGCCTTATTTTGGATTCAATAGCAATTGGTAGCCTTTCCTTATTGCTAAGAGCTTCTTTGCCTACTTCTATTCCTTTTTTATTGCCCATTATTTCATTTGTTCAATGTGAGAAACTATCTGTCCTATTTGATTCCTAAGAATGCATTCTGCCTGAAAACAGCGTATTCTCTAAGAGTAAGATTTTATTCAATAGCTATATGCTTACTTCTTTTCTTATCCACCACATAGTTTATAGCCTACCAACCTTAGTATGAGTTGAGAGGGAAGTCTAGACTATTGAATTAAAGTCTCTAATGAAAGAAATAGAGTCTTTAATAGGTAATCTATGAAAAAAGGTAGCATAAAAAAATGAATGTTTCTCAATTCATAGTTTCTTGCAACCTAACCTAACTGGATGGAAGTAGTAGAAGTGCTAATGACGAGCCTTGCATACTCCTTCATAGTAGATTCCTTAGATTGTGGATTTTCTCCCATATTTATATGTTCAAATGTAAGGTCTAGGTTTGGTTCTAGAGTTTACTGAATTAAAGGTTGGTGGATTATATTATCCAACTTTCTTGATAGTTCTTTGGATCTATTAATGTTATTTATATAAGGTGTAAGAGAATACCCTAAGGATCTCTTACCTCGTATAAATTATGATAACAGAAATTAAAATCACTTGCCAATTAGAAAAAAAAAAGATAAAATAAATATACTGTATGTTACAAAAAAAATTACAATACAAACAGTTTATGATACATGAAATTTATGATAAAATTATAATACAATAATACAAGTTATATAAATAATTACATCAAGTTATTAAGGTATATAACAAAAATTATATATTTGTACATAGAATTACAAAACAAAATATTTAACTAAAAAAATTCAAAATTTAAAATAAAAGAAAAATAATTGATTTAATAATTTAATAAAGAAAATAATATAAAACTAAAAATTTAATTTTTGTTTGAATTTCGAAATTATTTTAATTTAAATATTTTTTAATTTTTAATTTTTTTGAAAATATCTTAGTCAATTAATAAATAAGATATTTTTATTTTAAAAATTAAAAATATAAAATATCTTAAGTCAATTAATAACCTAGATATTTTTAATTTAAACTATTTTTTCTTTTTTAATAAAAACAAATCATGATTATGTACGACAAAATTTCTTTTTAAGATTTTTGATAATACAAATTTAAAAATACTATTCCTCCTTAACAACGACACGAAAACTTGATACCCTAATCATTTTGTAAGAAATGATAAATTTACTTCTAAGGTTAGTCTAAATATGAATTATATGATTCTTAAATAATTCAACAAAACTCTTGAAAATGAAAATAAACCTGAACATTCTCTCACAATTATTTGGGTTTTAAAACATATGAACTAATAATATAGATTTAAAGATAGATTCAAAAAACATCATGCAACTAAACATTTAATACATAATGGAGAATTTATGGGATAGATTAGTTAGTTAATCATGCTTGCTCATTATTAAATAGGTTATTAATGATATAAATTGATATTATTAATTTTTCCTTTTTTGTAGGAAAATATCCTAAGGTTTGGATGAGATTCATTGTTAATAAAAACCAACTAATATCCTAAGGCTGTGATTACCAATTGATTAATATTAAATTGTGATTTATTACTAATAAAATAGAAAACTATCTAAATCACTACTTAAGGTCGAGCACATAATTTAAACTCACATTCAATGTGTCAATGTTTGTTTAAGATTAATGTATCTTATAACTAAATTTTAGATTTTAAATCTATTACAAGAAATATATATGTTCTAAATATATTTCTCAATAATAAATCTTTATAAAAAAATCTTTGAAATAGAATAATGATTTTAAATAAGGTTTAGATAATCAGATACTAAATCTAACTTTCATATTTTGAACTTACTACGATGAATATGGTGTTATTATTATTTTTTGTAACAAGCTTTGTAAAATTCTTGATTGAAGAAATAAAAATAATTTATTTTATAAAATTGTTTACCTAAATTAATCTTTCATAAGCATAACAATATAACAAATATCACATAAAATTTTTGGTCAGACATGCTTAGATTTAATTAATGATCGGTAAATTAAATATAACATTTAGAAAGACACACAAATTAATTCTAAAATAAAGCATACGTTTATATTTTTTACTATCAATCTATATCTAGGAAAATTCTAAACAGATATGCATGTACTATTTATTGGATCGAAAACTACTATATAGAAATTGCAGCTAAACTAAATCCTATGCTACTAAAGAAAGTGGAAAATAAAAAGCTTAAAGAAGAATCAATTTGTGTTGATTGAGGGATGAAAAATGTGAGAAGGGAATGTGGGTTTTATAGGTGAGAAAAATACAGCAAAAATGAGAGAAATATGGATCGTATGGTCGCACGTTACAACACACATTTTGCACTATCATGGCCTACATGAATGGTATATGATTGAATTATGATCCGAAGTACTTGTGCCGCTGCACACATTAATCACCACCGCGGTACGCATTGTACTGCGTTTCTTCAACTACTTTTTATTTTACCCCTTTACAAGCTTGATTGGTTCATGTGTAAGACATATCTTATCCTTATATTCTTCTTGGTGGTAATTAAGTGCTTTTAGGCACAATTCATCTAGTGTGTATCAATTGAATCATTTTTAAGCTAAAAATAAACTAAAAAAAACATATCATGATTTCGGAAAGTATAGATTTGTTAAATTAATAATAAAATTATACAAATAAAAATCTATTTTGATGTTAAAGTGCATATAAATTATGTAATATTTAGTGCTTTTTAAGCACTCATCACTTATGGTAACCACTCGATAGAAAACAACTCAACTAGGCAATAAAATAGATACAACTCAATAGAAATATAAATGTAAATACCTTTATCAGTTGAGACCTCTACCCTAATTTCTTATTGCTTCCCTTACTTACTACCTTATAGCAACTTGGCTCGACACACGAACCTGACTTTTCTTCAAAGCTAACACACCAATAACCAACCATGGGAAATAAACACAACCATGAATCTCAAATAACTACAAGATTTGGGATCTCAAACAATAACTACCCAACCCAATCTTACAAAGATGTTCTCACAAAATAAGTAAAATAGTTAGGAGCTCATAATACTTTTTCACACTATTTTACTCTCACAAAGACATTTCATAATCAATGTAAAACACTCAAGATGATTAGTGAAAATAGAATTTGAATTAATAGAAAATTTTGGCAAAGTTTTATAAGATTTTTCAAATTGATTACACAATAAAGGGTTTGATAAAGGCTCTGGCAAGAGCCTTGTAGGTGCCCAAAAATCACATTTTTTTGATACAAAAATTAGTGTAATTGTCCATAAATATCTGTACACAAAATGAAACAAAAACCAACACTCAAATGGAGAAGGGTCCAAATCATACTCCAATACAAAGTCTACTATACTTTATTAAGGATCTTGATGAAGCAAGCAAGTTTGATATTTTCCAATCAAAACTTCTTGACCAACTCCATGGTATACTTTCCTTGGGAAATAAATATCCCATCTTTCATTTGTTTCACTTGAAATCCAAAAAAAAACTTCAATTCCAACTAGGCTCATCTCACACTCATTTTGCATAGCTACAACAAACTTTTGAGCTTGGTCGTCCTTTATAGACATAAAAATGATGTCATCAACATACACTTGAGTGACGACAAATTCACCTTGATTTATTGAGATAAATAACATTTGGTCACCATCTCATCTCAGAAAATAATTATTGGGGAGAAACATAGTGAGACGCTCACACCAAGCATAGAGAGCTTGCTTTAAACCTTACAGTGCTTTATTTAGTCTCATCACATGATAAGGAAATTATGGGTCTTCAAATCCTTTTGGTTGTTCAAAATAGAGACCCTCTTTGTTAACTCCATTAAGGATAGAATTTTTCATATCCATCTAGTATAACTTAAACCCAAAGTAGTAAGCTAGGCTAATGATAAGTCTTACAAACTCTAGACGGGAAACATGTGCGAAGATTTCATCGAAGTCAATTCCTTCAATCTGAGTATATCCTTTTGGTAAAAGGTGAGACGTTTTTTTAGCAATTATGCCATTATAATCTTCCTTGTTTTTGTACAACCAATATGTCACGCCCCAAAAAATGGGTATATGAGATAAAATGGGGTAAATTTTAGAGTATAATTAAAAGAAATTCAAAAATTTTATTTGATAAAACTTCAATTTAATTTGGGATATCCCTATTTAAAAACATAATTTTGCAAAACTATTTAAATTATAAGTGATAAAGTACATAACATATAAAAATGATTCATTTTATATCATGTCTTAAGATTTACTTCAAATAGAGGTTACAAAATGAAATATAAATTTATAACCTAAAGTTCTCTTCTTTTTCCTTGTCTCATAGTTATACACTGCTCTGTCATACCCTATTCTAGAGGTAAGGAAAAAATGGGGTGAGCTACACTTAGCTCAATAGAAGTATACTCTAATATATATATATGATAGATATGGATTTAATAATCAATAAAGCAAATTTTTATCATTCATAATAGTGGAGTATTTATGGATATAATAATTAAGTTAATTACGCTTGCTCATATTATTTAGGTTATTAAAGATATAAATTGATAATTGTTGATTTTTTCTTTTTGGTATGAAAGTGTTTTTAGGTAGGACCCAAATTATTTTCTTTAATATTAATTAAATAATATCCTTAGGGGGGCCTATTAATTAATTAAGTATTAAATTTTAGCTTTATTTATAAGAAAATAGCAAACCATCTAATCAGAGCTTTAGGCGGAGTTAGTTAATTAGACTTTATTCAAGGTGTCCAACTTAAACCTAAGAATTTAATTATCCAAGTACTAACTTTCTTATTTTAAAACCATTACTAAAAATAGTTTTACTCTAACTATCGGGCGATTGTACCAACAAATAAAAGAGCACTACTCTAAATCAGACCAGATAATTAAACTTTAAAATCTAATTTTTAGATTTAATTTTGTAATGAAAAATAATATATTTCTCTTTAACATCCTTAATATAAAATCTTAAATAAAAACAAAATCAATTTATTTTATAGAAATGTTTTACTTATTTAATATTTCGCAAGCATAACAACGTTATTATTATATCGTATTTACAAACAGTCAGACATGTTAAATTTAATCACAAACAAATTAAACATAACATATAATAATAAAACATAAATAATAAGTGTAAAGAATTCATTTTAAAATTATACCTCAAAAGAATTCTTACATAACTTTGTTCCTAATTCTGTTATTGAAAAACCTCTTAACGGATTTGCATTTTCGTTTATTGAATCAAAAACTAGAAATCTATAAAAGCATAAAAATTTCTTCTCAAAAAGATAAGAACTTTAAAACTAAAAAAACTAAGATCTAGAGAGAGAAAGAGAGAAGAGATTTTGAGGGATGATTTTTATAATGGGGGAGAGGTCTTTTTATAGATGAGAAAAATATCAAAAAAGGTTGGAAAATATTTTAAAAATTGATTTTGGATGCGTTTGGATAGGCTGGCATGCGTGGGGGGTGAGATTTGCAGGACAAGCGCGAGTGTGTGCTAGGAGTGTGTTGGCTGGGTGTGCGGGCATTTGCGCATGCTGGACTCGACATCTTTTACCATTTTGACCCATTGTTTTTTCCAATTTTTCCAATTTTTTGACTTGTTCTCATTTCTTTTTATCAACATATTTGTGATGTATTTCCTACATTATTTTTCTTCAATTCTTTAAGTTATTTTTGAATGAAAATACTGGAAAAACAATAAAAATACCCGTAATTTCAAAATGACAAAATTATATAAAAATATGATAAAATCATACAAATATAAATATATTTAATCAATTAAAGTATATTAAATCATGATAATTTTAGTGTTTTTTAAACACTCATCAATAGTCACCCTTTAGAACCCACTAAATGGAAAACTACGAGACACAACAAGAGTCCAATTTTGAGGCCCATATGCAGTTATAATACAAGGAACTATATATGAAAAACTCTGAGAATATATATGATGTAATGCGTACATGTAGTCTATCACAAAGTTTGGGTTTGAAGATCTAAACTAATGACATAAAAATAACGATAGATCCAATAAACATCAAGGCAATCAAACATTTATCATACATTAGAGAATTTATAGCATACATTAGCTAGTTAATTATGCTTGTTTAAATTTAAATAAGTTATTAAAAATATGAATTAAAATTATTGACTCTTCTTTTTATAAGGAATTTTCTGAAGGTAGGGATCAATTTCATTATTAATCAATTATCAATTAAAGTCTTTTGATGGGGATTAATAATTGATAGTTAACTAAATTGTGATTTATTCCTAAGTAATTAATAAAACATTTTATTGATTCTTTTGACGGGGCTATCAATTTAAACTCTCATAAATATGTCTAAGTTAGGTTAATGATTTAAGTATTTGGAAACTAACTTGCATATTTTAAATCTATTATGAAAATATGTCACCAATATATTTTGCAATAATAAATCTTATAAAAATCTTTGATATAGAGTTCTCTAAATTAGATTCAGAATATTTCATCTAACATCTAAGATTTTACTCTAAATCAAATTCAAATAGTTAAATTCTAAATCAAACCCTCTTGTTTATTATGAAAATACTTTGTCAATATATTTTTCTTTTACAAACTTTGTTTTAATCTTGATGAAGAAATAAAACTTAAATTCATTTTATAAAAATATTTAATCTATTTTAATATTTCACAAGTGTAACAACATTACTAACATTCTGTATTATATATAGCCATACATGCCTATTTTAGTAAATGATCAATAAATTAAACATAGTATTTAAAACAACACATAAAGATAATATGAAAAGAATACATTTAAATATAACTCAATAGAATCTTAGTATTGTTTTTGTTATGAAAAACCTCCAAACAGAATTACTAATACTGTTTATTGAGTTTAAGTTAGAATTATTACATAAACTAAAGTTGTCCAACTCTCAAATTACAGGAGAACTTGAAACTACTAAAAGAAAAGCTAGGAAAGTTTAAGAGACTAATAAATTAGCCTAAGAATGAAGTTGCAGGATGGGATGTGAATTACAATAGAATTAAGGTCCTATTTATAGCTATAGGAAAGGACAAAAATATGGATCAAATGACTAGTAATGTGGCACACAATTCTTTCACACTATGACATATACATGCTATTCATGTTTTGGAGCTCGATCCACTACACTCATGCCACGGTATACAACATTTCCATGCCACAGCCTGTATTATTCTACTCAACTTAAACCCTTTTTTTCTTGTATATCTTTTCTAGAACATATATAATGCTTTATATATGTTATCTTTTAAGCTTTTAAAGTTGTAATGGACTGCTTTCAAATATATTCTTCAAGTTTTTGATAAATTTTATCCTTTTGAAACTAAAATACTTGGAAAATAACAAAACATACCCATGATTTCGAAAAGATAGATTTGTTCAAAATGATAGTAAAACTAAGCGAACACAAATCTATTTAATGATATAACATGCATAAAATCATGATATGTTAAGTTATTTTGAGCGCTTATCAAACTACCATCGCTTACTGTCTTCATAATAACTTGGTCGGACACATAAACCCGACTTTCATTCAAAGCCAACACACCAACAATCAAATGTGGAAAATACACTCAACCATAAATATCAAATAACCACTTGATTGGAATCATAAATAATAACTACCCAACCCAATCTCACAAAGATGTTCTTATAAAATATGTAAAATAGTCAAATGCTTATAATACTCAAGTACATTATTTTACTCATACATAAATATTCCACAGTCACTGAAAAAAAAACTCAAGATGATTAATGAAAATGGAATTCGAATTGATAGAAAGTTTTGGCAAAGTTTCATCAGATTTTTTGAATTAATTGCATAATAAAGATATGGGTATTTATAGACAACCAATAAGCTGCAACCTATCCTCATCGAGGCCTCTCCGAGGTCCTTAGCGACCACCTCATCGGGATTTGACTATAGGAGGCCTTGTCGAAGTGCCCAAAAATCCCATTTTTTCTATCCAAAAATTGCCAAGTAATGTCCATTAATACCCATACACAAAATGAAACAAAACATATCACTCACAACCTAGCATGCATATTATGAAACCAACCCTATCGTGTGTGTATGACATGCTTTCAATTACAATGTACCTAATTATGTGCGTGTGTGCATTACTAATCAATAGTAACAAACTTTACATAGAGGAAGATAGAAATATTAAGCAAATGAATAGACTCCGTGTTTTACACAAGGGAAACTAACAAAGATATAAAGAACTACAGGACTTAAATAATCAGTTATAACATTTTCATAAAAGTGTATGTACATCTATTATCTATATTTCTATAAAAAAAGACGTTTTGGCTTTCAAATTTTCTCTATTGTTATCATCACACTTTCCAATTTGTGTGGTTTTTACTTTATTTGTTAATTTTTTATATAGTAAATAGAATGTGTATAATGACAATATTAAAAGTCAAACTTATATATGCTTTATATATTGTACTATGAACTTACATAATGAACAAAATGTGTATAATGACAACATCAAGACTCGAACTTATGCTTTATATATTGTTCTCTACACTAACCACTTGACTATGAAGTTATGACTATGTAATATTTTAGGTAGTTTATTGCTAGAAAAGATTTACTAATGTAAGCAATATTCTAATTTTAGAAACCCTAAAGCATTAAATTGTGAAGTAAAATATGTAATTTCTTTGACATTAGTATTTTCTGCTCTCAAAAATATCAATTTTCTATTTTTAACATAATTAACAAAACATGTATAATGATAATACCAATACTCGAACTTATGTTTTGTACGTGGTACGCTATACTTACTACTTGACTATGAATTTATAACTATGTTATTTATCTAATTCATATACAAATAATTTGTTTCATATAATGAACAAAATGTGTATAATTACAATACCAAGACTCTAATTTATGCTTTGGATGTGGTATTCTAAACTTAGCACTTGACTATGAAGTTATTACTATATTACTTTTTTATATATATTTATAATGAGAAAAGTATATATTGAAAATTATGACTATGTTATTATTATATATTTTTTAACATATTGAAAATGAGAAAGTCCAATGCTTGTAAATGATTAGGGAAAGTCCTAAAGACTCAACCAAACTCACAAGTAGCAAAAAACAAACAATAGAAAGAGCACACACATATGACAAGATAGAGCACATAACAATAGAAATAAATTAAACAAATAGGGTGGTATTTTAATTTATACAAAGATATAGAAAATAGGCTAAGATAGAAAGTAGTAAGCATGGTAGATAAGAAAAGCATAATATTAGAAGTCAAGCAACAAACAATAGGAAGAAGAAACACTTTTCTATCATAATAAGATCCTCATATGTTAGTACATACTTGGGTAGAATTATGCATGTACTAACTAAACAATAAAGAATGTATATAAAGAGATATAATGAGGTAAACTCACAGAAAATCTCTACCTATTTGGTAATAGGTTCAAGTTGCTTATGGCAACAACTCGGTAGAAACTCATTTAAATGAATAAAATAATATACAACTTGGTAGAAATATAAATGAAAACACCTATATTAGTTAGGACATCTACACTAACTGCTCATATATTGCCCTTACTAGCTGCCTACTCAACTATAATGATTCAACGCTAAATCGGGCTCTCCTCCAAAGCTCTACCACCACTAAGTGGTACGAATAGTCAGCAATGATTAGTATTGTGAAATTTAAGGATATGGCTTATGCAAAGCTCAGGGAACCATGCATGCAATATAAGTCTTAAATGTTATCACACTTTTAACTTATCCAAATTCTATTAAAATAGTTATTTAATCCAATTTCCATTAGGTCACATTCTCTTGACTTGTAGACATGTAAATCACTAGAAAACTACATTAAAGGGGATGACACCTGTGGGTGTTATATACACACTAATGATTAAGTCAATTCTTGAGAGAAAAACTAAGATCAAAGGGTGTTTGAGTGAGAGTACCTTTTATGTTTATGAAGACCTATTTAAATGTTTTGGTAGATGGCATAATCATAAATAACTAATACCAATTAATTAATATTTAAATTAATAATGTTTAAATACTGAATTAATTAATATATAATTATTTAGAATATTAATGACTTTCCATAAATGTGGATTCTATCATTAATATTCACTTTGAATTTAAATAATAAAAGATATATTTGATCGTGCACTAATTGTACCAATTTGACTTTTCAAAGTCGATGTGGACCAATCAAATAAGGTCACATGTACTTGGATATTTTCCTATCCAACATAAGCACACTAGGTTACCTGGGAAAGTTTTGGTAAGATAGGTAGCCTATTTATCTTGCCCAGGTACAGTGGTTTAGTAATAGTTAGCTCTAGAGTGTCTTAATTGAGTGGAATAGATGGTACCCCAAATATCTTTATTTTTTCAAAATATGGAGGTCACAAGCTTTCAACAGCTATTATTGTGCTTCAATCAAAGTTGATAAGTGCTTGAAAAGTACTCGTACTTTGTGAATTTTCTATGCATAATTTAAAGGAATTGATATGATTATAGCATGTTTATGTGATTATTTAAGCAAATCTATTTGACTGGAATCACAAATACTTTTTGCTATATTTCAAGTGTTTTAGCTTCAAAATAGATAAAATTGTCAAAACAAGAAGAAAAACACTTGGAACATGAAAATAACATCCTAAGAGCTTAAAAGACTGAGGCATGTAAGCCTTACATCCATAATCAACTAATTTGTAAGATATACAAGAAAATTTCACAACAAATAAGGAGTTCGACTGATGAATACTTGAAAAGTACTAATATTACTTGATTGTTTTCCTTAAATATTACAAATAGATTCTAGTTTTCATGATTCTATAATTATTTAAGAAAATCTATGTATTCAAAATCAAGAGTGTGTTTTGTTCATTTTTCAGATATTTTTGTTTTCAAATTGGTTGAATTGATAAATACTTGAAGAATTTATCTAATGCACTCATTTTCCACTTAGAAGAATAAAATATTTAAAGCCTTACATGTGTTCCAACCAGTTTATAAAGGGTGAAACAATAAGAAAGTGCAAAAAGGCAGTTTGACTTAGGCTGCAATGTGGATATTTTTTGGCCGCAGTGTAATTCTATCTATCCAGATCAAGGTGAATCAAAACAAGACTTAGGTCGCGGTGGTGGAAAATGTGGGTCGTAACACGCAATGATTAATCCCTCATGATTCACTTTTCTCTCCTTTCTTCAGCTATATAAGACTTGTTTTCCCTCTTACAAAACACATTAAAATCATAGAATAGAATAGTTTATAGTTAAATTTTTTTTTCTTTAACCATCCTTAGGAGGAGTTTTAGGTTAGATTTTTGGCTAACGGTTGCATCACCATGTAAAGATATAGAAAGAAAACCCTCCAATTACGAAGATGATCCACTAATTGAAATTTTGAATTAAACGACTCAAAAATAATAAAAATAAATCAAAAAAAGAAAAATCCAGATTATTTACAAAAACATGAAAACAAAAAGTAAAGTCACAAAACAATAAAAATCACAAAAAATAACTAATTTGAAAACAAATAAACAATTTTAAAGGAAATTCCTTAGCAACATTGCCAAAAAAAATTGGTACTCAAATTTTGTATTTATAAAAAGCTCGCAAGTGCACAAATCTTTTATAGTATGTGATAAGTATACTTATGAGATCGTCTCTCAAGGATTGTGGTGGTTTTAAAAAGTTAAACTATTTTCTAATATAGTTAAGTAAAACAAATATCCTAAACACTCTAATAATTTGTAAGTGGGTGAGTGAAATCATAAATTTTAAATTAAATTATATCTAGGAAAGTAAATAAATTAAAGAGATAAAATTAATGGTAGCCAAACCTAGGAATATGGATGTATATAGGATTTTAGCAAAGCATAACCCTTCATGGATAGAACATACTAAATGATTTAAATATAAACTATATTTACTTATTTAATTTCTTTTTGAATAAAACCTTCTATAATCATGGCGAGTTCCTAATAATAATCAATTAATCAATTTTTCCTTGTTGGAAGTTAAAATTGCTTAATTGGTAAATCAAAGAAATAAATATACATACCAAAATATTTTATTAATTAATAACTTCCCTAAATCGAGCCTGAGATTAAAAATTGTTAAACCTAAGGAAAAATATAGAATTACAAGGTAGATCAATTGACGAGGATTTAGATTGATTGAATATTTTTAACTAGATCGATAGAAAAGAAGTGGATTGATCAAGGGCTTGTTACTTGTTCGATCAAGAATAGGCTCATTCATCGAGTGGCGAGGATTAAAACCTGTTAGCCTAGAATTAAATTCAACTTTCAATCTTAGCCCTTGGATCAAAGTAATATGAATTATAATCTAATAAGGATCAATTTCAGTCTATTTAAAGCATCATAGGGAGATCATAAAAACACACAATTATGATTATAAATCCTAGCAGTAGCCAAGAAGGGAAAAGAAGAGCAAAGTTCAAGAGGGGATTAAAAGAGACACAACTATATGAATGATTCTATAAAAGATTAGTGCTACAAATCAAGAGATTTAGTATATCTATTCTTCTTCTTTTTTATTTATCAATTATATTGTCTTTCTTCCTGAAAAATCTAAGCTTTAAGAACATAGTTATGTCTAGTTAATTTATTAATCTAGGGGTCTTATGAACCTAATTTTCTACATGTGATGATATAATATTTTCCCCCAATTGTTATTATAATTGAATTATATTATTTAATCTGATTTTTATGCTATTAATTGTTTGGCCAAGAATTGATCTATAGTGGCAATTAAATATATTTGAGAGAATTATTTATTTTTTTTGTTTTGATTGAATAACATACATAGTTTCTAGGTAGAGATGAATGATTCCTATGTGTGTGATCTATAACCAATGATCTGAATGAGTAGTATGCAATCTAATTAACATTAGAGTATAATTAGTTTAATTATATGATGTGTAGTGCACTTAAGAGAGGAATTCATGCTAGGTTAGATTTAATTGAACGATGATTATATGGGGGAAATTTAGCAATTTAATTGTTAGGAAATTGGGTAATTAGAGATTCCTAGATTATTTTCTCATAAATCTTCATAGTTGTTGAGTGTTGTGAATTAAAATTAGCTATCATTTATTTTTTAGCTTTTATATCTATAATCCAACTAATATTCATAATAATTATATCGGTACTCAGTTATAAGTAACACAACCCCCTGTGTGATCAATATCCATACTTAGATATATTATATTACTTGCACGACGCGTATACTTGCAAATTGCATTGTGTTGATCTAGTTTTTGGTACCATTTTTGGGAGTTAATTATTTATAATGGATATCAATAACGATTATTATTATACTAGTTTGGACCTTTTTATTATTGTTTTAGTGTTTTTGTTATATGTTTAGGTTGACAAGTAAAAATATTGTCTTTTTTGATAAAAAAATAGAGAGAATTTTACTTCACTTAAGAAAGGAACGGTTAGCACAATATCAATAAGAGGTTGTGGTAGAAGTGGGGGATTAATGAGCTATTTTGGTCCCTAAACATTTAAGGGATTTGGTAGTCCCATAAGTAGATGGAGCTCTATCATATATCAATAGACTGGGCATCAATGCTAACAAATTTGAACTTAAGCTAATAATAATTCAAATGTTACAAGAAAATCAGTTTGAAGGGATAGTAAAAATGATCCAAATATTCACTTGGATTCATTCTTGGAAATATGTGACACCATTAAGATGAATGGTATATCAGATGATTTAATTTTCCTTCGCTTGTTTCCTTTCTCTCCGAGGGATAAAGCTAAGGCATGGTTACAATCACTACCTCTTGGGTCAATCAATACATGGGAGCCATTGGCTCAAAAGTTCTTATCAAAATTATTCCCAATTTCAATGGTAGTACTATACTACATTAATTATATTGTAAGCACTTGTATTGATCTACAACAATATAGTCCACAAATAGTAATGTATTACATAATATATACTACTTTTCCATCCTCAATCACCAAAACCTTTTTTGTATGCCCAACCATAGCATTTACATCTCTAGATAAGAAGAGTTCTCTTAGTAGTGCATGTACAATTGCCCTATGTATGGTAACATCTCCAAATTTAGCAAAAGGGCTCTAGCAACACTTAAATATTTAAAACGATTAGTTCTCAGTGCTACTATGCTTACCCAAAATGATGTCTACAGCTTAGTGTGCCCAATTCACAAAACTAGGTTCCTCCACATGAAGTAACAAGGGGAATGATAAATTAGGAAATGAAAAAATTGACAAAATAGAAATAGTAAATCTCAAAATGGCACCAATATATTGCTCTAAGCAAAATCATCAAAATTTCCAAGAGATGAATAATCATGCCAAGAATCCCGAAGAAACTTTAATAAAATTTAAGCCTTTCTCTTACCTTTATCTATGCAATCAATTTGAATCAATAGAAGCAACTGAGGTAATACCCCAATAGCCACATAATCATTCCGGCAATCATCCAACAAAGAACACAATGACAAAAGAGCCCATGTTGCGTACCCAATTGCACTATCAGGGATCTTTAACTTGACCTTCACCAAAATAGGAATTGTTAGTATGTATACAACAAATGAAGCATAACCTACCAATGTGTAACAAAGTAGTTCAATGGTAGCTAAAGCTAGCTCCGCATAAACATTTCTTCAAATCACTGGTGAGTCTATCAATGAAAACCTCATCTGTACTGGAAGCAACCACCTTGTTCCTTGTCTGCTTCACAAGGTATAATGTAAGCAAGAGCTTGATACCAACCTTCAGAGCTCATATATAAGCACCAATTGCTTGGTTCCTCCGAATCTCCATCACTCCTAGGAATATTTCATCCATACTAGTGACTTGAGCTCATAACTTTGTCGATTTAGTACTGGAAATCATAGCTTTGATCAAGGTAGCATAGTTAATACGAACATTCATCAAAGAATGTTGAAGCAAATGCAATAAGAAAATCACAGGGTTCAGTTCTAAAGCTAAAAACTCACACTTAGACTCGGTGAGTGGGAGCAACATTTCAAAAATGGCGAGCAATTCAAGTCTCAAGTCATTCGAATCAAAGTCATAAAATATGTTACAAATAATATTTACTGTTTCGTTGAGGTGGGCATAGCCAAAGCTGGGTCGCAAGTGACAAAGAAAAGAAACAGCCGTCAAAGAGAGGTGCACGATAAGGGAAAAGGAAGAAGAGATAGGTGATGTGCAAAATGAAAACTAGTATGAGGGAGCTGGGGAAATAGGAAACAAAAAGAGGGAAAAAGAAAAAAAAGGAGGGAAAAGGAAAAAAGGGAGGGAAAAGCAAAAAAAAAGAGGGAAAAGGAAAAAAATAGAGAGAGGGAAAAAGAAAAAGGGAGAAAAGAAATTTGGTGTGTAGTGTAAAAGGGAGAAAATATATGAAATTAAATTAATAGATAAATGAAAAATTATAAGGTAATTTTTGTACTTTTTTAAATGAATAACACACATACAAAATATAATATTTGATTTCAATTTTAAAAATACTAGGAACTTATTATTTTAATTAAATCACTGTCATTTAATAATCGTGACTATATAAGTTTGTTTATAGTTAAGTAGTTTTTGTAGTTTAACTTATGGCCATGGTTATCGATAAAAATCATGGTTATATGTATACACTATAGCCTTGGTTTTTATTAGATCGTGACCAGAACTCTATGGCCTCAGTTTTTAAAAAGATTGAAGCTAAATTTTTGAGACCAAAGATCACTATTTTAGTATTGTAAAAACACATAATTAATATTACAAACCCTAGCTGTTGTCAGGAGGAGAAAAGAGGAGAAAAAGTTCAAAAAGGGATTAAAGGAGATACCTTTGTAAAGTATTCAAGAAAAGATTAGTACTACAAATTAAGAGATGGACTATATCTCTTCTTCTCCTTTCTTTACCAATTGTATTGTTTTTCTTTATGAAAAATTTGAGCTTAAGAACATAATTATGTCTAGCTAATTTATTAGTTTAGGGTCTTATGAACCCAATTTTCTACATGTGATAATCTAATATTTTACAACTATTGTTATTGCAATTTAATTATATTATTTAATCTATTTTTCATGCTATTAATTGCTTTGCCAACAATTGATTTATAGAGGTAATTAAATAGATTTGAGATAATTATTTAATTATTTGTCTTGATTAAATGACATGTATAGTTTATAGGCAAAGATATTTTACAACTATTGTGTGTGTGATCTATAATTGATAGTAGTATACAATCTAATTGACATGAAAGGATAATTAGGTTAATTGCTACATGGTGTCTAGTATACTTTAGAGAGGAATGTATGCTAGGTTAGATTCAATTGATCATAAAAATGATTGACGATTATATTGGGAGGAATTATAGTGATACACATGTTTGGAAATTAAGGGATTGAAGATTCCTAGATTGCTTTCTCATATATGGTACTCTGTCATAAGTTATAAAGCTCCGTGTGGGATCGATATACATACTTAGGTACATTATATTACTTACACAACCTATATACTTGTGGATTATGCTGTGTTGATCCGGTATATATATTCTCTAATTATAAATCAAGATCTGACCCATCATTAATTTATCACTAAATTTGCTTTTCAACCCTCTAAATTAATACAAATAAATGAAATTAAAATAGACTCTTATTCATTTTGCACAACTATGCATGTATGATGTGTCTAATGCTTAGCTTTAAAATATTTTATTTAATCATAAATTAAGATTTGGCACATCATTAATTTATTATTAAAGATCTAAAGATTATGAATAAGAAATAAATCTAAACTTTTATTTATTTAAACTATAAAACCATTATTCGAATCATTGGAAGTAGAGACGAAATCCCATATACAGATTACATAAGAAATAAGATATGTAATAATAAAATTACCCCTTATTGATAAAAATGGTTCCAGATCTCTGAATGGATAGTCACTGCTTTCTTCATATCTTTGGATCATCTTTGCAATCAGAGGGGTTTCTCTCTATATCTTTACATGGTGGTAGAACAGCTACTTAAATTCTATACTAAACATACTCCTATAGATGGCTGTTGAGAAAAAAAAAATACATATTCTATTCTAATCCAGTTTATTCTAAAGATAAAAATACTAAGAATAAATAGGTTGAGGCCGGTAAGAAAAAATGGATTGTGAAGTAAATTATTTACACATCACAGCCTACATTTATGCACGTTGTGGCTCATATCTCATTTTGGTTCACCTTGTTTGAAACATAAAGGATCACATTATGACCAAAGATTTCTTCATTGTAGCTTAAGTCAAGCTGCTTGAATTTTTATTTTTAACAGAATAAAGTGTGCCACAGCCGACTATATTTCATGCCATGACCTACGTTGTTGTACTTCACTTTTGTGTTTCAACCCTTACAAATGGGTTGGATCACATGTAAGCTTTACATATATTATTCTTGTAATCTTCAAAGTGAAAAATGAGTGAATCAATCATGATTCTTCAAGTGTTTATCAATTTACCAAATTGAAGCTAAAAATACCTAGAAAATAATAAAAAGTATTTGTAATTTCGAGGATATAGATTTGGATAGATAATGATAAAAATCATGCATATTTAAATCTATATATAATATTTAAGTGCAAATAAATCATATAATATTGTTCCTTTTCAAGCACTCATTTGTCGCGGTGAAGAATTAGGTGTGTCACATTACGCACCTCTCAAGAAGAATTACTGGGCATTTTGAACTTTGCGTGCAATGGCATGAAATATGCTATAGTGATGCCTCCTCGAGTTGAAATTGTGTGAGGTGATCACACTTTATGCTGCTGTGAGGAAAAGTATTGTGTTGTGGTGCAAGAACCTAATTTTGACCCAAAACCCTCTATACATAGCTTTCTTATAAATAAACATTATTTTCATTAGGTTTTATATAACTTTTGACTTAGAATTTCAAACTGTCAGTTTTAATTAGTTTTAGAATAGTTTTTATTTTGTCAAACACAATATATATTAGATCTATAATAGGAAGAAAAATTAGTTATGAAATTATGCCTTTTAAATTTTATTTAACATGTGTTTGCTATTGTTTAGTTTCTTAGGTATATTTAGGTCATATATATATATATATATATTTGTGTGTGTGTGGTTTTAGTTAATTTAAAGTGAATAATTGAATCCTTGCATTGTTTGTTGGATGTCTTCAACATATTCATGGATTATTGTAAGAGTTATTTTTCATAGTTTATGTTTTATGCATGGATGTTAAGATCGAGATAAGCCCAAAATTGGTGTTCAAGATTCAAGTAGTTGCAATTACCATGAGAGATTATTAAGCCAAAAGCATTTTATTATTAGTGATGATATGTCTTCTACTCCTTTAAATACTATTTTAAATTTTTAGATAATTTCTATAAGTTCTGAATTGAATGTTATTTTTAAACATCTCATAAAGTATCATGTACTTATTTTCAATGCTTGGATTAAATGATTTCATTAGAAATTAAAAGTGTGTGCCTATTTTAATTCATGCTTAACTTCTAGTTAAAAAATGAGATATGTATGGAGTTCTCTTAGAATAAAAAGAGCCAAAATAGCCACTCATCATAACACATGTATGTATATAGGTCCATTCTCAAAGAAAAAATAGAAAGACAAGAAGAAAAAAAGAAAAAAATTAGTATAACTAAGTCCTTTGACCGTAAGTTTTTGAAAGTAGTGATATAGTTATCACAGAAAAGGAATAACCTTTAAAGTCGTAGCATTTTCTTTCATCTTGAGGCATGTACTTGAATTTTTTTAATGATTTTGATTGATGTATGAGATTAGGAATATGGCATATTTATAATCCTAGCATTCAATTTATTTCATGAGATCAATGTTATGCATATTTGAGCCTTTCTTGCTATAATCATATGCAAACCTTTTCACTTTATTCTTTACACATTTTCTATTCACATATACTTAGTTGAGTCCTTGAATGCATAGGAACAATGTAAAATTGAGAGTATGTATTATGAGGAATAAAGTTAAAGTGAATTCAGATTCCTAACACTAGTATTGGGTAAGTCAGTGTTGAAATGTTCTAGTAATAGAACTTGAATTTTAGAGGTGAAACTAATTTGCATGATGACCTTGATCCTTTGAGATGTTGAGAGAAGTTATCCTAAGATTTTGATTATAAAAAGAAATAAAGCATGAAATTGTTTTATTGATTTTAGTTTTTATTTTGTTAATTTATTTTTACTTTTTATTTTTCCATGTGAGTTATTTTTAGTTTTAGTTTTTACACATTGGGATGTTTGTGGCTATCATTACTAGAAAATGATTTAAGTTAGTATAGTTTAGTTTATTCATTTTTGTTTTAGGTTTTTAAAATCGCTTTAGCTGCTAGAGGCCAGTAAAAAGCTGGTTGGATGTTGTGATAAGTTCTTGAAAAGTACTCTTATTTCGTGATTTACTATGCTTAATTGAAAGAAATAGGTATGGTTGTAGCTTGTTTATGTAGTTATTTAGGAAAATCTATTTATTCAAAATCATGTGTATGTTTTGTTGTATTTAAGGTGTTTTTAGCTTCAAAATATATAAACTTGTCAACATATGAAGAACAACACTTGAAACTCTCAAATAACACCCTAAGAGGTTAAATGACTAAGGCACGTAAGCCTTATATCAGGAACCAACCAATTTGTAAGGTGTAAAAGGAAAATTTCAAGAAAAAGAAAGTGTGCCATAGTGAAGAATTAAATGTGATGTGGCACGCACCTCTCGGAAAGAATTATTGAGCATGTTGAACTTTGTGTGCCGGGTGTGAAATATGTTGTTCTATGGTGAGGCCTTCTCAAGTTGAAATTGTACGAGGTGATTGAACTCCATGTTGTGGTGAGGGAAAGTGTTATGTTGTAGTGCTCGAGCTTAGTCTTTACCTAAAGCCCTCTTAACACAGTATTTCCTATAAATAAACATTATTTTCATTAGGTTTCATATATCTTTTTACTTAGTATTTCTTTCCATAATTTTTTATTAGTTTTAGAATAGCTTTTATTTTGTTTAAAACAATATAAATTAGATTCATAACAAATCAGAGGCAATTTCTTTGGGAGATTTCCAAATCAAGAAGAAAAGATATCTGAATATTCAAGAACGCTTTGAAGATCAAGATCATAATTTTGAAGTAGGATACATCACCCATCCTTAATTGGTATTTAGATTGGATTTGTAATAGTTTTATCTTTAGATTAATTTTTAATATTTTCTTGAATATTTGAAAGCTAATTTTGAACCATTGAGCATGGATGTTAATTTGAACATGTCAGACTAAATTTAACCATCAAAATTTAGCACTGTTTTCATGTTTGTTTAGATTTATTTAGGTGAACATTTTTATAATAAAATAAATAAATTTTATTTATTTATTCATAATTTTTATAAGATTTATTTATGAGTAATTTATTGGCCATTTATTTTTTCCTAAGAGATTTAGAGTTTGAGAATTAGGTTTCAGAAACATCATGTAGATCTAATTTGGGCAACTTGAGCAAGAGTGTTAACTGATGACTCTTCCAAAAGCGTTGATTTAAATGGTTGTTATTTTTGTAAGAATAATTCATAATTTAATTAGTCAGTTAATGATCCCCAACCAAAAGACTTTAATTGGTTTGATTAACAAAAAAAAATGATTCCCGCCAAAACATTTTTTCGTAATAAAAGGAAAAATCAATAACTTAAATTTATACTTTAATTAACCTAAAAAATTCTGAGTAAACATTGTTAACTAGCTAAATATTCCAATAAATTCTCCATTGATTATTAATTTTATATCTAGTTTGATTTCTATGGATCGAATCTATAGTTAGATATTTTAACTATTTTGTTATTAGACTAGGATTTTCCAAACCCAATTATTCTGATAGGATGTTTAAATTTTATTTTTGTGTTTGTTTATTTTTTTAAGAAAAGTTAAGAATTATGTAATGCCATATTTTTCCTCTTAAGACCGACCTTAGGTACTTATTGCTTATTATAAATGATTTGTGAACTTGCAAACTTTTTATAAATGCAAAATTTGTGCATAAATGTTAAGGAGAGTGAGATCCCATTTGTCGTGATGGTTCATACTTTTGCTAAGACTCAAGGAGTAGTGCAATATGTTCCCATTATCTTAGTTCAATAGAAGGACACAAACATAGATGGTCATTGTAAGACTTAAGGTGTTAGCCATATACTTTGTAGCTATAACTTGGATTTTAGTTTATAGCTCTAGAAGCATTGAACTTTGAATGAAATAAAACAAGAATTTCACTTTGTAAATTTATATATTTCACACTTTGCTTCACAATTTACTTATTGCCACAAAACCTATATATCCATTGTAACTTACTTTGTATTCATTTTTGAAACCTAGAGTAAGGAGGTGCCCTTAGCACTTCTATAATCCTCATAGGATGCACTAGTTCTCAAGTGACCTTGGGAGGTCACACTTGTTATTTTTAAAAACTTGGGGGATCAAACTTGTAATTGTGATGACCATAGAAGAACACACTTAATCCTTATGGTGTGGGGCATGCACTTTGGTTGATATGAGGCACGTACCTTGGTTTATACAAGGCACACAACTCTTGGTTGTGTGGGACATGCAACTCATGGTGGTGTGGACATGAAATTCTTGTTGATTTAGCGAACTCACCTTGGTTGATGTGGGGTATGTAACTCTTGGTTGTGTGAGGCATACAACTCTTAGTTGTGCAGGGCACACAATTTTTTCTAGTGCGGGACATGTACCTTGGTTCTCATACATTTGCATTAGGATAAGACTTAGACTTTGTTTTTTGTAAACTTTTTCAAGTGTTTCAGGATAGTACTAAAGTGAGTTAGCCTTAAATATCTTGGAGGAAGTTGGAAAAGCACACAACGTGGGTCTAGGATTCATGAACTTGTGAGCAATTAAAATTTGTGCATCAAGTTTTTGGCTCTATTGCTAGGGAATTAGCATAATTTGTTTTCTTTTTACTTTGTTTTCGTAATTTCTTTGGTTTTGTAATTTTCTTTTTATTTTATGATTTTGTTAATATTTGTATTTTGTTTAGTTATTTTTTTATTTCAATTATTTTTGTGTCTTATCTATTTTTATTTATTTGCATTTAATTGGTTATTTTATATTATTTTCTTTTGTTATTTTTTATTTGTAGTGTTATATTTTTTCATGTTTTGATTTCTTTGTTATTTTTGTTACGGTAGAAAGTGATCCCTTATGAATCAACCTATACCTTTCATAGATAGTATCAATAGATCTAAAGAAGACTTAAGTAAGCTCTAGGGAACCTAGTATCTGTACAACAACATGGTGGTGGGTTGGCACATCATTCACTAATTGTTTTTTGGATATTAACAGTAGACTTAAGTATAGATTTCGCTCAAGAATGATATCTATTACTCTTTCTTGTAATTTTAATAATACTCATTGTTAATAGGCTAGATGAAAGGGTGCTATGGTGGTGCCACCTAGTTTGGATGTCTTGGGGAACTTCTGAGGTATACCAATTACAATCTTTCATAAAAAAAGAAGTGAGGTAGATACCAAAATCTAAGAGCCACATGAGAGATGCTTTACCAAAGGGGATGACAATGAAGGAGTATGCAAGGCCAATCATTGGCACTGCTACTTATTCCATACAGTTAGGAGAGTAGCTAAGAATTACAAATTGAAAAATATTCATTATTCCATATTGGCCTTCTTCTATAGAATTTCTAATGAAGAACATTTTATTTTCATTTATAATTTCTATCAAATTGTATAGACATTTTTTTTGCAAGGGCTCAATGAGGACTAACTCAAAATGAAGTGTTTCCCATACAACCTCAAAGATTGGGCAAAGTCTTGGGTTATGAATCTCCCATCATGTTGCCTAATAACTTCTAAGTGAGTTTACAAAACGTTTATGGGAAAATTTTATTTCCATTGAAAGACTTCCAATTTGAGAACCAAAATTGCTACATTTTCACAAATGGAAGGTGAGCCATTCTATAAAGCATAGGATAGGTTCAATTTCGTTTTCATTTAGTGCGCACCCAACCACTTGGAACTGTAACTACAAAACTTGTTCTTTTATGATGGGTTGACACATGTCAGTTTACAGTTGACAATGGTGCAGGTAAAGCTATAGGAGAGATGACAACCACAAAAAACTTATGAGCTTTATGCAATGTTGGTTGCCAATTCCCAATAGAAAAGTGCTAGAGTGAGAAGAGCTAGAGTAAATGAGATAGGGTCCAAAAATGAAATGTCTATGAAAATTGTAGAATTAACTAAGCAAGTGACACTACTCACCTCCCAAAACGTACCAACTCAAGTGGTATGTGGGGTTTGTAGTACTTATAGGAATGGTTCAAGTACTTGTCCTTTTGTTTTTGATTCTCATGTAGGTCTTAATCCTAAAAAAGTGAATTCAATGAAGAGTGCCAACCTAGATCTAGGAATGACCCCTATGAAAACAAAATTTAACCCAAGTTGGAGGAATTAATCCAACTTTTCTTGGAAGGATAAAACAACCCTACCTGTGCACAAAACCATATATCACCCAACCAAAATAACATGCCAACCTTTGAGGACAACTTGAATGCTTTCATTTGAGTGAGTATAAATAATCAAATACAAATTGATCAAAGGTTGGGTGTTTGGAGGCATCAATGAAAGTGGTGAATGTGCAAGTAGGAAAAATTGTTGAGCATTTGCAAAAATAATAGAAAAGGAAGATGCAAGGACATATCATAGCTATTATAGTCCTACAAAGTGGTAAGGTACCAAATACAGATTTTGTTTAATTTTTTTGATGATTTACCACTTGAAGTAGGAAACACAAGAGAACATAATTGCTAAAATTGTGGAGCCTTGTGAGGAGAATCAAGGAGAGTTATTTTACCCTCCCATGTTGCAAAAGGCACCTGAGCTATACCAATCACCTATCCCATTTCCACACCATTGGAAGGATCATGCTAATTTTAATATTAACATTATTTTGGGGGGAAAGAAGGTGTTTAAGGTTATGCTAGATTTAGGTGCAGGTATTGACTTCATGCCATACTCATTATACTTTCATCTAGGATTGGGGGAATTGAAGCCCCCGACCATGTCTCTTCAATTAGGTAATACATGCATTAAATATCCAAGGGGCATGACTGATAATTTGCTTGAACATATAGATAAGATAATTATACTTGTGAATTTTGTTGTGTTAGATATGGAGGAAAACCTATCTATGGGAAAGGAACAAACTACTCTTCTTGATAGGAAATTCATGGCCACAACCAAGATTATTATTAATATCCATAGTGGGTGTTTAAGCGCAACTTCCTGGGGAGAGACTGCATACTTAAAATTTTTGATTCTTCATCTACTCCTATCTCTACTATTGATAAATCTTCACATTTGATTATATAGGTTCACTTATTTATGACATTAATTTTCAAAAGAAGATAGGTAATAAAATTAGTAATTCACATAATAAAAGGAGTGGGTAAGAAACATTAAAAGCCTCAATTCATGATGATGCATACAAAGAATGCATCATGAGTTGCAATGACAAAGACATGAGTTCTAAGTTCTCTTATCTTGGAAAGGAATGTCATGTTTACAATACTTGTTATCAATCTTTTCTAGGAATAATGAAGCCTTATTTTGAGAAAGGCTAGGATGAAGGAAATAACAAGCACTTTAAAGATACATTAAAACCTCATTGAATAGAATAAGAAATGTCATGCTTGGATGTTAAAGAAATCACTTGGTGGGAGGCTGATGCACAAATTTTGTATTTATAAAAAAGGCTCACAAGTACATGAATCACTTATAATAAGTGATAAATATACTCCCATGGTTTGTCTCAAGAAGAGTTGAAGTCGTTTTAGATAATATTTTAATTTTCTTAAAAAACTTAAAGGAATACAAAAAATAAAACCTAAGCACTCTATCAAAGTGTTTTATTTTGAAAATCCAAAACTAGTAACAAATAATTAAAATAACTAAATATAGATTCAAGGATCATTTTCTTTATTAATGAAACCAATTAAAGTGCTTTGGCAAGGATCATTAACTGATTGATTAAATTATGCCTTATCCCTAAAGAAATAACAAATCATTTAAATCAATGCTTTTTATAGAATCACCAATTTGAACTCTTGTTCAAGTTGTACAAATAGATCTAGATGATATGTTTGAAACCGAATTATGAAATTTTAAATCTTTTATGAAAAATAAATGGCATATAAATTAATCATAAATAAATATTGTAACAAATCTTGAATCAATAAATAACCTTTATTTATTTTATTAAAAAAATGTTCATCTAAATAATTTGCACCTATATGTAAATAGAACTAAATTTTCATAATTAAATTTAACGAGACATACACGGCTTAAAATTCATGATCAATGGTTTAAGATTAGCATTCATTTAAGAAATTACAAAAAGATTAATCTAAAGATAAAATATTACAAATTAGATCTAAATACCAATTAAGGATGGATGACTGTGTCCTACCCTAAATTGAGATCTTAATCTTCAAAGCGTTCTTGAATCTTTAGATATCTTTTCTTCTTTTCTTGATATTGAATAAATCTCAAAGAAATTGCCTCTCATTTGTTATGACTCTAATCTATATTATGTTTATGAAAATAAAAAATATTCTAAGAAAACTAAAATTGATGGCTAACTGTTTATAATGTAAAAGCTATCTTAAACCTAATATATTTATAAGAAAAAGTGGTTGAATAGGGGTGCGACTGGAGATTCAACATTACGTGTCGTGGTACATCATTTTCTCCACCATGGCACAAGGTTTGATCACCTCGCACAATCCAACCCGAGATGGCCTTACTACAGCACATACTACTCTAACGTAGGGCTTACATGCCTTAGTATTTTAAGTTTTTTAGAGTGCTATTTCAATGCTCCAAGTCTTAGGTCTTTGTGTGTTGACATGTTTATCTATTTTGAAGCTAAAAACACCTAAAATATAATAAAAATTGGCCATGATTCCAAAAAGAAAGATTTGCATAAGTAGTCAAATAAAGTGCTATCATAAAACCTATTTCTTTTAATTAAGCATAATAAAATCATGTAACATGAGTTATTTTCAAGCATTTATCAGAGGCAACCCACTACTTTAGGTAATGTTTTTCTTTTTTTCTTTTAGTTTAGTTAATTTTCTATTTGACCTTAGCAATTTCTTTTTTGAACATATACATAGTTGAAAACATTGAGGACACATTCGAAAAATATTATTCCTAACCATTTCCTACCCATTTCGTAACAAAATTTTGAAAAAATATCAACAATATAAAGAAATCTCCATCATCTTCAAAAGAGGCGTTCTTCGATTTTTTATCCATAATACACAAGTAAATATTAATAAATTTTTAGAATTTAAGTCTTAAAATTAAATTCTCTAAATTTTGTGGATTATTTATGAATTATTAAGAGTTCCAAGACTTCAATTATTTTGGGTTTTTTTATCTATATTATTTGAGAACATCTATAAATTAGATATTGTTGAATTTTTAGGATGGCACCAAAAGGAAAAGTGGTTAAAACTTACGGGGAATATGATAGGGCCAAATTTTCAAGTTATAAGGTCAAGTTATGTTTTGAAAAATCCATAGAAGTAAATAAATTTTTTATACCTAAAAAGGGATGGACTTTAATTTGGAGTCTAATGCCCAATTTCAAGGAATTTTTAAGGTTATAGTAGCATTATGATGGAAAATGTTTGTTAAGGAACCAGATATAGTTGTAGAATCACTTGTTTGGAAATTCTATGCAAATGGTCTCGATGTTGTTGATAATGTAGTTAAAGTATGGGATGTACTAGTCCTATTTGGGCCAAATGATATAAATGTTCATTATTATTTAGTGAATTTGGGAAGGGTGAGCATGAAACATATTTAAGTAATATCGATTATGTTGTAGTACTTGAAACCTTAACTTTAGAAGGGGCTAAATAGATTTATACTAGTGGAAAATATAAGGGCTTTGAGTATTTGTATAAGGTTGTCCACATTTCAAGATATTTTATGTGTTCAAGATTAATGCCCACTAGAAATTACAGTTCTATTGATAGAGAAAGGGATTTTACTGTATGATATTACATCCAAGATGTCTATAGATGTAGGCAATATAATTTATCATAAGATCAAGCTATCAACTAACAATCACCGTTTGAGTTATTTTCTCCCCCAATCAGTCACTGCTTTATGTAAGCACTTAATCAAAAGGTGAAGTTATAATTCAACCTAGTGAAGTATTAAATTTTACCTATTTCAATGAAGTCACATCTGGTACCAGCATATCTTAAAGGGAAAGAAAGGCCATTTCTTCATCAAATCTGACTATGAAAGATGAAATTCATAATTTTGGTGAAATAATGACCTATATGGAAGAGTACCAACAAGTGCACATTACCCAATAAGCTACATTTATGAATCAATAGCATTGTGATCAGATGGATCATAACAGGTTGATTTATGAAATGAACGAGTTGTAACTTAACCATCTTGGGGTGGATACAATCTATTTAGTAACACTCAAGTATCAATATTATGATTTCACCTTGACTCCTCTTGAAAGATCATGACATCAACCTGAAGACCAAGATCCAAATGACATAAATGATAGAGCTCCAAATTTGTTTCGAAGTTTTATGAGTTGTTATTTTATGTATTTTTTTTGTTTTGAGAAATTTAGTTTAATGGTGTTTGAATATTATTCTTGCTTTTGTTTTATGTTATTTTGTTTTCCTATCATGTGAACATTGTTCAAGACTATTAATTTTATAACTATTTGTTGAAATTTGTTAGAAGTACACAATATTCTATCTATGTAAATTTGTATACTTTGAATAATGGATGCACCTGCAATTTCACATCAATAATTGAGCAAGTTTAACAAATTGGTAACTTTAATGTTATTTACTCTTTCTTTTTAATTAACAATTTTTATATTGATGGCAATGTAAATTCTAGGTTAGGGGCGGAAAAAGTTACATCTTTATAAAATTGAGCTAATTTTAATTTTTTTTATTAGATATATGTTCACATTTTAACATTTTTTTATATTTTAATTTTTTGTGCTTTTATTTATTTTTATTGATTTAGGAATTTTAAGTTAATTTTTAAAAATTTTCTTGCAAAACTATAATGTCTTTTAGTTAATTTTAAGCAAATGATAAAGTCTTTGCACTTTTAGATTAATTTCTTGAGCATATCATGGATAAAGTAAATTAATTATTTTTTGTCATCATTTATATTACATGATAAAATATTGAAATTGCAATAAACCCAAAATCGATGCTTAGTAATCAAATTTGGAGGCTACCATGTTAGAATATTTTGAGCCATTATCTTCCCCTTCTAAGTGCTAGTTGGGGGTTTTAATGAGTGCATAAAAACACTTAATATAATGTGATGTTACATACTTTAAATGATAAAAAATATTTATCTTTGTATAATTTTATCATCTTTTATGCAAATCTATCATTTCGAAACATGGGTATGTTTGATTGTTTTTCAAGTATTTTTAGTTTCAAAATAATTAAATCACTCCATTACAATAATAAAGCATAAAATATTAACTATTTAAAGCTTACATATATTCCAAACTATTGTAAAGGGTGTATTAAAAAAATAAGGCTTCTAGAAGTTTAGATGAACATGGGTCACGACATGAAAATATTGTTTACTACGGTGCAGGTGAAGTGGATTGAGAATTTAGAGTGTAAAGCCAGTCTCATGCCATGGAATTAAACATAAGTGTGTCATGGAATTGACCTATATAATCCAATTTTCTCTTCTTTTCCTCACCTAAAAAATAGACCCCAAACCCCAATTGTAAATCATCCCTTAGCTCTCTTATAGCTGTAATTTCTAGTTTCTCTCTACCTTTTCTTTTCTTTTTACTATTTTAAAGTTATTCTCCCAAATTGAGAGTTGAGAGAGTAAAGTTTATGTAGTATTTTTTGTTTCAATTCAATAAACAGTGTTAGCAATTTTGTTTAGAGGTTTTCCAAATACATAAACAATATTAAAAGTTCTGTAAGGATTTGCTTGAGGTATAATTTAAATGTATTCCTTTTAGATTAACTTTATATATTGTTTTGAATGCTATGTTTAATTTATTGATCACTGATTAAACTATGCATGTCTGGCTGAAAATTCTATGGGATATTAGCAATTTTGTTATGCTTGTGAAATATTAAAGTAAGTAAAATATTTTTATGAAATAAATTAAGTTTTATTTCTTCATTAAAATTTATACAAAAAGTTTGTTAAAAAAAATTATATAGCTTACTGTTTTTAATAATAAACAAGAGAATTAGATTTAAGATTTAGTTATTTGAATCTTATTTAGAGCGAACTCTTTGATTTTGGATTTTATTATTTGGATCCTTAGAGAACTCTATTTCAAATATTTTTATAAAGAATTATTATCGAAAAATATATTGATAACATATTTTTCGTAGTAGTTCTAAAATCTAAAATTTAATTTCTAGATACTTAATTAGTAAACCTAACTTTGACACCTTGAATGAAAGTCTAATGACATACTCGACCTTAAGTTGTAATTAGATGGTTTGTTAATTTCTTAAAAATAAATCATAATTTAATAATTAATCAATTGGTAATTTTAGCCTTAGGATATGAATTGGTTTATTATTAATAAAGAATCGAATACCTACCTTAGCATATTTTCTTATTAAAAAGGGATAATCAAAAATTTTAATTCATATATTTAATAACCTAATTACTATTGAGCAAGCATGATTAACTAGCTAATCTATCTCATAAATTTTTCACTAAATGAAAATATCTATTTGCTTGTTATTTATTAAATCTATCTTTTCTTTTATGTCATTAGAATAGATATTTTAAAACCCAAATTTTGTTCCATAATATTTAGGTTTAATTTTTGTTTTTAAGAATTTGTTAGAATTATTTTAAAATCATGTGATGCCATTTTAGACCGACCTTGAAAATATACTTATCATTTTCTAAAAGTAATTCATGCACTTGTAAGCTACTTAAAAATTTATAAAATTTGTACACCAAGTTTTGGCACATCAAATAGTGGTGAGGATAGTCCCATAATCACATATATCTCAATATTCTTGTTCAATTCACTTTTTTTATGTTATTTTCTTCAAAAAAACAAAAATCCCTTTTACTAATTTTAAAAACCCACTAATGAACTAATAGCTAGGAGTAAATATTATCAAATACCCTCATGAATACGACAACCCTTGTTCTTAAATTACTTATCACTTGTATGTGACTATGTCTCAATCGTGTCAAGTTTTTAGAGCCGTTACCAAGGATTGGTTTAACAATTCTTCTAATAATTGCTATTTTTATTTATTTATATATTTAATCTTCCAAAAAAATTATTTTTAATTATTTTTTTCTTTTGTTTATTATTATTAGTTTATTTTTAATTTAGATTTTTCTTTTTTTATTTTAACTTTTAATTTTTACCTTTTGTATATTTTTTCTATTTTATTTTATTTCTAGTCTATTTTTATTTTATTTATTTATTTATCATATACTATTTTTCTCTTTCTTCTTAAAGTTTTGAATATCAAGAGAATCAGAATACATATGGATGTAGCATATCCTAAATACAATGTATTTCATGCATAACACTTTGAGCATCATTAAGGTAATTAGGGTCACGTTAATGTTATAGGTGGATTTGAAAGTCAAAGCCCCATGTATGATCCATATTATAAAATGTACAATGTAGGATGATGAAATCATCAATACCCAAGCTAATCATATAGAAATCTAAAAGAGACTCTCAACATCACACCTAACTTTTTATTCCTAATGCCACATCCTCCTCCAACTGCTTAAGGTAAGTCTCTTGAGGACATAGTAAATTCCATTATTGATCATACTTTGGAATTTTAGCAGGAAACCAATGTTCTTTTCAAGGAAATCAATGCTACTATCAAAAATATAGAGACTCAACTTGGTCAAATGGTCACATTTATGGAATGACTTGAAGCATAGTCAGAGTTCAAGATCCCCTCTCAAATAGGGACCTACGGATATCACAAAATCCATTACTTTAGAAAGTGGTAAACAACTAGAGGAGCCCCAAAGAGTACCTGCGAATAATAAATCTGAAAAAGGGACTAGTGAGGAAGAAAAGAAAATCAACTTTTAACAATCCAATGTGGCACCAAAGTTAGTATCTAAATCATCATTTTCCACTGATGACAATGCTTTATTGTTTTCCAATAGGTTCAATAATTCAATAAAGCAGAATCATGAAAAGGAAAATTTGAAGACATTCCCCAAAATGCAAATACACATACCTTTGATGGAAGATATTAAGAAATAACCTTTGTAGGAAAAGTAGCTTAAGGAACTTTTACTTACCAAGAAGAAGCTTAAGGATAGCAAAGACATAACTGTGAGGGAGAATGTGTTTAGTATGATTCAACAGAGATTATCACCAAGGTGCAAGGATGTAAATAATGGACTACTAGCTCGAAAGTTTAACATCATAAATTTCAAGATCTTTGATAGGGTGGATGATAAGAGTTGGATAAGTCAATTTCACAACATTAAATCGAGACCTTTGTGGGAGGCAACCCATCAAGATTTTTTTATACTCCATTTTTAGTTATATTTACATTACATATATGCACGTGCTTATATTGAGGACAATGTAAGAATTAGTTGTGGAGGAGTGTTAACATATCACTAACTTTATTTTCATATGCTTTAATAGTTTAGTATATTTTAGAATTAGTATGCTCCATGTAGCATAATGTTTTTGGTTTTTAATATATATTTATTTCATTCCTTAAGATAATAAGGATTAATAGATGGGCTTGGAAACAATCACATGTTATCTCTTTGTTTTTTGTCATCAAACAATGTTAGGTCAAAAGGATAATAGATGTTGATAGGGTCTTAACATTGTTCCTAAGTGAATGTAACTGTAGGATAATTTTGCTCAAAACTTACATGCACAATAGCTAAATTGGTGATAGAAACATTTATGTGCATGAACTTGTGAAAACTATTATGAACTCCTTGAAACTTTGCTATGATTTTAATGAAATAGAATGGGCTTCTAGAAATTTTCTTTAAGTTTATCAAGGTGAACGCTAAATTCATTTCTTTAACCCAATTAGAGCCTACATTAGTTAATTACTTGTACACACTCCTTACTTTTTAAACCAAACACATTGACCATGCCCTATAGTTCAAGAACAATTGAAGTTGCATAAAAAGAGAATAGATTCTATGAAAAAGCTAAAATCAGATTTAAGAGTGTTAATTGTGCTATAATTGATTAAATTCCCAACATATAGAAGAAAACCCCTACTACAATATGTATCCCACATATAAGAAATAAAAAATCAATCAAGAAAATAAATATTAATATAGAGACAAGGTGAAAAGAACTATAAAAAAGGACGTGTATTGTTGTCTCTTTAGGAGAACATGAACGTGCAAGCATACACGATTACAAGTAATAAATGATAAGTAAGATATCGTTCCCACGAAGATTTGTTACTAATATTCGTTAAGTACTAAAATTGTTTCAATCTGATATTATCTAAACAATCGAAAGTTTGATGGGAGTTTCACTAAACTAATTTTTTTTATAACAATTTATAAGAAAATTCTAGGATTGTAGTTTCACCAAATTAATCTACTTGAATCATATTATTTTCTCTTGATTTTTGTTCTCACATTTAATTTGTCAACCAAGAACTCCTAATTTATCCATATGTCTCTTCCGATAACAAATAGACACATCTCGCTAAAATAATTCACTATATTCTTATTAGAATTAAATTTACCAAGATTCATTAAGTTCAAAGTTTTCAAATAGCTACACATACAATAAAGGTATATTCCTATCCCTTATATATATGTTATTCTATCCACGAGCAACATCACAAAAATGCCTTTTCTAAGTTTATTTAAGTGTCACATATCAATTGATATTAATCTTCCAACAATCAAAAGCATTAAGCACAAATAGAGTAAATAAATTAAACATCTCATAAATCATTCAAAAATAATTAATTCAAGCTTCATAATATAAGTTACATGGAAACCCTAGAACAATTAAATTAGTTCATAGCAAATTTTGAAATTACAATACGAAAATATTTAGACATTTTAAGGAACATTAAATGAAGAACAACAAAAAGGATTAGAAGAATTTGCTCTCTGCGTTCTCTATTTTTCTTCCTAAGTAGAACCACAACAAAAGCCAAAAATGGTTTCTGCGTGTTCCATCTTCCCCTCTTTTAGAATCATAATAACCCAATATTTATGCCTTCAGCTCTCTCAAAACAAATACATCACACAATATATTTTACAACACACGTGTAGAAGTAGGAGACAAAGAAATACATCACAAAATATAATTTAAACACACGTGTAAAAGTGGGAGACAAGCATGAAAAATTAAGTTGGCAAGAGAAATTCCTTGCGTTTTTATTTCACAATACGCATGCCACATGTTGGCATATGATTCGCTGCAATAATAACAACACATGTGGCAGCTTCGTATTACATGGGATTCGAGGGCGCACGTAGATTAGGTGGACCGCGTCGTACGAGCAATATGCGCGCTGGTCTGTGCACAACAGCTAGCTTCCACAAACATGGAGCGTGCAATGCACGCACGATCTAGACCGTTCATTGTTTGATCTGACGGTGGGTGAAGGAGGGCTTGTCTCAAGGGAATCATCTTCACAGATAGGTGAGCCCCACTCTACGTGCTGAACTGTGTGCCATTAATAAATTGAATAAAATAACTCTAAAACATAGAGTTATCACACCCCAAACTTAAGATTTTGCTAGTCCACGAGCAAAAAGAAAGAAATAAAACTAGGATATATGCACTTAAAATAGTGATTTTCAAAACATTTCTCATTGGTCATATAAATAACATATCTCAAAGAAATACAAGAATTTTATCTAAGCATTGAAAAAAATTCAAAAGTATGTTACATTTTCACATTGAATTTCCTTGTGTGTGTGAAGTCTTTTCATATTTCATCACATGAAATCCAGATGAGTTTATGCAAATATGGAAACAATTAATTTTTAATGAAATCACAAGTCTCATAAGTTCGTTTTTCACTTCTCTCTCCACTTATGTAGACAAATACAAAACAAAAAATCAATAGACTTTATTAAGCTTGTAATGTATGGCTTAGGTAAAGGTAGGAGAAAAGATAATATTTGGCTCAATTTTTTCCTATACACATCTTTTTAGGATTGAAACAAGATACCTTTTAACATCTCAATGAATACTTCCCAATTTGGGATTTAACTTCACATGCAACAATCATTTTTTTTTCAGAATCTCTTTTTTTTAATCTTTTTTTTTCTCTTTTCTTTATCCTCTTTTTTTCTTTTTGGTATCCTTTTTTTCCGATATATATTTAGAAATTTACTAACAAAGGTCACATATTAGTGAGATAAGGAATATCGATATATCTATGTATATCCCTTTTTTTTACTCGGCTTATTTGTAGGAGATAACAAAATATATATGTATAAACTTAAAAGCTCAAAATGGGTATACTATGGATAAAACATGTAAAGTTGGATAGAAAGGCTCAAATGATCCAAAGATGGTCTAAATCATTTCCTTAGCTAAGTGTTGTCCAGGATTTCGCCTCGAGAGAAAATCAAATAAATTCTAAGAATTGTGACATCAAAGAACATCAATAGAATTGCATATTCACATAAACCTTCTCTAAATTAGCATAACAACTCAAAGATCAAGACTAGTGCTCATAAATAGACATTCTGGTAAAAATGAAACTTACTCAAAAATTTGCACACACACTTAGACAATATTCAAATTTTTCAAAGAGCTATGCATTAATTCAATCTTAGAAATAAAAAATAAATCACCATG
This sequence comes from Hippophae gyantsensis, assembly GCA_030763125.1. Classification (NCBI taxonomy): domain Eukaryota; kingdom Viridiplantae; phylum Streptophyta; class Magnoliopsida; order Rosales; family Elaeagnaceae; genus Hippophae; species Hippophae gyantsensis. The sequence continues at coordinate 36,960,056 of CM061032.1, read as the reverse complement.
AAAAGCACAATATATTCTCATATTTCGATCAACCAAACAAACAAAGCTACACAAGCACATTATCAAGCAAATATTTCAAATGAGTTTAATCTCTCCACCCCAAACTTAATACGCATATTGTCCTCAATGTGTGAAAGTTAAAGAACAAAGGAGATGGGTTAATAGAAACTTCCCTTGTTGGTAAGTTGGCTTATGAGATTGAAATCCTCCAATAGCTTTACTTTCTCTAATTTACACCTATCAAACAAAATAGAGAAATAATCAAACTAATATGTGTACAACTAAGTAAAATAAATAAAAACTAAAAAACATGGGTTGCCTCCCAAGAAGCGCTTGATTTAAAGTCATCAGCTTAACTTCCTGTTTCTTTGCTTCATGTCGGGTCACATAACAAAACGGTGGACTTTTAACAATCAATGTCACCTCTCCAATAATGTTTGAGTCTTTGCCCTTTCACTTGGAAAGTACTTTGTGATTCTTCATCTTTAATCTCAATAGCTCCATATGGGTGCACTTTGGTAATAATGAAAGGCCCTGACCACTTAGATTTAAGTTTTCCTGAGAAGAACTTCAAACGAGAGTTGAAGAGCAATACTTTCTATCTTGGTTCAAAGTGTCGATGCAAGATCTTGTTGTCATGCCATGTCTTCGTCTTCTCCTTATAAATCTTAGCATTTTCATATGCTTGTAGATGAATCTCATCCATCTCATTGAGTTGTAAAAGATGTTTTTCGCCTGTGACTCTCAAGTCGAAATTCAAATTCTTGATTGCCCAATACGCATGGTGCTCTAATTCAACTAGGAGATGACAAGCTTTCCCAAAAACTAACTGATATGGATACATCCCAGTGGGTGTATTGTATGCTTTCTGGTATACCCAAAGTGCATCATCTAACCTCTTAGACCAATCCTTCCTAGAAGGATCTACTGTCTTCTCAAGAATCCTCTTCACCTCTCTATTTGATATCTCAACTTGCCCATTTTTTTTAGGATGGTAAGCAGTTGCAATCTTGTGAGTGACCCCATATTTGGCAAGGAGGGCTTCAAAATATTTGTTACAAAAATGAGTTCCCCCATCTCTGATGATTGCCCTTGGGGTGCCAAAACGAGTAAAAATGTTTTTCTTTAAGAAATTCAACACCACCTTGGAGTCATTGGTAGGCAAGGCAACTGCTTCTACCCACTTAGAAACATAATCCATAGCAACAAGAATGTAGAGGTTGTTGTAGGAAGAGATAAAAGGTCCCATGAAATCAATACCCCAAACATCAAATATTTCCACCTCAAGAATGTTGTTTAGAGGCATTTCGTGTTTCTTGGAAATGTTACCAATTCTTTGGCACCTGTCACAGTGTGAGACAAAGAAATGTGCATCTTTAAATAGATTTGGCCAGTAAAAACTTGATTGAAGAACCTTAGCCACTGTTCTTTCTCCTCCAAAATGACCCTCATAGGTTGAAGAATGACAATGCCTAAGTATGTCTTCAATTTCTTCCTTTGGAATACACCTTCTAATAATTTGATCTGCACACTGCTTAAACAAGAACGGCTCATCCCATATATAATACTTGACATCATGTAAGAATTTCTTCTTTTGTTGGAAAGATAAATCAGGTGGAAGCACATTACTTACAATATAATAAACATAGTTTGTGTACCATGGCACACTTCTATGATCACAAGAAAATAGTTTCTCATCTGGAAAAGTCTCACCAATGATATTCTTGTCCAAGACACCATTATTATTCTCCAATCTAGATAGATGATCTGCCACTTGATTCTCGGTTTCCTTCTTATCCTTGATCTCCAGATCAAATTCTTATAGTAGGAGTATCCATCTAATCAATCTCGGTTTTGCATCTTTCTTAGCAATAAGATATTTTATGGTAGAATGATTAGTGTAAACTGTCACCTTAGTACCAATTAGATAGGATCAGAACTTTTCAAAAGCATATACAACAGCAAGTAACTCTTTTTCTATAGTAGCATAATTCAGTTGAGCATCAGTCAAAGTTTTGCTAGCTTAGTATATGGCATGGAAAACTTTTCTTTTTGTTGTCCTAAAATAGCTCCAACTGCAAAGTCACTAGCATCACACATGAGCTCAAAAGATATATATATATATATATGTTATTCTATCCACGAGCAACAACACAAAAATGCCTTTTCCAAGTTAATTTAAGTGACACATATCAATTAATTAATCTTCCAACAATCAAAAGCATTAAACACAAATAGAATAAACAAATTAAACATCTCACAAATCATTCAAAAATAATTAATCCAAGCTTCATAATATAAGTTACATGGAAACCCTAGAAAAATTAAATTAGTTCATAGTAAATTTTGAAATTACAATACGAAAATATTTAGACATTTTAAGGAACATTAAATGAAGAACAACAAAAAGGATTAGAAGAATTTGCTCTCTACGTTCTCTATTTTTCTTCCTAAGTAGAACCACAACAAAAGCCAAAAATGGCTTTTGCATGTTCCACCTTCCCCTCTTTTAGAATCATAATAACCCAATATTTATGCCTTCAACTCTCTCAAAACAAATATATCACACAATATTTTTTACAACACGCGTGTAGAAGTAGGGGACAAAGAAATACATCACAAAATATAATTTAAACACGCGTGTAAAAGTGGGAGACAAGCGTGAAAAATTAAGTTGGCGAGAGAAATTCCTTGCATTTTTATTTCACAATATGCATGCCACGTGTCGGCATATGATTCACTGCAATAATAACAACACACGTGGAAGCTTCGTATTGCGTGGGGTTTGAGGGTGCACACGGATAAGGTGGACCGCATCGCACGAGAAATATGCGTGCTAGTTTGTGCGTAACAACTGGCTTCCACTCGCGTGGACCATGCGACGCACGCATGATCTAGACTATTCATTGTTTGATCTGACGATTGGTGAAGGAGGGTGTGTCTCAGGGGAATCATCTTCGTAGACAAGTAGGCCCCACAAAAATTTGTTGTCTCTTTTGGAGAACATAAAACGTGCAAGTATACACGGTCACAAGTAATAAAATTTGATAAGTAAAGTATCGTTCTGATGAGTGCTCAAAAAGCACTAAAATTACCATGATTTTATGCACATTAATTGATTAAAAATATATATATTTATATGTTTTATCATATATTTATATAAATTTGTCTTTTTCAGAATCACGGGTGTTTTTATTGTTTTTCAGGTATTTTCACTTAAAAACGTAACTCAAAGACTCAAAGAGGAATACTGGAAGCAATACATCACAAATATATTAATAAATAAATGGGGAAAGGTCAACAAATATGGAAAAATTGGACAAAATGGGTCAAAAGGGTCAAAAATGCCAAAAATGAGAAAATCGCGCCGTCACAAGGCCGAGCCGCCTGGCGCCGGCTCGCGCTGCAAGACGCCCACGTCCGCGCGCGCATCAGTGCACGCCCAGTCCCAGTTCTGCGCACGCCCTCGCGCGTCTCTCCTGCTCCCGCGCGCGCCCGTGCGTGCAGCGCCTGCCTTCCGCGCGCGCCGCTGCCATTTCGCCCAATTTTTGCGCGCAGCCGCCCCCCACATCATGCTGACATCATCAAATGACATCATCATCCACCACTCCACATTTCCACCATTTTTTATCATTTTTTCCCCCACTTTGTCTTCACATCCTCACCTATAAATACCCTCATTCTCTTCACAAATAAACACACCTTAAAACACATTCTCTTCTCTCTTTCTTTCTCTCTTTTCTTAGATTTTTTAGTTTTTCTTAGTTTTTAGCTTTTCTTAGTTAATTTCTCTTAGTTTTAGAGTTCTTCCCTTTTTGGGAAGAACTAGTTATGTTTTTGTAATTTATTAGTTTTTTTGATTCAATAAATGGGAGTGCAAATTCCGCTTGGAGGTTTTCCAGCAACGGGAATAGCATCGAAGTTCTGTCAGGATTTTAATTTCTTTACAGTTATTTTTTATGCTTTATTCTTACATGTTATATTTAATTTGTCTGTGATTAAATTTAACTCTGCTGGCTGTTTATAAACATGATGTAATAATAACGTTGTTATGCTTGCGAAATATTAAATAGGTAAAAATCTTTAAAATGAATTGATTTTATTTTTATTCAAGATTTTATATTAAGAATGTTAGAGAGAAATATATTATTTTTCATTACAAACTTAAATCTGAAAATTAGATTTTAAGGTTTAGTTATCCGGTCTAATTTAGAGTGAAGCTCTATTTCAAAAGTTTTTATAAGAATTATTATCTGAAAATGTATTGACAACATGTTTTCCGTAGTGATTTTAAAACTTGAAAGTTAGTACTCGGATAATTAAATTCTTAGGTTTAATTTGGACACCTTGAATAAAGTTTAAACTGTCTAACCCCACCAAAGGTGGCATTTAAATGGTTCATTTTCAATCTCTTAGAAAAAGGAATTAATTTAATTAACTAAATTAGTTATCAACCCCACCCATAGGTGTTAATTGATTTGTTTAGTTAACAAAGAATATCTAACCCCACCAAAGGTGGTATTCATACAAAAAAGAGAGAATCAATAAATATCAATTCATATCTTTAATAACCTAAATAATATGAGCAAGCATAATTAACTTAGTTATTATATCCATAAATACTCCACTGTTTTAACAGATAAAATTTGCATAAATGTTTATTGAATCTATATTTATTTTTATGTAAGTAGATTAAAAACACAAAACCCCAAAATATCGTGACAAGATGTTTAGGATTTAATTTAATTTTTAAAAGTTTGAATAATAAATTAAAAACCACATATATTTCTTCCTTAGATTGACCTTGGGAGTATACTTATCATTTTCTACGAAATGACTCGTGCACTTGCGAGAGTTTTATAAATAAATAAAACCAAAGTATCGGCAGGATCGGCGATTTCGGTTCTGCCCGATCAGCTTGCTCAATATTAAGTAGGTTGTTAAATATTTAAATTAAGATTATTGATTCTCCCTTATTTGTATGAAAATATTCTAGGGTAGGGATCATTTTTGTTATTAATAATAAACAAACTAAAATCCTTAGGTGGTGGCCTACCAATTGATGTTATTATTAAATTCTACTTCTTTTATAAGAGATTAATAAACTATTTAATCATCTTTCTTAGGTAGAGCCTCACAATTTAAAATTCATTTAAGATGTCAAAACTAGATTCAAGAATTTAACTATCTAATAACCACTTTTTAGATAATGAAATCTTAAATCTAACTTTCATATTTTAAGTTTATTACAAAAATTCTAACATTATTATATTTTCTGAAATAAACTTTGTAGAATTCTTTAATGAAATATAATACTTAATTTTGTAAAAATGTTTTACCCAATTTAATATTTTACAAAAATAACAACGTTACTGATATCCCATAATAATTTCAACCAGACTTGCTTAATTTAATAATTAATTATAAAATTAAACATAGCATGTAAAAATAACACATAAACAATAATTGACAAGAGTACGTGTATATACCTCAACAAAATCTTCTTGAACTATTTCTTAAAAAAACCCCAAAAGGAATGCGGAACTTGTTTGTTAAATTGAGACTCAACTATTACATAAAATGAATTTGTTCAACTCTCAAATGAGAAAATAAATTTAAACTAATTAAAGAAAAACTAAAAGCTTAAGAGACTAAGAAGAGAGGAGCCAAAAATTCAATGAAAGGGGTAATTGATACAATGGAATAAGGGTCTTATTAATAAGTTCAGAAAATCATATTAGAAGGGTTGGTGTTGTGGCACACATTAGCTCATGTCACGGTATGCACATAACTTCCACATGCATTGTACTCGGTCCAAGCATCTCATGTCATGGCACACAAATTTTCCACTTTGCTGCCCACGAAGAACTAAGGATAGTTGCACTAAGTCCATTAGGCCCGTACCGCAACATATGATGATTCCACGCCGCGGCATGCTCTATTCTACTTCACTTATTTCCCTTATTTTCTTGTATCACTTTTTAATGGTTTAGAACATTACAATAAGTACCCCAAGTGTAATTCTTCAAGTATTAATCAATTAAGCTAAAATACCTGAAAATAACAAAATATACCCATGATTTTTAAAAGACATATTTGTATAAAATAATAGTAAAACTAAGTAAATACAAATCTTTTTAATCATCAAACATGCATAAAATCATGATATATTGAGTGCTTTTGAGAACTCATCTAGCTTTTTGGTAATCTCTTAGTAAGAATGGAAAAAAAATTAAAAACTAAAACTATAAATAAAATAAAACTATCCTAAATCATTTTTGTATATTGATATGGCTGCATTTAACGTGCAATAAATCTTTTAGCCCCTAGGTTGCCCAAGTGGATGAGTTTAATTCTCGTGAAAGTTTTCAAATATGATACCCACAAATATCAATGCAAAAATTAAAAATAAATAACGAAAATAAATAAACAACAAATAAAATTTTCAAATAAAGTAAATAAAATTGAATATGATAAGATAAAAATTAAAAAACTTCTCATGATTTTTAATCTCTTTTAAGATTATAATTAAAATCTATAGCATAAGTTATTTTAATATTCTAAACAATCATGATTTACTATAATAATTAGTTGAAAATCACTTTTGTATTTTAATAAAAAATGTATCAATATTAAATTTTACTCAATCTTAGTGTAAGGAATCAGAATTCGCTTAGACTATAACATTACAAGGCATACTCTCAAATACATTGTGCCTATTGGTTCAAGCATTCATTCAAAGGTATTTACGAATAGAGTTTATGTATATAAATGAACAAATAATTTTGCATATATTTAAAGAAAAAAGGCTCAAAGTAGTGCATAAATATTGATCTCATGAAAGGAATCCAATGAAAGGATTTATAAAGAAATCACATATTATTTTTATGCTTCAATCAAATTCATCTAATAAAAATCTCAAGTAATTTTCCTTTTAAGAGATGAATAAAATGCAAATGACTTCTTAAGAGTATTATTTTCTACATTTTTCTTTTGTACTTAACTAATTCTTACTACTTTTATGGATATTGGGTCATAATATGTAATTTATACTATTCATTTTTCTTTCTTAGTTTTTTTTATCTCTTTTATTTATTTTATTTTATAGATATATTTTTTTAGAGATGGACCTATGTACAGATTGTACATATATTGAATGACAAAATGAGTAGTTATTTTGTGGCTTTTTTCTTTTGTATTGGTTTAGATAACCTCATATATGTCTCTCTCTCTTTTAAAAGTCGTGAATGAATGAAGAGAAAGGCATATATTCTCAATTTTTACTTAACTTATTCAATTTAAGCAATAAAAATAAATAAATGGCACTCTATTAGATGTAAAAATCCTAACATTCAATGCAAAGACATATAGAGATCATCAAGCAATTTGAAATTTATAAGAAAAATGTTTAAAAGAGTAGAAAAATATATCATCACTTAGAATAGGAAGATAATGGCTCAAAATATTTTCTCACAAGGTAGTCTCCACTATTTAATTCCTAAACATTTATTTTGAGTTCATCTTAATTTCTACATTTTCTCATTAAATACTAATTATGACAAAAACTAACTAATTATCACATTAATTCATAAAAAACTTTTGAAATTAAACTAACAATGCAAAGACTTAATCATTTTCTTAAATTTAACTAAAAGACAGATTTATTTTGTAAGAAAAATTTTAAAATTATCCTAAAAGTTCCCAAAAATTTCCAAAATAGTAGAACTAATTAAAAGCACACAAAAAGGAAAATAAAAATAAAATGTAAATGCAAAATAAATAGATAGACATTTAAGCATAAATTTTATAATGTAACTTTTTTCTACTCCCAATCTACAACTTATATTTTCGTCAATGTAACAACTGTAAATTAAAAAATAAGAGAGTATAAAAGTTACCCAATTGCTAGTCATGTTTTAAGTGTTGGCATGTAGGTACATCCATTAGTCCAAACATTAACAAATGGTTATAACATTAATAATTCTAAATAATCTTCACATAAGTGGAAAGAAAATAACACAAAATAATTAATATAACATAAAAATAATTATTACAGTATCTAATAACACTAAAAATTAAAGTTCTCAACATAATATAGAATAAAACAAAGCAAAGCAAAGCAAAATTAAAACATAAAATTTCAGATCATAATTTAGAGTTACCTAATTGCTAGTCAAATGGTAGTTATTGGAAAATAATTTGACATGTTGTAAAATAGGGGCCCTACATATATGGGAAACCACTCAACCATGATCATTTTCAAACTAAAGTGGGACACACAGTATCACACACAATCAAAGATATGAGAACTCAAATAATTCAACTCAACTCACTCTCACAGAGTTGTTCTCACAGAAGAAAAAGTTGCATAAAGGTAAACTACTAGCTAACACAGGTTCATAGCCACACAAACTCCTCACATAAGAAAAATTTACAAGAGAGCAACTACCAACTGACACACGACACATGGCCACATGGACTCCTTACAAAAACCCACTTGCAAACATCACCTTGAGTACTCACCACTCAAAATCATGGTTCTACCCACACAATCCCGAATCACTAATACCTAATAACACTAAAGGTAATAGTAATCTAGAAATAGAAAACCAAGATATTAATTTGATATAGCTCTACTACATATTTTTTGGATGAGAAACAAGAAGATAGGGTATTTATTGAGTAATAATAATGATCATATCATCTCTCCGAACACCTCGCCATGACCTTATCAAGGTGTGTGGCGAAGTGCCAAAAATCATATTTTTTTTGTTCCAAAAATTACCGAGTAATTTTGATAAGTACATGCACCAAAACCAAGATAAAAATTCCCATTTATGACCCAATATGCAAACTAAACAACTAACTTCGTAGTGTGTGAAAGAACACGCTTTCAATCACAATGTTCCTAACTATATGTATGTGTGCATCATTGATTTGTAGTAACTAACCTTTAATAGAGGAAGGAAAAATATTGAGTAAAATAAACAGACTTTATATTTTGCACACGAAAAGCTAATATATAGATACAAAGTATAGGACTTACATAAAATAACATAAACTAAGAAAAGGATAAAAATCACAAATCATAATCAATGAGAAGTTAGCATGTACTTAAGGGATGATTTTCACCCTATATTTCGTTTCAATTTATTAAAATATAATTTAACTACTTTTAAATTCCTTATTATGTCACATAATTCTGAACATATTGCATTGATAACTTTAGTTTTAGGAGCCTTATATTTCCTTATACATTCTACTGTTTCTTACATTTTTTTGTTTATTATGATACAATCAATAATCAATTTTAATTATCAAATAAACCAATGAAACTATCAACATATATATTCAATTTAGCAACAACACTAAGTTCTAAAATTGTAATAATTAAACTTTAGAAAAATTGATTCATTCACAATTCTTAACTAGGTAATTGATTATACTATTGATTAGCAAATGATGGGCAGAACTGACATCGCCGATCTTGCCGATAATTTGGTTTTATATTTATAAAACTTTCGCAAGTGCATGAATCATTTCGTAGAAAATGATAAGTATACTCCCAAGGTCAATCTAAGGAAGGAATGTATGTGTTTTTTAATTTATTATTCAAACTTTTAAAAACGAAATTAAATCCTAAACATCCTATCACGATATTTTGGGGTTTTGTGTTTTTAATCTAATAACATAAAAATAAACATAGATATAGATTCAATAAACATTTATGCAAATTTTATCTTTTATAATAGTGGAGTATTTATGGATATAATAATTAAGTTAATTATGCTTGCTCATATTATTTAGGTTATTAAAGATATAAATTGATATTTATTGATTCTTTCTTTTTTATATGAAAACCACCTTTGGTGGGGTTAGATATTCTTTGTTAACTAAACAAATCAATTAACACCTATGGGTGAGGTTGATAACTAATTTGGTTAATTAAATTAATTCCTTTTTTCTAAGAGATTGAAAATGAACCATTTAAATGCCACCTTTGGTGGGGTTAGATAGTTTAAACTTTATTCAAGGTATCCAAATTAAACCTAAGAATTTAGTTATCCGAGTACTAACTTTCAAGTTTTAAAACCACTACTGAAAACATGTTGTCAAAACATTTTCAGATAATAATTCTTATAAAAACTTTTGAAATAGAGCTTCACTCTAACTACCGGGCAATTGTACCAACAAGTAAAAGAGCGCTACTCTAAATCAGACCGGATAACTAAACCTTAAAATATAATTTTCAAATTTAAGTTTGTAATGAAAAAAAATATATTTCTCTCTAATATTCTTAATATAAAATCTTTAATAAAAACAAAATCAATTCATTTTAGAGATTTTCACCTATTTAATATTTCGCAAGCATAACAACGTTATTATTATATCATGTTTACAAACAGTCAGAAAAGTTAAATTTAATCACAAACAAATTAAATATAACATGTAAAAATAAAGCATAAAAAATAATTGTAAAGAAAATAAAATCCTTATAGTACTTTGATGTTATTCTTGTTGCTGGAAAACCTCCAAACGGGCATAACAACGTTATTATTATATCATGTTTACAAACAGCCAGCAAAGTTAAATTTAATCACAGACAAATTAAATATAACATGTAAGAATAAAGCATAAAAAATAATTGTAAAAAAAATAAAATCCTTACAGTACTTTGATGTTATTCATGTTGCCGGAAAACCTCCAAACGAAATTTACACTTCCATTTATTGAATCAAAAATAAAATAAATTACAAAATCATAATTAGTTCTTCTTAAAAAGAGAAGAACTCTAAAACTAAGAAAAACTAACTAAGGAAAAACTAAAAACTAAGAAATAGAGAGAAAGAAAGAGAAGAGAAGATGTATTTTTAGGTGTGATTTGAAGTGAAGAGAATGGGGGTATTTATAGGTGAGGAAGGGAAGAAAAAGTGGGTGAAAAAATGATTAAAAATGGTGGAAATGCGAAGTAGTAAATGATGACATCATTGATGATGTCATGATGGCGTGGGGCACGGTGGCACGCGCGGATTAGGGCAGATGGGCACATCGGCCATAGGGCCAGGCGCTGATGGGCGTGGGTGCGCGTGGCTGCTCGGCGCGTCTACGTGCGCGATTTCCTCCTTTTTGATATTTTTGACCCATTTTGTCCAATTTTTTCATATTTGTTGACTTTTGCTTATTTATTTTATGAATATATTTGTGATGTATTGCCTCTAGTATTCCTCTTTAAGTCTTTAAGTTATGTTTTTAAGCAAAAATACCTGAAAATTAATAAAAATACCTGTTATTTCGTAAAGACAGATTTATATAAATATATGATAAAATCATATAAATATATATATTTTTAATCAATTAATGTGCATAAAATCAGGGTAATTTTAGTGTTTTTTGAGCACTCATCAGCAAACCATAAGTTGCTACTACATGATTACAAAAATTAGCAATAGTTGAATAAAATTATAATATAGTAACAAAAACTAACAGATAAAAAATTAGTACGTTTCCTAATCATTCAAAAGCATCATTTTTGATATACATATATAAAACCAATTATATAACCAATTCAATATAGGAAAAATAATTAAATCATAAATAAACTTACCTTGAGTCTTCATTTAGGATTCAAATATCGCCCTTAATCACGTATATGTATTTAGCTATCCATAATAGTACCTAAACTATAAATAAACTCCATAAAAATAAAATAGAAAGGAAAAGAAAGCTTACGATGGTGATGAACCATCATTAATCTTCAATCTTCATCTTTGTCTTCAACTTTTCTCCCTAGAACCTTATGTGGAAATCTTGCCACCTTTTTCAATCTTGTATGTGTTCTCTTATTATAACCTAATTATGATATGTATATAGTGTATTTTGAGTGAGTCTTGCACCCACAATTGATTTCCCTTAATCCAATGACTGATATAAAGTTTCAGGGATGAAAAATATTATATTTGTTATATTTTAGGGGTCTTGATCGATCAAGAACCTTGGGTGCATCAATCAAGCTCGTTAAGAACAAACTTGTGAGAGCTCGATCTATCTCATGGTGGCTCAATTGATCAAGCTATTGGTCGATTGATAAAACAAGTGGTAAGGGTGGTTTCCAATTTTTGCTTCAAGAGGGTATTGTAGGATTGAGATTGAAGTTCACTTCATCGGGACCTTTCTCGCTCGAGCAAACATGTTATGCCCATTTTTTCAAATTATGCATTCCTATGATCATTTTGGTTCTAAACACCTACAATAATTAAACACATAAAGGGGCATTTAAAACAAAAAAAACCATTATAAATGTGACAAAATTGATACATAAAAGGGTATACAAAGCACATATCACTACTAATAGCATAGAATTGTTAGATGTGAAGCAGTGGCTAGCAAACTAATTCCAAATGAAAGATTTGTGATAGCTAATCTATGTTTTGGTCATACAGATCATTTGGGATATCAAGAACAAGATTTTTATCTTTAGGCGTTGTACGTCAACAAGGTGTGGATAGGATTTGCATCAAAATTCTAAGAAAGACAATTTTCCTACTAGATATGGAATTTCTATTTCAAAGAGCACAGTGAGCAAGAGGACATGAGACATATGTTACAGTTTTGAAAACAATTTTCCTAATAAAAATAATTTTTTTATTAAAATGAAATAACTAAACGATTGGTATTTATAGGTAACAAAAATTTACCTTCTAAAGATCTTTATCGTATTAGTAATTAAATTACTTAACTATAATGGAATTTAACTCTCGAAAGTCACAACTCTTAATTATCCAATTTAATATAACTTGAGTAATATATTGATATAACTATTTAGTGCAACTCAATCTTTCACAGTAAGTTCTTCATTAGATTAGGGTCATAATGTTTGTTTTATCCTTTACGTTACTTCTTCTGCTTGACTACCTACAATTCTTACGAATAAGTATATATAATTATATCATAGAGTGCATGCAGTGTTATTCAAGCTTTAGAATTAAACAGAAGAACTTCTATATAATATTTGAGGACACGAAATAGATTCATTATCTTGTGAGAGAACCTCTTAATCAATTAGTACGAGTATTATTGAGTAAGTCAAATGCCAAAATCATCCTGCATATGGTCATCGAGTGACATACAAAAAACAAATGTGAGTAAACAGATGTTAATATCGTTTCTAATATTTGATCTATTATTATATAATCAGTTATTATACAAAGTATCTCAACTAGTTGTCTCTAAATCAATTACCTCAAATCATGGTCACTTCATTCCTTATTGGTATGGGTTGTAGTAGCGACACAATTAATGATCTCAAAAGAATTTAATTAATAATCATAGATTATTTAGATCATTTTTATTAAACTCAATCATCTTATATACGCTGATGTGTTGAGTTTAACCTCACATGAATTATCATAAAGTTTTATACCATTTATTTTAAAAATTAAATAAAAATAAATAAATAAAATTTAACTTTATTTATTTTATTTCAACATAACAAATAAACATATTTGCATTAAGGCTCATATCTTAACAGTACGTAACATATGCATTAACAGTTAGTAATTTGATGTACGTTATGTTATGCTGTGTATCAAGACTACCATTTGTTATGACATAATCAATCGATATTAGGCCAATCCAAGATTTAATCATTTGGTTTTACATTATCAATTATCTTTAGAGAATAAGAAACCATATGGTAGTATTGTATAGTGATGATTGGATACATCTCACATGATACACATTCTTATTTTCAATCAGACCATAATTCTCAAAAATTGACGTCTAAATTAGTGTTCACTCTTGATAGTATAAACTGTACATCATACTTTGGTGTTGTTTATACACCAGTAACTATAATCAGGGAAAACACAATATAGAGTTAAGTTACACCCATATTCATAATCTAATTTGAGTTAATTCTATTTTACAAAATATTTTCTCATTTCATTTTCGTTTTTACTTTTTTAATTTTCGTTTCAGCACAACACTTTTTTCTTAAATGAAAGACCGCAGCTAATAAACCTCAAAGGTTTAAGAGGTATATCTATTCCAAGTTTTGTATCTTCTTATTACACTTGTCTGGGTGAAAATTCCACACGTTTATAATGTGTTACAAGTATGAAATTTAAATACAAAATTTTACACATACATTTAACTTCTCTTTTCACGCAGTATGTAAATGAAAGAAACTCAATGTAGTTTAAATTATGCTTATTCCGCAATAAAGATTCATCAAATCATTTACATAACCCATATAACTACAACTACAATACACGTGTAACATGACTACACATGTACGTGAATGATTTGAAAAATTGTTATCGCAAAATAAACCTAACTTTAACTTAAACTATGTTATGAATTTTCACAAAACTCTTATATTAGGTGATTATCAAAAATCGTAAATACCCAAAATATACATTAAAAACTTTACTTAACTCATCATCCTTTGTGAAATGTATTGAAACTATAATTGATCTCCGTTATAATTAAGGATAAATAGGCAAAATGATTTTACGGTGAAGCATTTTAGCTGATTCCTAATGATCAGCATAATTCTATTTCTCCACCCTTCGTTGTAACTACCATCATTCCTCACTCGTCACAGTTCACAAAACTGTCAGAACATTTTAGCTACTTTCATCAGCACCTCAATTTATTGCTAACAAATTCTAGCTATTGACAAATGTATAATAGTATAATTAACTCTTCTCTTAATAGTTTAAACTTTTAAAAGAGTTGGTTTCCAAACTTTTAAAGTTATAATGACTTCAATAATACCGTCATGTGATAGTAATTTGGTACACTATTTTTACAATTGTTGTTAGTTAAGCAAGGTCAATATAATTGCTGATTTTGTTTTTAAATAATAACAGTATAACTGCTTTCTGTTAGAGAAGAATTTTCTTTTATATCATGATGCATAACTAACAATGACTCCATTTCCCCTTGGAGACCATTGTAATAATTCCAAGGTCCATTTTATTGCCGTACTGAATGAAGCCCCTCAAGCCAGCGAGTGCCTTCAGAGAGACAACCCAAAAGCCTTGTATCCGATTATTCTATACAATCACCCAATCTTCCTCGTGATAGAGACTAACAATGACTTCACTGTTGATACCAAGTTCACAATTGAATGACAAGAAATCCATCCATTCATCAGCTGGATAATTCAATGCAGGAGGCTGCTGCCACCCTACAGTCAAAAAATCAGTATGGTTTTAATGTGCCTGACCTTGACACGAAAAATGTATAGCATAAATTGGATGTTGTCACGGATATCAAGTCCTCTTAAAGTAGAAGAGAATTCTATTCTAGCAAGAGGCGTAATTCATCTAGAGTGATACTTTCCTAAGTTTTTTCACTAAAACTATGGTTTTGATGCTTTCAATTAGAGCCCCACATGAAGCAGAGCTTTCTTTACCAATGTCATCAAGTCTGGTGTCTCAATTGTAGAAATAAATATTAGACCTGTTCTGCTGGATTCTGAACCAGCTTAGGATGTGTAGCAGCATAAATGGAAGAATTTATATTAGGTGTCAAGTGGGAAAGAAGATGTTGTATGTCTGGATGAAGGTTCTCGATCCCTCTTCCACAAAGAGCTAAAACCTCTGCTCGTGGCTTGCTGTTAGACTGTACGGGTCCTCCCTGTCCTTCGTAATGGACCACGTGGTGGCTGCAAAAGAAACATTTATCATGCATATATCAGTGTCTTAATTTAAAAAAAACTACATAAATGAAAATAAAATAAATTAATGGCTATATTTAAGATGTACTCTGGAACAATGGGTCGGCACTTACAGAAAGTCAATAATATCTGATATTTCAGATGACTTAGCATGGACAGATGGTTGTGAATTCTTCCCTAAGACATCCACCATTATACTTAAAAGCAACGAAAGGGTCTGATACAAAATCATAAAAATTTAAAAATAAACAAGTTAGATTCTATTTTCCATATATATCTACTATATTTAAGAGCAACCAAATCGTCTCAAAGAAAGACATGGAACTTTAAAACACAAAAAAATCCACACTGCCTATAGTATGCATAAGATGCAGGCATCTTTATGCATAGTATGCCTATAGTTATTTGGAAGATGGATACTCCGTAGAGGGTCCCCATTGCCAGATAAATTATACAAAGTCAAATTAGAAAAGAAAAAAATAATAATGATGAGAATTATACATGTCAGATACAAAATACACACTATGCAGAGGACATGTTCATCAATACAGATAAGACCATTACCTTGACAAGAGGACAACAGCTTCGCCTGAAGTTTACATCTATTAATAAAAAATTACCTTGCACCCCAATTTAAATTTGGGAAAAAAAACCCCAAGATCCCCTAGTTATTACAACAAAAACACTTACTCCAAACAAATCAGTTTAAAAGACACCAAATGCTACTGAAAACTTATCATGTGAGTTGCACTTGAGCGAAAATGGTCGAAATTTGAATTTTTTCCTTGGACTGCAACTTTTTAATAAGAATGAGAGTTGAGTGTTCCAAAACATTGGTAGAAGACCTAAGTACTCAAGTTGTGAAAAGGAAGGAGCCTATACGGTCACCCATTCACTTTTAGTGATTTGGGGGCATTTTATGCATTCATATTCTTTGAAGTGCTTGGGATAAAACATTCTCTTTGCCTGTTCATCAAATTGACAAGCAATTAACAACAATGGATATTCGTACTGCTCCTCGGCTAACACCAGTCACCACAGAAAATAATCTCATCCTTATCACCACCAACAAACTTAATGGCCACAACTACCTTCAATGATCTTAATCAATGATTATGTTCATAAGCAGGCGAAGCTAGGATGAATATCTCACTGATGCTATTCCAAAACCTAACCCAAATAATGCTGATTACAAGATCTGGAGAGCAAAAAAATGGTTATGTCTTGGTTAATCATATCTATGATAACCGAGATAGGAGAAAATTTCTTGTTGTACACCAGAGCAAAAGAAATATGGGAAGCAACACGTGAAACGTTCTCCAGCAGCGAGAACACTGCCGAGCTTTTCTATGTGGAGAGTTCTCTCCAGGACCTTCGTCAAGGCGAAAACTCTATGACGGTCTATTTCACAACCCTTACTCATCATTGACAGTAGCAGCTAAACTTGTTTGAGACACATGAATGGAAGTATCCAGAAGATCGTGCATATTTTAGGAAGATGGTGGAGACTAAGAGTGTATTCAAATTCGTGATGGGACTCGATAAATCTCTTGATGAAGGGGTAAAATTCTTGGAACAAAACCACTACCAAGTCTACAAGAGGTATTTTTTGAGGTGCGTAGAGAGGAGAGCCGAAAACTTGTTATGCTAGGACAATCTAATCTTCCCCCGATTCCTGAAGTCCCAACGTTTGCAGCAGTCAAAGACAATCTACTAGATTCTAGTGCATTTGCTACTGAGAACAATTTTCAAAATATCGAAAATAATTGAATAAAGAAAGGTCACCCGTGGTGTGATTATTGTCGAGAGCCTGGGCATTTGAAGGAAACTTGTTGGAAAAATTACATGGAAAACCTTCTGACTAGAAACCGAATCGAGACCGCGAGGCAAAGGAAAATGCCGCAATTATTGGAGTATCTCAATTTGGTAATTCTGTCCCATTCACCAAGGAACAGTTAGAAATTCTCCAGCAACTTATACAAAAGGAAAATATCAAATTCCTAGTAATTTAACAATGCATGCAATCAAATTCCCCTCCTTATCTTGGATAGTAGACTCGGGTGCCTCCAATCACACGACAGGTGACCGATCACTTTTCACAACCTACTTACCTTATAACAGACTTCAAACAATGCATATTGCCAATGGTACATGCACCACAATGGTCGGAACAGAAACCATTTGTCTCTCAAATACTCTTATTCTCAAATCTATGTTATTTGTGCCTGATTTTGACTACAATCTCAAATCAGTTAGTAGACTAAATCGTGACCTTAACTGTGAAACTAAATTCCTTACTAAATCTTGTGTTTTTCAAGACTTGAGCTTGGGGAAAATGATTGGCAATGCTGATTTTTGTGCGGGTTTTTATGTTCTCAATGTCGACACTCTTTCAATCCATTTTGTTAGTTATTAGTGTCAATTGATTCATAATCTTAAGTTTGATAGTCATACTAATAAGGAAAGTGAAATCATGACGAGACACTTTCGTCTAGGTCAACCAAATTTTCTGTACTTAAAACTTTTGTTTCCATCCTTTTTCATTAATAAAAATCCCAATTTATTTCATTGTGAAGTTTGTCAGTTGGCAAAGCATACTTGAAACACTTATTCACCATGTACATACAAACCAAGTCACCATTTTTTCCTCATTCATAGTGACATTTGAGAGCCATGTCATATTCCTAATATCACTGGTGCTCGATGGTTTTTATTATTAGTTGATGATCATACTTGATTATGTTGATCATTTCTTACGAAAGAGAAATCTGAAACCAAGCACATATTTCCATTTTTACATGCCATTGTTCAAACTTAATTCAAAGTCATTATTCAAATCCTAAAAACTAATAATGCCAAGGATTTCTTCAATTCCAATCTTGGTGGATATCTCAAATCACATGGTATTTTCCAACAAAGCTCTTGTGTTAACACACCACAACAAAACGGTGCAATCGAACGTAAAACCGTCATATACTTGAGGTTGCTCGATCTTTACTTTTTCAAGCCAATGTTCCTAAAAAATTCCACGGTGAAGCATTCTTATTACAACATATCTGATCAACTGAATGCCTTCTCGGGTTCTCAAATTTCACCCACCTTTGCAAACGTTTCAGGGTCAATATCCTACCTCATGACTTGTGTCACAAATTCCTTTCAAGCTTTTTGATTGCATTGCCTTTGTCTGTATCCATTCACAATATCGTGGTAAACTTGATGCCCGTGAAATTAAATGCGTTTTTCTTGGATACTCAACCAACCAAAAGGTCTACAAACATTTCTCTCTCATCACTCGCAAGTTGTACAATTCCATGGATGTTACTTTCTACGAAGAAACTTCATTCTACTCTAATTATGCAATTCAGGGGGAGAATCACAAACGAATTGCAGAATTGGGATTGGTCATCACTCATTGAACTGAGCTCACCATCTCATTTGCCTTCCACTTTGTCCTCTTTCTCCAATAATCCAAATCTAGTTCCAATTTTAGATTTGCAAACACCAATGACTCAATACAATTCTCCATCAAAAACCAAGCCTAATCAATCTCATTGTCTATCCTAGACATCTTCCTAATGATGCTATAAAAGTCTATGGAAGAAAGAAAAATCCTGATTTGCCCATGCATAATCAGCAAAGTCAAGAAACTTTCACGAGCCAAGCTGAACATGAAAGATTACAAGATCATGACCCAAAGTTAGATCTTTCTATTACGTAGAGAAAAGGTATTTGATCATGCACTCAACATCCTCTTCGCAGTTACATCTCTTATGCAAATCTGTCACCAAAATTTCAAGCATTTGTGACATCCCTAGATAAAATCAAAATTCCTAATTCTATCAATGAGGCTCTAAAGGTCCCTGAATGGCGCAAGGCAACCTTAGAAGAATACACCGTACTTGAAAAGAATGGTACATGGATGTTAATAGAGCTACCATGTGGAAAGAAGTGAGTGAGTTGTAAATGGATATTCTCAACCAAACAAAAGGCAGATGGAAGTGTAGACAGGTACAAAGCCCGACTGGTGGCTAAAGGATTCACCCAATCATATGTAATTGATTATCAGGAGACTTTTGCTCCTATAGGGAAACTTAACACAGTTCATATCTTGCTATCTATTGCAGCTAATCAGGATTGGCCACTGCTTCAACTTAATGTCAAGAATGCATTCTTAAATGGAGATTTGATCGAAGAAGGGAAGGTTTGAGACTAAGGATACACAAGGAAAGGTTTGCAAGCTGAGAAAGGCATTATATGAACTTAAACAGTCACCTGGAGCATGGTTCTACAGGTTCACCAAGGTCCTCAAACAGGATGGATACTCTCAGACACAGGCAAACCACACTTTATTTGTCAAAAACTTCACAGATGGAAGAATCACATTTTTGATTATATATGTTGATGATATAGTTCTTACAGTGAATCATGAAGGAGAGATGAGAAGGCTTAAGATGTTATTATCAAAGGAATTTGAGATTAAAGACTTGAGACATTTGAAATATTTCTTGGGGATAGAGGTGGCACGGAGTAGCAAAAGAATTTCAATCTCTCAATGCAAGTATGTTCTAGATCTCTAACGTGAGACCGACATGAGTGGGTGTAAACCTGTTGAAACACCCATGGATCCTAACACCAAACTAATGCCTCAAACTGATGAATTAGCAACTGACAAGGGATGGTATCAACATTTGGTGGGTAAGTTAATATATATGACTCATACACGTCCAGATATAAGTTTTACAGACAGTGTTATTAGCCAGTTTCTTGGAAACCCATCAGTAGATCACTTGGAGGCAATAAACCGTTTTCTAAGATACATGAAGAAGGATCCTGGAAAGAGGCTCATGTTCAGGAAAACAATCAATCAGAAGTTGGAAGTTTATACTGACGTTGATTGGACTGGATCTCCTAGTGATCGAAAATCCACATCTAGATGTTGCTCATTTATTTGGAGAAATTCGATCACATGATGTAGCAAAAAGCAGGCGATGGTAACACGTAGCAGTGCCGAGGCCGAGTTCCGTTCATTAGCTTTTGGCATCTGTGAAGGAATTTGGCTAAAACAACTACTAAACGAACCCAAGGTTGGCACTTCGGATTCTATCAGGATCATGTTTGACAACCAGTCAGCAATTGCAATTGTCAAAAATCCAATCCACCGTGATTGAACTAAATATGTAGAAATTGACAGACACTTCATCAATGAAAAAATTAAAGGCGAGACGATCTCCCTCAACTATGTTCCATCTAGCCAATAAGCAGTAGATATCTTAACCAAAGCTCTGTTTCGACCTAATTTCACTAAATTAAGTGTAGTCGTTTGAAGAACATATATCGCTTAGTTTGAGGGAGAGTGTAGGAAATCAATCTAGACATGTGATTAGTATGTAATCCTGATTTTTAGGAGATTAATTTCCTAGAATTCTAGTGTACATTCTGATTTTATTCTCTGGAGATATCCAACTATATATTAGTTGAGATTTTGTATAGATCCTAATTTATATGAGACAATTAAAGTCATAAGATTCGATTGTCATTTGTATTTATATGTATCCAATTCCAAGAAGATAAAGCTTCAATAGACTGTCGACTTCATGGCTCAAGTGAACTAACAAAGTTTTAAAAGCAACTCTCAAGGAATTAAGAATGAAATAAAAGATATCTATTGGAGACTGCAGAATGCAATTAATAATTTCAGGAACTAGCTTCTCCATAAATGTGATCAAGTTATGTTTAGCAATTAAAAAGGTGTTACAGACACAACAAAAGAAAAAAGGGGAAAACATTTGTTTTACACTAACAGAAAACTCACGAAGATAGAGAAGCCATGAGGAGAAATAGGACTTAGAAGGTTCTTCCTTAACCATATTAGTAACAATAAGGAATGTCTTCACATTGGGACTTAGTTCCTCACAGCTTATTAGGATTTCATATATCAAAGGAGAAGTGCAAACATAAGAAATCAAACACTTAAGATTTTGGGCCGTCACTTTTCTAATGTTCTTTGCACTAAAAGAACAAAGGGCAATTACATTTTGCACATAAATGTAAATAAATACCTATATTTGCTAAGAAAATAAATTATCACCTTACTGAAAAGTGTGTGAGCATTGGACAGTCTTGGGAGCAAGGGACCCATTATACGGAAAGCTATTCTCAACATTGCTACTGAAGTCACCGGCCTAAGATGTTTGATGATCACATGGGTTCCTTCAAGCCATTCTTGAGGTAAATTACTAAAGAACGCATGAAGTAAAGCAACTACATTACCTAAATATGGAACACAACAAAGATAGAGTGACAATCAGAGAAACATATATGTAAAGAATAGGATGTGACTGAACAGAAGTTAATAAGATTTAGAATGACAGTAAAAATACCGTTTCATATTGAGGCTGCAGAGTGAAGGTATCCTTTTCAAATTGGTACTAGATAAGTCAAAATAATGGTAATTTAAGACTAATATGACTTTTTTTTGTTCATTTCCATATTTTCCGGTAGTACTACAGCACCGTTATCACATTTCAACAAGATTTCCCAGTATACTAATGGAACTTGTGAACTATGGAAATGACAAACAATACCTTGAATGAGTTGCTGTGGCACGTAATACAAGTCAGTTGCTGTGAGTTATACACTCTAACAAGAATTAAGACTTGCCATAAAAATGATATAAATATAAATTATACATTCTACAGAGATGTCAAGAGCTTTAATAAATGATATTATGGCACTTCGTAAAATATGAGAACCAACTTGACATTGTCTTCCCTAAAACATCAAGATTTGTTAGCTACAATGTGTTTAGACAAGGATAGGGATTGACATTAATGCTCCAGCTAAAGGGGAAACATTAGAAGCAAGGTTATTTTAGTAATTTCATATTCCTTTGTTAAAGTATGGGCTAGTTTAGTATTGTTGTACCTTTTGAAAAGAAATCAGCTGTAATTGTGCAGTGGAAAAACAGTTAAATAAAGCAACTGAATAAGCATGCAATAAATAGTAAACCACAGTAGTAACCAGCAGATAGAACAGGCACACAACTGGTAGAAAAGCTAGCAAAACGAGCAACTTACAGATTGCAAAACATGGTGAAATGAGTTTGTACTTTGTAGTTATTATTCATCAAACAAGACGCAATCTCAGATATGGTAAATAATGAGATTTGTTCAATAAAGATTATAGGCATACCAATAGCAGTTGAGGTGTTATCTTGAGCAGCCCAAGTTGGATCCAATAAAGCATACCCAACAGCAGAGTCTAGTTCACCCGATGTTCTTTTACCGTCACTAAGCCACCATGTTTCTTTTATAATTCGTGATGTCTCCATATAGAGCTGTGAGTGAAAATCAGAAGGAAGTTGAGCCAACAGTAGACCACAGGCTTGTATCATTAAGCAAGATAGTTGTTGGTATGTATAACCACTTCTGGAAACAAAATTTGAGTTATGTATTCCTGAAACTGTTGGAGTTGATCGGCTTGCGCCTAAGGAATCTGTGCTTCCTCCCGAAGGTGATGTTGGCAGTACTGAACCCTGCCCAACCCCATTTGGAGCCCCATGAAAGCCATTGCTAGACTGGATTAATGTTGGTTGTATATTAACAACAACTTGAACCAGTGACGACACAATCTGAGATGCAGATACAGGGAGAGAGAGAATTTCAACAACTGCTGTTTCAAGAACCAGCTGAGTATACGTGCCAGGATCCTGAATTTGATAAAATGCTTTTCGGGTGTCAGAAGCATTTGTTTGCCCAGGTTGAGAAGCTGGTGGATTTTTATTTTGTGGAGCTCGCAAAAAGTTACTAGGAGCATCACTCATGGAGCCAAATTTGGAATTGTTGTGTAGTGGAGGTATAACATTATTCACTAGTCCCAACAAAAGAGTGGCAAAATAGTCCAGAGGTGGACACTTGACAGGACTGATTGAACCTATATGGTCAGGAAATGATGCAGAAAATGGGATCTGAAACAAATTTAGAGCCAATAAGAAACTGAATAAAAGTATAATTTAGCAAAGGAATGTAAACGAGAATCATCATCTCTACCTTGGTGAGATCAAGTATTTTCAATATTCGAACAATAAGCTTTCCTGGAAGATGTCCATAGAAATATGCAAGTATGTCTCGAACGAAGGTGAATCTTAAGGGATGGTAGGCAAGAAATTGTGAATACATGGCAAGAATTTTATCAGCTGGTTCAACGGCATCATTTTCAATAAGTCTATAAACTATTAAGGGAATGACTGGGATCAAACGTGCAGCGATGTCATCAAAAAATGTGGGATACCTGTGTACTTAAAAAATAAAATCAGTTCCATGCAAACAAAAGACCAATTGTTACATTGGTTGATAAAAGAGAACAGCTTGGGAAAGTAAAACATATTAAATGTTTACGGAAATGCATGCAATAGATATATTAGATACATAAAGAGAAACTTTAATAGAACATTTTCCAAATGGAATGAATGCAGGTCAAGAAGATGTTCAAGTATCAATTATATAGTACCTCCATAGTATATTACTACAAAAGTTCATATTGCACATAAAGAAAGTTCCGCTTCATCTTCTGGGGCAACTACATTTTGTATATAGCTATGAACTTGAACTCACCATACAAACCATCGGAATGGTATGAAAGCTAAGAAGCCTACAGTTGTGAAGCTGTGGAATTGGAGCAATGCATCGAGTGTTGTGGGTTGAAAGGAATAGTAAAATTTTTGAAGAAACTGAAAAGAATAATATTACTCTTTGGTCACTTTATTTTCACAAACTCAACACATTAATCACTTTTTTAAAAAATTAGAGCACTTCAATAAACTTATTGTTGCTTTTTTGGACACTTTTAATCACTTCTTGCCAATTTTTAGTTTCTAATTGTAGACTTTCAGAGATATTATCTTTAATTATTCTAGATTAGTGATTGTACTATCTGTAATAATAGTTTTACATTGTATCTAGTTGTATACATTGTATCTAGCTATATTTCTATTGTTTTTTAACCTCTAGTTCAATTAATAATGTTGTACATACATTTAAAATATATCAGAGAAAAATAAAACAAATATTCCGTTTCTCTCCACCATCTCTTTCAGTATTTTTTCATGATATCAGAGAATTTTTGAAATTCAATTTTTGCACCAGCTTTGTCCGAGAAAGACAGTTGATTTAGAACCCAGTTATTTGGGTTAGCCTCCTAGCTAAGATCGACCTCGTCGTTTTCCAAGAATAATCGTCTTCATCTCACGTTTCAAACAAAACCCATTTCAGGCGCTGTTCTTTGGCATCATTCCAAGTCGTGCCCAATTGCTCTCTCTGTTTCAAGTCGATGTCGTCGTTCGTCTAAGAAACGGCTGACCATCGTGCATCTGTGTTCGTCTCTGCCCAGACCACCTCCATCTTCCAGCTTACGTCTATGCCAGCCTAACGATCAGTTTTGTTGTCGTCGCCAACTAGTCCCTCCATTTTGCGCGACTTTAGCCATCAGTTACACTTCGTCGGTCATTCATAAAGCTACCATTGGTTTATCCAATCTCTACGACAGCGACATTCGCTATCTATCGATCTATAACCCGATTCAAGAGAGTTTGTGGTTTTGGTGGAAACCAAAGAGGTTTCCGAGCTCTCTGAAGAACGTGAAACTGATAAGTTTCGGTGCCTATTCGATTATTTTCTTGGTGTTTTGTTGAGGTCTTTGGTGTTGATACTTTTCGACCACTACACTACACAACCCTTTTTTAGACACGAGAGTACCCCCCTATTTTCTAATTGGCTTCCTCTTGATTTTGTTATTTTTTTTATTTTTCTTTTGCGTCTCTTGCCTCTCTCACGCAAAAACCGAGCATCAATGGCCACAGGAAAACCTATCATGACTGGTTCAAATAGAGGTTTCACCGAGAACAATATTTTGCCCATCATCAGTCACAAACTAAATGGACACAATTACCTTCAATGGTCCCAATCTGTCATGATATTTATATGCAGAAAGATGAAAGACGATTACCTCACTGGAGTTACAGCAGCCCCAAACAAGAATAATCTGAAATACAGAACATGAAAATCCGAGAACAATATGGTGATGTCTTGGTTAATAAATTCTATGACGAACGAGATTGGAGAGAACTTTCTTCTCTACGACACTGCCAAAGGAATATGGGACGCCGCCAAAGATACTTATTCGAGTTTTGATAATATGTCTGAACTATTTTGAGACCCAAAGTATCCTCCATGATCTTCATTAAGGGGAGTCCTCAGTTACCAAATACTTTAACTCTCACTCTGTATTGGCAGCAATTATACCTCTTTGAAATTCACGAATGGAAGTGTCCAACAGATAGAATCTTATACAAACAGATTGTTAAAAAGAAATGGGTTTTCAAATTTTTGATGGGACTCAACAAAGATCTTAATGATGTGTGAGGCAGAATTCTACGAACAAAGCCCTTACCAAGCATTCGAGAAGCCTTCTCCGAAGTTCGCCAAGAGAAGAGTCAAAAAAAGGCGATGGGTCCTTAATCTGTCATTTCAGTGACTAGAGAAGGGTTTGCACTTGTTGTTCGAGGTCACCAGCAATCTTAGAATGCAAACAACCGTCCCCAAAAGGGCAGACCTTGGTGTGACCATTGCCGTAGACCTGGTCACACAAAGGAAACCTATTGAAAAATTCATGGAAAGCCAACTAATTGAAAGCCACCTTCTGCACGGCACACCAACAAAAAAAGCCATGGAAATACTGCCTCCACAACCCATGCAACTGCTTCACCTGAATCTGCTCTATTTAGCAAGGAACAGATTGATCTCCTCCAAAAAATATTTGGACAATATTTGCCAACATCATTTGTCACTGTAGCTCAATCAAGTAACACTCTCAACGCTATTAGTGTGAAACATGTTACGAGACCTTAGATTGTTGATTCAGGTGCTTCAGACCACATGATGAGTGATACTTCTCTTCTCATGAATCTTAAAACCTACCAAGAAAGACACACTGTCAAAATTGCCGATGGATCAATATCCAAAGTAACAGGGATTGGTTCAACAAAAATTTCAAATTCCTTTATTCTCAATTCTGTTCTTGTTCCACCCTTGATTGTAATCTCGTATCAATTACTAAACTCACTCGTGATAAAAACTGTCTGGCTAAATTTGTTCATAATCTGTGAATTTCAAGACTTGGATTCGGGGAAGATGATTGGTTGTGCTAAAGAGTGCTCGGGACTCCATCTCCTCAAAAGTGAAGACCCTCCAAAAAGACAAGCCCTCCAAGCTATATATGAGGTTCCTTATCAGAATAAAGCTTTGTTAAATCTTAAGTCCAATAACGATAGTGAAATCACGTTGAATCGCTATCGCCTAGATCATCCTAATTTCCTGTATTTGAAAAAACTTTTCCCTTCATCCTTCAAAGGATTTTTAATGTGAAGTATGTCAATTTTCAAAACATCTTAGAAATTCATATCCCAATCTTCCACATAATAAATCACATCCTTTCTCATTAATTCACACTAATATTTGGGAACATTCTCGAATCAAAAACATAACAAGGACACGTTGGTTCATTTCATTTGTAGATGATCATACTCAAATCACTTGGTTATTTCTCATGCAAGAAAAATCTGAAGTAGGTCAGATCTTTAAAAATTTCAATACCATGATTCAAACCCAATTTCAAACAAAAATCCAAGTATTGAAAACTGACAATGATAAGGAATACTTCGTTTTAATTTTTCGTGATTATCTGATAAATCATGGGATTATCCTAAGCTCTTGTGTTGACACACCTCAACAAAATAGGATGACTGAAAGGAAAAATAAGCATTTTCTCAAGGTAGCTAGATCTCTCATGTTCACAACTCATATCCCTAAACATTTCTGGGGGGATGCTGGTCTTATGGCTATCTATCTTATCAATAGGATGTCCTCTTGTGTCCTCACTTTCAAAACACCTATCAGCACTCTGCTTGAGTCATACTCACACACCATAATCATGTACAACATTCCCTTTAAAATATTCGAATGTTCTACTTATGTTCATGTACATCATAGAGGTAAACTTAATCCCAAAGCCATCAAATGCATATTCCTAGGATATTCAACGTACCAGAAAGGATAAATGCTTCTCTCTTATCATAAAACGGTTCTACAATACAATGGATGTTACCTTCTTTGAACAATATCCGTACTATCTCAAACGTGTCATTTAGGGGGAGAACATAGGCAATGAATACCAGCTTTGGAATAGCATTACCGCTCAGTCTCCCACAAATTCTGTCCCAAATCATATCCCTCAAATTCTCGAGAGTGAATTAGTGTCTCAAGTACCTGAATGGAAGACAACTATTCATGAAGAACTCAATGCCTTAGAGAAAAACAAGACTTGAGAGATCATATAACTACCACTAGAAAAACGAGTTGTTAGGTGTAAGTAGATCTTTACAGTCAAACACAAAGTAGACAGTAGTGTAGAAAGATCCAAGGCTCGCCTTGTGTCTAACGGATTCACTCAAGCATATGGAATTAACTATCAGGAAAGGCTTGCACTTTTAACAAAGCTCAACATTGTTCATGTTCTTCTCTCTCTGACATCTAACTTGGATTGGCCTCTCTACAAATTAGATGTCAAGAATGCATTCCTCAATGGTGATCTCAAAAAAAAAGTCTACATGGAAATTCCTCCTAGAATTGAATCTCCTGCTCTAACCAATAGAGTCTGCAAACGTAAGAAATCCTTATATGGATTGAAGCAAACTCCACGTGCCTAGTTCGATAGGTTTTCTAAAGTTCTGAAGAGATAAAGATACAATCAATGTCAAGCAGATCACACACTCCGTCAAGCATTACTCCAATGACATAATAGTTATCCTAATCGTGTACGTAAATGATATTGTTCTAACAGGAAATTCTACAATTGAGATGAATAAACTCAAGGAGTTCTTAGCCAAGGAATTTGAGATCAAAGATCTAGACAATTTCAAATATTTCCTAAGAATGGAAGTAGCCTGAACAAAGAAAGGCATATCTATATCTCAAAGGAAATATGTACTTGATCTTCTTAAGGAAACTGAGATGATGGGATATAAAACGACAAAAACTCTGATGGACTCTACAGTAAAACTCAGAATCAAAGAAAACAGTGCACCTGTGGACAAAGACTGTTATCAAAGATTAGTAGAAAAACTCATTTACCTATCCCACAATAGACCAGATTTTGCTTTTTCAGTGAGTGTTGAAAGTTAATTTATGAACAGTCCCACTGAAGAACACATGGAGGCAATCAATCCTATACTCAGGTATCTCAAGATGACACCAGGAAAAGGATTGAACTTCAGTAAGAATCCCTCCAGAAAAATTGAAGCTGGACAGGCTCTATAGTGGATCGCAGATCTACCACTAGGTACTGTACATTCGTGTGGGGGAATCTTGTAACTTGATGAAGTAAGATATAGTCAGTAGTCGCTTGAAGCAATACAAAAGCTGAATTCGGAGCTATGGCCCATGGGATTTGTGAAAGAATGTGGTTAAGAAGACTACTCAATGAACTGAATTTCACAACTACTAAACCTATCAGCATACATTGTGACAATCAAGCTGCAATAAGAATTGCAAGAAGCCCTGTTCATCATGACCGAACCAAACATGTAGAAATTGATCGTAATTTCATTAATTGTGGACCTCTTATATACATCTACTCATCATCAAATTGTAGATATCATTACCAAAACATTACCTTGAATCATCTTTAAAGAACTGAGTTGCAAGTTGGAAATGATTAATATCTATCACTCAACTTGAAGGAGAGTTGCAAGTTGTAATAGTGGTTGTACGTTGCATCCAATTGTATCCCTAGATTAGTAGTCTATTTTTTTTAACTTCTAGTCCTATCAATACTGTTGTACATACATTTGAAATATATCAGAGAAAAATAAAACTAATATTTTCTTCACTAATCATTTTTTTTTTTAAATTTAAGTTGGATTAAATTGAATTTTACTAACAAAAAGCTAATAAAAATTTGAAGAGGAAAATGTATCAAAAAGTTGAAAAAAATGAAAAATTAAATAATTAAAATGACCAAAATTGACCTAAAATGATCAAAATTGGCCTAAATGTAACAAGCTAAAATGCATCAGTTAAGCAAAGTAACCAATATATTCAATTTGTACAAGTAAAGTGACCTTGGTGCACTTTTTTCAATTGAAAATGACAACCTATTATAGAGAAAGTTTTATATTTTTGGTCTCATTGTAGGATTCGATTTCAAAAGAATTCAAAGATTATTATTAGTTTCTTATAAGCTATAACTAAAGAGCTTCCATTTCTTAAGATTATGTGATAGAATTAGTAAAGAATAAACTTACACTTAAATTTTTCTTTTGAGTAGATTGCCTTGTCCACTTTTTGTACTTTTGTAACAATTTATATATATATAAATATATAATGATCTATATAATGATCTTAATGATGTTTCTTGGTGCGTGGAAAAAAAAAGAAGAAGATTGCTTTACATGCACCTGTCTTTCCATGAAAGATGATTCCCTAAGGCCTTCTGTAGTTCAGTACGCTTCATTATTCCAGTGTAAAACCAGTGTTCAGGGGTTCCACGATTCATACAGAATAAACTCAATCTTTGTTGAAGTTCTTGCCTTTCAAGTAGTAGACTTATCTGCAAAGCATTGTATTCCTTTTCGCATAAACTCATCAACAAATAACAATTAACATCTCTGGCATTAAATAGAAGTTAAATATCTTCCACAAAATAGCCAAATAAAAAAAAATTGTTTCTAGTCGCTTGTTCCCAAGATGAACCTCATTGCTCAACCATCTACATCAATTTATTTTCTTGTCTACTTTATGATAACATAGCACTTCATAAAGCAACTTGACAGTGAGAAAAACATCATATTCAACAGTATGCTAAAAGAAAAATAACCATCTACGTTTACAGAAATCAGGTACACATATAAAGATGAAAGATGTCCCACATGACATATCAGCAGCTTATGAATCAAAAAAGAACACAATTTTGATGCCTGAACCAAACTAGTTTGTTCCTATCAGCAGAAAATACAAATCAGCCAAAATTGCTAGAGTAACTAGATAATACATATGCATCAGACAATTCATTATATGATCTGAGACTATGAATTTATGTCAGAACAATTGCAATAACCTTTCACCAAAAAATACATCAGTTTTCAAGGTAGTTTATGCAATCACTGAAATATATTCAACAGCACGCAAAATAGATGGCAACAATAATAAAATAATGGGTGAGGGGCACAGGATGTCCCATAACTTCTACAAAAGGAGCATTTTAGTCCCATTAATTTCAACTGGAGTACTTTAATCCTAAAAGTCCAAAACTACAGGACTTATGTGCACCTTTTTAAGGACTAAGATGCATCCTTTTAAGACTAAAGTGCACATTTTTTTCAAATTTATAAGACTAAAGTGCTCCAATTGAAAATTACATGACTAATGCGTTGCTTTGCCTAAAGGTACAGGACCACTAGTGCTCTTTTCCCTAAAATAAATGGAGTAAGCCAAAATGTCATAGGGTTGCAAGATAAACGTTAGGATGTTTTAATAATAAGTCTTGATATTTTGTAACAATAAAATCGAGTTTGGTTCCAAATCTTCCAACAAGCTAAAGAGTGTTATTTAATACATTTCAAAAACACTCCCAAACTTTTAGGAAAACTAGTAGCCAACACACAATATAACTGAGTACCAAAGAAGGAGATCCTAAAAATAAATGCCTATGCAATGGGCCTCCAAAAAATTTAAAGGCCTACAAAGCAAGCATAGAATAATATAAAATTTATTGTTCCACCTCCAAGATTGAGCTCTTAAGAAAATAAGTGCCTAACAGTCTAACACTCTTCAATAACATGCAACTTCCCCAGATTTATGTGTATTTCACTGAGCTCATAAGGTCTTTCCTGCTATTGTCATGTTGATGCATTTCTTACTGTAGTATTGTACATATGGTTACTACCAGTTGAGGACTACATCATAGGGATTTTGCTTAATCCATAACAAGTGGGAAGCCAAGGAAAAGATGTTCCCTCCTGTCCAGGAGGGACATGGGTCAATAACCCAAAACAAGGAAACGAAGTTGGCTCACCCCATAGGGATGGAATCCATGGGGCATGCTAGAAAGTAGCACACCATCCACAAGAATATAGTAGGAATTGTTTTCTTTATTTTTGGGCTTCCATGCTATGTTATATGAACTCTTCATTTTTCATGAAGTACCTGTGTCCAACGGACACGACATAGACATGGATATGGGTTCTCAACATTCGAAATTGGTGAAAATTTAAACAAAATTGAAAAAAATAAACGTCAAACATGTATTCAAAAATTTAGGACACTCGGTGTCCTAATGTACCACTCCTATTTTGTTCCAAACTTTATCACTAGACTCTTTGGAATGTACAATACCAATGTCTCTTAGGAGAGTCCCACCCTAGTGCAAAGGTGAAGTAATGATGGATATCCAAACATTCATGGTGCATGAATGATTTTTTTTAATAAGAAACATTATATTATATATATTAGGGTGAGGTTCCATAAAAGATTCCTCTCCATCCACAAGATTATTGAATTGCTCCAATCCCATGGATCCATAACACCTTTGCCTTCAAAGTCTTACTACTGTTCACATACATAGAGAATGCTTACAGAAATAAAGACCGCAACATGATTCCCATATTTCATTTTAACATGAACCAAAGAAAATGTCCAATAGGACAATGTAAGAAAAAATGATATATCTTCAATATTATTCTTACAAAGCACAAA
The DNA here is from genome assembly GCA_030763125.1 of Hippophae gyantsensis. Classification (NCBI taxonomy): domain Eukaryota; kingdom Viridiplantae; phylum Streptophyta; class Magnoliopsida; order Rosales; family Elaeagnaceae; genus Hippophae; species Hippophae gyantsensis. The sequence continues at coordinate 36,927,566 of CM061032.1, read as the reverse complement.
TCAATTAGGAGAAATGCAAGACTTAAAAAATTTTGATTGAATCTTATCATTTGTGTTCACTTTCCCAAGAGTAATCAACCACTAAAACACTTTGATTTGATTTGGTCCTATCAACACTGGGATGCAAAGTGATCAAAAACTTGTTCATTAAGGACTATCTACAAGAATCTCAAAATAAAATTTACATGAGAAACATCTAAAAGAATCATTAGTCTTTTTTTCTTTCACCTTTGTCTTCTCTTATCATAATTCATTCCAACTCAAACATCATGCTCAAGAAATCGTCAACTTTCCAATTATTTAAGTTCCTTATAAACCTAAAATTCCGAACTTCAGGTGAATACAACCTACTAATATGAAAATTTTGCTCCAAAAATAAACTATAACCTTGAAAATCTTATTGAAAAATAATCACCTAGCATTCAAAGATCCTCCCAAAAATGGATTTTATTTTCATATCCCACTTTATATCTAAAATTAAAAGAAGAATGAATCCAAGTCTTTAACAATTATCATCCAAAGATTACAGCATTGTCGATGAAAATTTTCAAATGCATCCCACCCATTCTCATCCAACCCATATCTACTTTTAATTACCCTATTCTAAAGAGAGTATTCCTCTAAGAAGAACCTCGTAAGCCATTTCTCTAAAAGTGCCTTATTTCTTTTAATATTGCTACCAATACATAGCCCCCCTTCTTCTTTAATCTTTAAACAATCACCCAATTGACCAAATAACTTTCTCCCTTCACTAATTCATTCTCACAAAAAATCTTTCATTATTTTATATAATCTTTTAATCATTACCAATGCTAATTTGAAAATGGTCAAATCATAAGCATGAAGAGTCGACAAAATTGAATTTATCAATGTTAATTGGTCCCCTCTGGAGAAAAAAAAGAGCACTCTTCCAAACTGTCAATCTCCTTTCAAACCTTTCAACTATTGGTGACCAAAACATTACTCTCATTAGATTGCCTCCAAAAGGTAAACCCAAATAATTCAATGTCCAATTTCCAACTTCACAGTCCAATAAATTAGCTACGTCTATCACTTTATCTTTCGCACAATTAATACCCAAGATACAATTTTTGGACAAGTTAATCTTCAAACTTGACACATAACAGAAAAGTTCAATCACCTTAACCAAATTTACAAATTTCTCCTCACTACTCAAGTAGAAGAAAATGGTATCCGCAAATTGAATGTGAGAATTTCAACATTATTCACCCCCAACACAAAGGTCGTCTACCAAATTATACATCTTCGCTCTTTCCATTAATCAGCTCAATCCATCAACTAACAAAATGAAAAGAAAGGGAGAAGCAAGTCTCCTTGCCTTAAAACCTCTTGAAGCCCTAAAGTGTCCTTGGTCTTCCATTAAATATTACTAAAAAATCACAGAACTCAAACAACCCTTCATCCATATTCTCCATCTTTCCCCTGACTCTTTCTCTTTCAACACAAAATAAGAGAAATTCCAGTCAACATAAATATAAGCTTTCTCAAAGTCAATCTTGAAAACTACAACTTATTTAATATTCCTCCTATACTCCTATATTTCTCAAGTACCTCTTTTAGCCTTAGGAACAAAACCTTGGCAATGATCTTATATAAATTGGTAACCAAACCCATTGGCCTAAATTCCACGACTCTCAAGGAATTATTTTTCTTTGGTATTAAGCAAACAAAAATAGCATTAGTTTTTTTGTTAACTATACCATTATCAAAGAAATCCCAAAACACCTCTAACAACTCATCTTTAACAATCTACCAACACTTGGTGTGTGTGTGACAAGGGAAGTTTGAACCCATCTGGACCAAAATCCTTATCCTTTGAACACTCAAAGATTTCTTTTCTAATTTTTTCTTCAAAAGGCTTTTCTAACTAGCTTGACCTTTCTAACCAAAGATGTACCCCTAATCTAACCCTTGAAGTTGTCATCTTAGCCCATCAATATTGGAGTAAAGGTTCTTAAACAATCTCACTACTTCCTCTTCTATTTGTTGGTCATCTTCCACTACATTTTCGTCTTCCTTTTCAATTTTTCCAATCATGTTCTCTTCTTTCTAATGGCCACATTATGAAAAACTGTGTTCAAATTACCCTGCTTAATCCATGTAGCTCTTGAATTTTGTCCTCAGAAGATTTCATCATTTACAATTATATCTTCCATCTGAATTTTAAGCTAATTAGCTCTACTTTCAATGAGACGTTGAAATTCCCCATCTCTTGTAAGGTGGATGTTCGAAGTCATTGGAGCACTACAAGGTTTTGCTCCCAATTTTCCTATCTCAATTAATAAGTCTAGGACATTTTCTCTGAGATAGAAAGATACCTTTTTTACTCCTTGTGACTTCAACACCCAAGAAATATTTTAGCATCCCCAAATCCTTTGTGTGAAACTGAGTATGTAGGAAAGAGTTAAGAGATGAAATTCCCGTAGTATCACTGTCATCTACATACACAACTAAAAGAATGATACCAGCTTCTGATTGTTTATAGAACACAGAATGGTCAGATTGCTTTTCATCATACCAAACGTTTCTATAGCTTGACTAAATTTTCCAAACCAAGCACGAGGACTCTATTTCAAACCATACAAAGATTTGCGGAGACGACAAACTTGTCTAGACTCCCCCTGAGCAACAAAACCAGGAGGTTGCTCCATAAACACCTCCTCTTGAAGATCACCATGAAGAAAAGCATTCTTGATATCTAGTTGATGCAAAGGCCAATGATGAGTAGCTGTCATAGAAATAAACAATCGAACAAAGATCAATTTAGCAACAGGAGAGAAAGTGTCAAAGTAGTCCACTCCATAGGTTTAAGCATATCCTTTAACAACAAGACGGGCCTTTAATCGAGCAACTGACCCATCCAGATTAACCTTAACTGTGAACACCCATTTGCATCTGATAGCCCGTTTCCCTGAAGGCAAATCAACCAAGTCCCAAGTACCATTGTCATCCAAAGCATTCATTTTCTCGATCACTGCATGATTCCAACCAGGATGAGATATGGCTTCGTGAACAGTTTTAGGGATAGAAATAGAATCAAGAGGCAATAAAAGAGCAAGAGGAAGACGACAAGTAGTTATAAGAAACAAAAGAAGAAATAGGATAAGTACATTGACGCTTACCTTTGCATAATGCAATAGGAAGATCATCGTGCAGGACTAGATCTGATGACGAAGGAGCAGGTGCAGAACATGAATCAGAAGGTCTATGTCTAGAGTAAACTTGAGTTATAGGAGGTCTAACAGGAACTGGATCAGAGACAGGTTCAAATGATGTGATAGAATAGACTAACAAATCATCATCCTTCTCCTGACGTGCAGGAGGAGGAGGAGGAGGAGAAGACGAAAAATAGGGTGTGTCTTCCATGAAGGTAACATCAATTGAGACAAGATATTTGTTAAGACTAGGACAATAACATCTATAACCTTTATGGAGAAGAGAATAACCAAAGAAGATACACTTCAAAGACTTAGGATCTAATTTAGTAACATGCGGACAAACATCCCGAACAAAACAAGTGCTACCAAATATCCTAGAGTCAACCAAAAATAGTGACTTATTGGGAAACAAAATTTTATAAGGAATCTCACCGTGAAGAACAGATGAGGGCATGCGATTAATAAGAAAACATGTTAAAACTGCATCGGCCCAAAAAGGTTTAGAAATATTCATTTGAAATAATAAGGCACGTGCAGTTTCGAGAAAATGTATGTTCTTACGTTCTGTCACTCCATTTTAAGATAGAGTATCAACACACGAAGTTTCATGAAGCATGCCATTTTGAACCATATAAGATTGAAACAAAGCTGATGTATATTCTTTGACATTATAACTTCGCAAAGTACGAATTGAAACATTAAATTGAGTTTTAATCTCAACACAAAATGCGCAAAAAATAGAAAACAATTCAGAACGACTCTTCATTAAATATAACCAAGTTACACGAGAATAATCATCCACAAAAGTAACAAAATACTTAAATCCAGGTTTAGACAAAATAGGACAAGGACCCCAAACATCAAAATGAACTAATTCAAAAGAAACACTAGAACGTTTATTAACTTTTGGATTTGAATTAAGACGATGATGTTTTGCAAATTGGCAAAACTCACGATCTAATGAAGACACTTTACTAAACTGAAGACAAAATTTCTGAAGTAAAGGAAGAGATGGATGACCCAGTCTACAATGTGCCTCGAAGGAAGAGGTTACACCAGAGCAAGCAATAGATTTTGGTATTGGTGTGTCAAGAATATAGAGGCCTCCAGACTCATGTCCTTTACCAATAGTCTTCTTCGTCATAAGATCCTGAAATAAGCAACGATCAGGAAAAAATGAGATGCAACAGTTAAGATTGCGAGTAAGCTGACTTACAGAGATCAAATTAAAGGATAAGCAAGGTAAATGCAAGACAGACAACAAAGGAAGCAAAGGAATGGGAGTAATTGTGCCAGACCCAAGAACACGAGATGGTGACCCATCGGCTAAAGTAACAGTAGAGGTGGAAGTGTGTGACTAAAGAGTAGAAAAGAGACTAGAATTACCTGTCATATGATCTGTGGCACCATAATCAATAACCTATTTGGAAAATGAGGAAAGAAGACACGCATTTGATTTACCTGAATCAACAATAGCAGTGACAAAAGGTGATGAAGACCTTAGTGATTCTTGATACTGTGAGAACTTGGTAAATTCATCTGTAGAGATAAGAATCGATTTTTCAGAAGTATCATAAGTGGATGTAATATGAGCCGAGTGACTTTTCTGATGCTTGTACTGAAGCTTTCTACAGTCATGTTTCGTATGTCCTGATTTGTGACAATAGTGACACAATACCTCTTAAGTCCTGTGGTCGAGTTTCAAACCCTTGCAAGCCTCCTCCTTTGTTTCTATTCATATAAGTTGACCAAAGCACCATTTAATTGAGCAGGTGGAGGTGGCGTGCCTTCTGTACGAAGTACTTGACTAAACACCTCTTATAAAGAGGAGATCTCAGAACCAGAAAGAACCTGGGACTTAACAATCTCAAAAGCAGAGGGAAGACCAGCAAGAAAACTCATGACCGCCATTTGTTCCCGTTGGCTTTGCTGAACCTTCACATCAGGGCTAAAAGGCATTAAACTATTGAGCTCCTCATAAGTCCTTTTAAATTCCATAAAATAATTCGTGAGTGACTGATCTTGTTTGTCTGCACGGTAAAATGTTTTGCATACCTCATACATGCGAGAAAGATTTCCTTTACCAGAATATAAGAAATCCAAATAATCCATCAAGTCCTTAACGAATTCACAATGATTGATCAAATCAATTACATTGCTCTCAAAAGAATTCCGAATCTACAAAAATAAGCGGGCATCTTCTCTAAGCCATGTCTGCTTCGAATCATCTTTAGAAGGATCATTAGTCAAATGAGTATCTTTGTCGATACTTCTCAAATAAATTCGAATGGTCTTACTCCAAGCCAAATAATTCGAACCATTGAGCTTATGATCCGTGATTTTAGACATCACAGGCACCATATCCGTCACAACATTAGATATCTTTTCAACTACAACTCCTACAAACGACAAGGTAGCGAACAAACGAACAAACAAAATCCAAAAACAGCAACGACCAAACACGCAGCGAACAAGAACACAAAATTGGAAGAACCCAAACCTGAACAATCACAAGCAATGAGTGCCAAACCACCACAAATGACGCAGGGGAATGCCGGAGAGAAACACAAGGACGAACGAAGGAAACTGCTGCAAGGACGCATTGTCACGCGCCAACGCGTGGAAAGATGGAAGAAATTCGCGGTGGCGTGTGGGGCTCACTCGCAGCTCGTTTGGTGACCAGACTTCAGGGTTTGGCCAGTCGACAGCTGGGCTTCCTCCCTGTGTCAGCGATGAGAATAAATTTACACTCCAAAAGGGTGTTCCGAGTTGGAACCCAAAAATGCGCTAAATCCTAATTTGCGTTTACCGAAAATCAGACCCTAATTTAAATGGGAAAAAAAAATTCCCAATTTTGTAACCCAAATGGCTCTGATACCATGTAAAACCAGAATTCATTCTTCTGGATTTCCATTCAAAGATACTACATATTTATATACAAAGCTAGGGATACTCTTACGTGACATACACCTAATACACAACTAATATATTCAACTAGTGTTACACACCTAATACACAACTAATATCTTTAACAGGGTATGTTTATAGTGAACATTAAGGCTCGAGCTAATTCTAGTAGGTGTCTACGGCTATCCCATTTTGTGGAGGAGTTTCAACACAACTTTGATGTACGATCCCATTTTTTTGAAGATGATCTTGTAAAGTATGGTTGAAATACTTGATGCCATTATTGGATCGATGTAATTCAATTTGTGTTTAAAACTAAGTTTGTATCATTGAGTGAAAATTAATAAACACTTTTTCGAACCTCTATTTTCACTTTTAACAAATAAACCCAACAAACTCGAATATGATTATCAATAAATGTAACAAATCATTTATTGTTGGCACGATTTGGAATGCAGAAGGATTCCATACATCACTATGATTAACGTAAAGGACTTGGAAGGTTTATATTGAGATTTTGAAAATGAGGCATGTTGGCATTTGGCATATTCACAAGTTTTACACTGGAAATCAAATGTTTTATTTATTCATAAATATAGAATGAAATAAGTATTTCAAATACTGAAAGTTGGGATAACCCATCCTATAGTGCCATAATAAAATATGGAATCCTTCTGCATTCCAAATCGTGCCAACAATAAATGTAACAAATCATTTATTGTTGGCACGATTTGGAATGCAGAAAGATTCCATACATCACTATGATTAACGTAAAGGACTTGGAAGGTTTATATTGAGATTTTGAAAATGAGGCATGTTGGCATTTGGCATATTCACAAGTTTTACACTGGAAATCAAATGTTTTATTTATTCATAAATATAGAATGAAATAAGTATTTCAAATACTGAAAGTTGGGATAACCCATCCTATAGTGCCATAATAAAATGTCACTAGTCTTAGGAATAAAAACAAAATCACAAATAGCAATCAGACAACATTCACTCTAGTCTCATCAAAGTAGTACAAGCATTCACACTCTAGCACTGCCAATCATCTTCCACAATGATAAGTCCTTAAAGATGCTACAAGATGGGAGAAATTTAACATAACAATGAGTTTTTAGTAAGCTGGCTAATAGATATAAGATTGCAAGATAGGTTTGGAACATGGAGAACAGATTTGAGAGTGATAGAATCTGAAATTTGAATACTCCCTTTTCCAGCAACGGATGAGAGAAATCCATCTGCAATTCTAACTTTGAGATTCCCAACACATGATTAGTATGAAGTAAATAAGTGATAGGCATCAATCATGTGATCTAATGCTCCATAATCAATGATCCACGGGGTTTTGGTTCAAGAAATAGCAACAAGTGCACTAATATAATTACCTTGGTAAACTAAGGAAGCCGATGAGGTGGATGACTGACCAGAATTATGCATGTTGGAGAATAGTTTGTAAAGTTGGTCTAACTGTTCTAGATTAAATGTTCTTCTTGAATCTGGATTATCCTATGGTTTTTGATGATCAATTGAAGCTTTATAACCTTGCTTTCCAATCTACTGGTTTACCATGAATTTCCCAACATGTATCTTTGAAATGTCCAAGTTTATGACAATGATAACAAAAAAATTCTTTTCTTTTGTTTTAATTGGAGATTAAAGCAAACTTTGCAATGTTCATGAGAAAGAGAGCAGTCATTTCTAACACCGTTGTTGCCTGGGCCACCACCTTCCAGCATGTCTCATCGCCATTTTTCATCTCACCTGAATTCATCAAAGGCTTTACGTACGGAGGGCAATGGTCGTCGACCAAGAATCCTCCCACGAATATCATCTAACTCGTGGGTAAGTCCAACCAAAAATTCAAACTCTCTCGATTTCAATTTTTTCCTGATAACAGGTGTTATCGTCGACACATTCCCACTCCTTCAGAACTGAGATCCAGTTGGAAAACATGTCTATGTAGTATCCGATAACACCACTTTCTCCTTGCTTCATTTTCATATTCAGGTTTTTAACTCAAAAATTTGTGAGAAATCTTCACCATCTGAGTAGATTTCTTTGACAGCTTCCCACACATCTTTTGTTGTAGGTAGGAAAAGATAGGTTTTTACTATTGTTGGTAGCATGGAATTGACTAGCCATATTTGACAGCTTTCCACACTTCTTTTGCTATGGATAAGAAAAGATAGGTTTTTACTATTGTTGGTAGCATGAAATTGACTAGCCATGCGGTCACCATTGAGTTCTCAAAACTCCACCCCTAAACGACGCTAGCGTTAATTGAAGTGGGTTTTATTGCTTCTCCTGTTAGGTATCCCATTTTAACTTTCTCGTTTATAACATGTTTGATAGATTGTGCCCATTCTCTGTAGTTTCTACCGTTGAATTTTTCAACAGTAGATTGGAACGAAAAGCTATCCAATCCACTAAAATTCGTGATGTGTGTAGTTTCTGTTTGGGTATCTTCAGCTATTGTCCATGATTCTATTGAATCAGCCACAGCTAAATTTTAAACTTATCTTTATAGCTCTGATACCATAAAGAATACAATAAGATTAACTACTCTTTATATTCATTATATATTTGTACATGATTAGCTAGTAATTTATATCTTAATTGTATAAATTTTAATTTATGAGAATAATATCACCTAATTAAATTCCTTGTATTAACATAATTACAAAATTCCTAATACTTATATTTTCATAACTATTTCTGCTATAAATCAGCCCATAATAATTGTTGTTATAGATCAGGAATTTCAACAGTAACTAATGGTTCTTTGGTCAACTTCCAACAGTCCCCCAAATAAACCTCCTTATCTTTTAAACGCTACCTCATTCCACAAGTAGAATGACAAGCCTTTAATAGCCACCCAATCCTTGAGAACAACAAGCTTCTCATTTCTCAAGCATGAATTTAATTTTGTTACCTTTAAATTAGTTGTCACATCTTAGCCAATCACTTGTTAACATATATCTGGTATGACCAGTTCAGTAAGGGAAATACTTTTAAAACATTTTCCCAAACACTAAAACCTCAAAAGTAGCTTGATATAATATTTGTTAAAAAGGGAACATTGACAGGAGACAATGTCAATGACAAACAAATGGCACACAAAATTAAATCTTAAAAAAATAAAATAAATAAAACTAAACACGAAGCCGAGACATTACAATATATTAATAAATGTAAATGGAAAAATAAATTATGACAAGATTTCACCCCAAATTGTTTCTAATTGATTTTGTATCAACTACAATGATAACACTAAAGCCAAGAAACCATGGTCACTAGATCAAAAGCTAGCCATGAAAATACGGAAAATAATCATACCACTACATGCAAAGCATGAGGATCATCATCGCGATCAATAAGTGCCAATAACAAGATATCCAGAGGAAGCAACTCATGAGTCCATGCAAAATATGCAAGATTTGTACAAGTTTTCAATAATAGATCCTGAAAACAATAGAGTAGATGAAGGGCTGAGAAAATATATAAAAGGCAATGCTAAATATATATCAAATAGAAGATACAAGATGTGACTTTCAGACCTGTAAGGAGTGTCCACGCTGAAGTTCCAACTGAATGTTATTTAGTAACACATCTACCATCGTGTAAATATTGGCTGTCACTTCTTCGGGAGAAAACTCTCTCAAAACATGTGCCTGAACTTTTCCATACCATCAGAACAGAGGTCTATTAAGGTAAATGTAAACCAAAATTGTTTCGTGAGGAACATTAAATATAATTAAGGAAATCTAATAAATAAAAGATCCAGCCAAACTATGTCCTCGCTAGTAAATCACAAATCCAGTCAGGTTAATCAAAAGATTCGTACCAAGTTTGCACTGTTAATATTTTCCAAATGCCCTTGCATCAGTACCCATGCACCAGCACATAGATATTGTCGATGCTGAGGAAAACTACGGCTGATGTAGGTCATAACATAGGTTGGATCAGCTGATGGGGATAGAAGTTGAGTGCACTGATTAATCACAGTGGTTTCTGCCTGCAAAAGGGAGGCGATTCTAAAATCAAAACTGAACTCAACCAAACATAGGAGGGATGGGAGATCACAGCCACAAATACCCATACACGTAGAAGAAGTATCTTGATCAGTTAGTTGAAACAACGAGGTATCTTCACTTACATCAACACAGGTATCCCAGAAAAGATTTCTAGAATAAAGGTAGGCAGTCATTCACAAATCTTTAGAACATTCTTGCATTCTTTTCTTTTTTAATGAGCAAGGTGGAACTTTCAAAAACAGAAAACTTCACCTTGATAAAAAACATTGCATTCACTTAAAGAAAGAGCAACAATATTACAAGATATCATGATTAACTCTACTTTATTTTCCAAGATAGAAGGATGGTGGGGTCTTACATACAGAAGCAGCAATACATGTTATTAGTAAAGAGGCAGGAGAACTCTGATCAAATACACGGTTTCACAAACTATATGAGAGGATAAGAAAAATACAAAAATATTTTTGAATGATTGCTAAAAAACTGCCTGCCCCATGCTTTTTACTAACAATTTTTGTATTTGCTCCAAAAGCCAGAAGAGATCCTTTAAGTTTACAGCCACTTAACTGCCATACATCCTGTGTATGAATTCTATAGTTAAGGACCCGATGATTATTGCACAAATCTTTTGGGCTGCAGTTTCAGTTGAGTATTTAATTTATATCTGAACAATTGGACACTCTCATAAGCTTAAAGCAGTTTGTTTCAATTCTCCTTTCAGTTTATTACCATAGGGAGAAGTGAGAAAGAAGGTAAAATTTTGCACATGTCAATATTAAACTTTACTGAATCTTACTGCAATACTTATCCAGTCTCATTAAAGGTAATCATAAAATAAGACATTTCCCGTATTCTAAAATCTAGTTATATGGAACTTGAAAGAATTACTTATTTCTGGCATCATGGACAAGAAAATCTTTTATAGAAAAAATTGCCAATGGGTGTTTGATGTGGATCGGGAAAGACAATAGAATTGAGAAAAAGGAGAGAGAAGAAATTCGGGATAGGAATTAAAGAATAGAGAAAGAAGGGGTAAAGAGAATAGAGAAAGATAGGAAAGAAGATAAATAATTGAGGGAAAGTAATATTCAATTCATATTCTGGTCTGCTTTCAACTTACAATTATAGGTCCAATATATAGATCTATTGTGATGGTAAAATAAATCCTAATCTAAATTCAAAAATTCAATTAAAAAAACATAGAACCTTAATTGATAAATCCTACTAATATTTTAAATTTCATAAATGATAAACGGAATCCAATTAATATCTAATAAATATCTTAATTATCTTATTCTTGATTCCCATCATTTCTCCCATCTAGAACAACAACTCAGCTTCAAACGATTTGTGGCGCCATAAAGTAGTAGACAAAAAATAAGAAACTCTTGCAAGCATCTTGAGAGGAGCATGAGGAAAAGAAGACGAAGATGTGAGCAACTCGACCTACAAAATGATCGGCAACAATATAGAATGCACTAGTACGCCTTGGTTAGGAGTGATTACAAGAAGGCAGTTTGACAGCGACTTCGCTCGGGAAAAGAACATTTCCAAGGAACAAGAACTTCCTAATGAGAATACAAGTAAAACAAACACACCCTAGTTGACCAGAATTTGGTTTCGAACTATGGGAAAGAACACTTCCAAGGAAAAGAACCTGGATAATCAAACATATATATATCAAAAGGAAAGTAGGAGAGAGGGTGAATAAACCTGCTGCCATGCTTGAATTGTATGGCTCCTCTTGTCCATCCTCCCAATCAAGGCCTCACGAAGAACAGAAGGAAAATAGCCCAGTGTTTTCTCAGACCAGGTATGTTGACTGGAACCCATAATCTGTTCTAGCATGGTTTGCAGATAAAGCACGTGCTCTGCATCAGCAATTCCACGCGTTTTAATGATAATGGCAAGACTTATGACAGTTATACGATTCAAAGTTTCGGTAAATTCAGTTGGACCCTGCCCAAAGAACCATCAAGTTCAGTTTATTTTACTACAAAATCTATTAGGTTTTTATCTACATAGGACCCTTTAAGGTGTCAATCTCATTTAAGACCCCCATTTGAGAATTTTAAAATTTAGGATCCCTTTTAAGTTAGTGACCTGCTGTAGCCGGTTTGTTTTGCGTAGTCTGTTCCCCTACATACCCACATAGTATTACTGCATATGTATATAGTGGTATGATAAACCAGCTATTACCACCTACTTAAAAAGGGTTCCCAATTGCTAAAACTCTCGAAAAGGGTATTAAAACGAGAATGGCACCCTCAGAAAATCCTATGTGATAAAAACCAAAAATCATTAGCAGAAAGAAACAGCTGCCAGCTTCGAGACATTTATATGCACCTTTCCTTCTCTTTTCACTAAGAAAAAATCTCTTAATGACAAAATAAGGTTCATGCATAAGTTTTCCGCCAATCTAAAAACACGATGATCTCCACGTTTTCCTTTCAGTGCCGATATTATTTTTGTGACATCATACATTAAGGCTTTGTTTTTCCCTTGGTACCTACATAAAAAATACAAGTGAGTTTACAAACTTCAATTTGGCCATGTCATTATTCCAAATTAAGAGAAATAAATCTAGTTTTTTTTTAAATAGTAGTAAATAATAAAAAATAAATAAATATCTAATTATTAAGGTAGAGAATCTAAAGCTCAACAGCTTAAAGCAAGCAAGGCACATGTTGAATGACCATTGAGAGAGAATGAGCATACCAACAAATCACACTAATTTTAGGTATGGACTTCATCTGATCAAATATACACAAATGAAGAGGTTTGGCATTTAAATTTCCACCTTTTCATTCAGAAATTTAATTAAAATAGGTTTACATTCGGTTAAAAGCTGTAAGCCTCTTTATTCTGATCATTTTTGACCATTTGACGTCACTAGCAAACTGATTTTGGTCCTAATCTACCAAAAACAGAGAAAACGAACCCCGTAATAAGTATCACAGCATACTGGAATGGATAGGGACAAAAGAGTATCCACAGTAATTAACATAAATAATCACCTGTAAAGTGGAAGCAAACGATAGTTCAGAATTTCAAGCACCAATAGAGTAACCCCAGGCTTGCTCAATACTGATGGACTCTTTTGTGCCAAATGCTGAAGTCACATACTTCAAACAGATTACAATTGTGTAATGCATAATTAAAAACCCGTTACCAGGAAATTTATTAAGAGATATAAATATGCATGGACATGAGAAAAGGAGCTTAGAAGTGCAAGTTAGAGCTTCCACGAGGGAAGAAAAATAAAGATTAAAATAGTCATTAAAAAGCCAAAATAATTTCAAAGAAAAAGTAATAAAATTTATTATGATGCTAGCCAAAATAAAAAACTATGGGAGTCACAGCAATCTAAGTAAAGAAGCATTAAACCTAGCAAAACCAAAATATAAACTCCGTTATTTTAATTGTGAATTTGGTACTTTTACTTTATTTTCTTTACCATTTACTACTTTTTCTTTCTTCCATGTCAATTTAGTACTTATGGTTTTTATTCAATTCAACCTACCGTTTTTAAACTCTGCAATTTACTACTTTTTATTTTTATTTTATGTTAACTTGATACTATGTTTTTAATTTCGTTCAATTAACCAAATTTTAGTTTATTGAATCCAACATGAAAAAAATTAGATTTAAAATAGGAAAAAATGCTTGATTATTTCATTAACCCTAATAGAGTATTTATATAAAAATAATAATCTTATTTAAGGAAAGATATTATATACAATCATAAATATAAATATTTACAGAATAATAATGAATAAATAGACTCTTAGAATTAATTACAAGAATAAATGCAATAAATTGACATTTTAACTCTCCCACTCAAGTTGAAACATATATATCACACATGCTTAACTTGGACAGTGATGTATGGAAGGAACTCCCTATAACAATATGAGTCATAATATCAATTAATTAATCAACACTCTTGATGTATAGGACTTTAATGACGCCAGCATCCAAATTGTCTTTGTTATAGTTTATGTCAAGTTCAATGTGCTTAGTTCGGACACGTTGTACCGGATTATTCGCAATCTCAATTGATACAGTTTTATCATAGAATAAAATCATAGACTTCTTAAGACCAAAACCAAGCTCATGCAACAAAATCTTTAACCAAGAAACCTCTGTAATACCATGATGAAGAGGGCAATACTCAGCCTCTGCATTAGACAACGATACCATATACTATCTTTTACTCATCGAAGTCACCAAATTTTCTCCGATAAATATAAGGTACCCTGAAATAGACTTTCTATCCATCTTGGAACCAACAAAGTCAAAATTAATGTAACACGTAGTGTCAAGATGTCCATGTTTCAAGAACAAAATACCCTTGCATAGGGAGGAATTCAAATAAGCCAAAATCTGGTTCACAATTTCCATGCGTCAATCACTTTAGATTATGCATAAACTAACTTACCATATTCACAATATAAGATAAACCAGGTCGAGTATGAGTCAAGTAAATCAATTTTCCTAATAATCTTTGATATTTCTCCTTACTAATTGCTAATATCTCCTTATTAGTTGAAATCTGATTAAGATAAATAGTTAAACCATGATTCACCTCAATAGCTATGTCTACAGGAGTACAAACAGAATTATCAATTTCAATCAAGACATCTAGTATATGTTTTCGGTGAAAGAGAAAGAGTCCTTGCTTAGGTTTAGAAACTTCAATACCTAAGAAATATTTCATATTCCTTCGTTTCAAATTCTTTGGCCAAGTAACAATAACGATCATATCATCAACATAAACTAAAAGTAAAGTAATATCATTACCATTTCTTTTATAAAAAAGTGTGATCTTTCTGGGCCTGTTTAAAACCATATTCCTTCATTGACGGACTCAACCTACCAAACCATGCCCTGAGTAACTTTCAACTTGTACAGAGCTTTCCACAACCTACATACCATCCCATCTTCAGTTGAGAACCTGAGAGGAAGATCCATATACACCTCATTTGATAGATCTCCATGGAGAAATGCATTCTTTACATCGAATTGAAGTAATGACTAGTCTAGATTCACGGCAATAGAAAGTATTAACTCAACAGTAATTATCTTAACCACTAGAGCAAATGTCTCATGATAGTTAATCCCATAAGTTTAAGTACATCCCTTAGCAACTACTTCGCCCTGATCACTCTCCCACGTTCCATCAGAATAAAACTTAACAGTGCAAAAACTAGGTGAGTTTTAGACAAACAGTGGTAAGAAACAAAGTCAAATATGGGATAAACAATATTAGATGAAATTTTAGAGAAACACAATTTATCAGGCTGTTTACAAACTCTAAAGGATACCTTTTACCTTGATCATTATCCAATGGATTTAAGATAGTAATTGATAAAGGTATATCAGGAGTGGAGATATCATTAGTAGAAGATAAAGGATGAACATGTACCTTATTGTCAATCTAGGAAAACTCATTTGAAGGCATGGTAGTATCATTAAGAAGTGTATCTGAGTTAGAAGGTGGAGCCATACCAATAACATCCTTATTTCTCTTACTAAATTGCTGGTAGAACATATGAGGTGGTCTTAACTCACTAGCTGGTTTATCTTTATCAAGTTCGGGTTCTCTCGAAGAAAAAAAGTCCTCCCCCTAACAAGAAATGCACAACTTTTTTTTCCTCTGACCATAATTTCTCCTCTTTCTTACTTTTTATCTCTCCTTGAAGAGGAGCCAAAGAGACATCGTTAGAGAAATAAGACTCATGTTCACAGAACTAAACAACCATGGACACAAAATATTTATGGGTAAGTATGTTAAAATATTTGTGTTAGAGTGCCCAAAAAAACACATTTAAGAGCACGTGGATCGAATTTATCTCAATGAAATATATGGGCATGAACATAACAGACACAACCAAACACCTTAGGATAGCTATTAACTACAGAGGATAAAGTGTGAAAAAGAGAATTTCCTCAAAGAAGTCTGATAGTCAAGAATACGAGCTGGCATTCGGTTTTTAAGAAAAGCATCGATCATCTTCATCCCAAAAACGATTAAGAACGTGCATAGTAAAGCATAGGGCACACAATACCTCAAGAAGGTGATAGTTTTTATGCTCTACTACACCATTGCGTTGTGTATAAGCACATGTTGTATGGGGAAAACCATGATTTTTAAAAAAGACAGTAAGGGACAAATTCACGAATTCACAAACATTATCAAAATGAAAATTTTTAACTAGAACATGAAACTGTGTGACAATCATTTTAAAAAATTGAGGAATAACATGAGTAACATCACCCTTAGATTTTAACAAACAGATCCAAATGACTCGAGTGCAATCGTTAATAAAGACCATTATATGTATGACTAGAGGTAATAGGTGTCGAGAAAATACCTCACATATCAATATACACACAAGCAAAAGGAACATAAATTTTATTAGAACTAATTTGGAAAGTAGTCCCACTACTTTTAGCAAAGATGCATTGTTCACAAATTAAACTAGGAACAGAAATATTAGAAAATAGTTTAGGAAACAAACATTCCAAATAAGCAAATGATGGATATCCTAGACGATAGTGCCATAACATAATTCTTGCTCTATCATTTCCTCAATCCACTTGAAAACCACAACTAGGATTGTCAGATCCTTTCTCCAAGTAATAAAGACCTCTCTCTACCAGTGCCAATCATCATCTTCATTTGATTGTCCTAAAATACATATTGAGTAGAACATAAAATAATAGAACAATAAAGATTCTCAGTGAGTTGACTAATTGATAAAAGGTTAATCTTAAGAGTGGGTGCAAATAAAATAGACATGGAAAAAGTGGGTTATGGTGAGACATGTTAGCTCTCAAAATTGACATTGGTGTTCCATTCGCAACCTAAACAAACTTGACATGTGAAGATGTTAAAGAATCAAAAACAGAGGATTACTAGTCATATAATCAGTGGCTCCTTAATAAATAAGCCTAGTGTCAAAAGTGGAAATAAATGCATAACCAAAATTATTCCTTGAGTAGTTACTCGAGAAACCTGAGGCAGATGCAATAACTTGAGAAGAGTTCTATTTTCGTTCAGCTTGCTTAAGTTTCTACCACTCATGATAGTCGTGTCTCTTCCAACAAACATCAACAGTAAGCTTGCAATTATTGCAGTAGGTGCAAAATCGAGAACAAGAGTTCGCAAATAGAGGGTCTAAAAGTTGCCTATTTATTTGGAGAATGAGAGTTGTTGGTTCAGGGTGATCAATACTCATCATGGCCTACCTCTACTTCACGACGGACCAAAGAATAGGCTTCTTCAAGGCATGGCAAAGGTAAAGTAGCCAAAATCCGATAGCTAACTTTAGTCAAACTCTGATCTAAACCAACTAGAAACATATAAACCCGATTCTCAGTAGTACTTTTTTTCAATATCAATAGTACATACCATATCATTGGGTCTACAATAATCCAAGTCCATGAAGATTGAGTTCATCTCATTGTAATATTCTACAAGAGATCAACCAACCTGACAGAGTTGAAAAGACCTCTTCATTAACTAATAAACTTGTGAAGAGTCAAAAACGTCTAGGTAGCTTTTTCTTACTACATCCCACACTTCCTTTGCAATACCACACTAAACAAAGTAAGACATCAACTTGTCTATCATGGAGTTGATAAATCATGATTTTACTAAAGCATCTTTAACTTTCCATTTATTATAAATAAAATCATCGTCATTTAGGGTGACTTTCCTACCTGTGATATAACTTTTTTTTCTCCCTACCAGCAATATGTACTTCCAAAATCTTGAACCAAATACGATAGAAACATTTAATTTAATATTAATAGAGGATGATCTATCGTGAATGACAATAGAAAAAAATTTACTGTTGGATTGGGCCCGAGTGTTTGATAATGAGTCTATTTGATCCTTAGACATAACAATAGCAATAGCATAATACTGTTCAATTACTTCTTTCTTTTCTCTTGTTTACTAATAATTTAAGCTATAAAAATAAAGATATAATAATATTCATATATATTACTATTATAATATATAATATGTATATATATTATATGTAAGAGATGGAATATGTACAATGGGATGAGAGATATTGAAAAACTGAGAAATGGAAAGCTGGGATATACTTAGAGAAGATATATGCTCGAAAGATATATATCCAATCAAAGAAGATATACTTAGTTTACATGAATGAAACAATCTGAAGAAAAGAGGAAAGAGATAGCCCAAAGAATGACAACATCGAGTGATGCTGGGATAATCACGACTCCATCCTCGACAAAGGCTGGGTAGGCTCAACTGGAGTTGGGTAAACGTCAACGGCGATAGATAACTCGACTAGTGCTTCAACCGGCATCAATGGCACAATGGAAAGGGGTACAGAGAAGATGGCAACCCCTTTTTGTGGCACAAAGACAGCAGCGGCAGCTCCTAGTAAGGGTTGGGGCAGCAGAAAAGTTTTTTCTTTTTTTTTTTTCCTTTTCTTGCTACAATACCAAATTAGATTTGTATTAGGAAAAATGCTTGATTATTTCATCAACCCTAATAGGGTATTTATACAAAAGTATTAATCCTATTTAATGAAGGATAATAAATACAATCATAATACAAATATTACAGAATAATAATGAATAAATAAATATCTCTCTAATTAATTCTAAGAATAAATTTCCATTTCAACTAAAACACTAGTAAATAAAAAAGAAACTAAAACTAAAAGTACTAAATGAAGAGTTTACCCCCAAGTATTATCACTATCACATTACCATTGATCATGAACACATAATTATGAGAAACATGAAATGACTTAATAACAGAAAAATAAAATTTGGAAGTAAAGGAAATTACATTGAAATGAGAACGAAACAAGGAGTGAGGTGCAAGGAGCAGCAGCCGACAATAGGTTTCAGCCATTGCAATGCTAGGAACAACCTGGTTGGATTATCAATTAGAAACTAAATGTTCAAAGATTCCGGAGACCAAATTATAGATCATAGCATTCTAGAGCCAACAAATAAATCATAAAATTGCAATATAAAGTGGCAAATCTGGTCCAAACTCAATAAGCTCATGTGAGACAATGCTATAGAGGAGAATTAATGATGACAAACTGATTCGTGCAATGGATAAGAAGACGTAAATAAGAAAGTAGGCGAGGCATGTGTTAACCAAGTGGCATGTTCTCCAATTGGAGAATTATCTGTTGAGTTGTGAAGTATGGGTTTCAAATCCACTGTGCGTGAGTAGTGTAATTATTTCAAAAAGGTTAAAAACAAAAAAAAAATTAATTATTCTCCTCAAACTCACTACAACTTTATAGTTTCTTATATTTCAAAAGCTAAACTCATTTGCACTAGAGGTTTCTCTTATATAGTTAGACACAAGTCACACAATATTTGTGCCTTTCTTGCTTCTCTGGAATAGTTAAAATGTTCTGTGTAAGACTGTGCATCGCTTTTTATCCAAATCTTATATATTTCAGAGAGATTTTGACCGAATAATAACAAAACTCTCTTTTCTTGGGCATCGCAACAAAAACTGTAATAAATATACACAGCCATAAAACTTTTCATGATCTAAATCATTCATTCTACCAGCTCACTCCTCTTTGTTTAACATATTTATGCATAATATTATTGACAAGATGCTTGATGTATAGACAGCTTTGTTTTATATTCCCTTCTTCTTTGCATGTTTCTTATAAACCCCACCTGAACTAAGATTTTCGAGCAGTCCTCTGGTCACATATATACAAACAAATCATTTGAAGATCACTCTTGCTTAGAAGGTATGACTACTAATACTCCAACCCACACTGAAAAAAAAATGAGTACCTGCCCAGAAAACAAGGATTCTTCCATTTGATATGCCAGCTTCAAACAAAGGTTCATTGAGAAGCCAGACAACAACGACATAGGCAATGGACTTACTTCTCGCATAACCATTATCCTCTCATTGGACTGCAGGTTTGGTCCCGGTAACAATTCTTGAACCCCAGCAGAGGACAACCAATTTATTACAGTTTCACAAGCTGGCTGAGCCATGGTGTAAGACACAACCCAAAACATCCCAATCGACCTATCATCCATGTTCATATAATCCATCATACGATCACCTGAAATAGATAAAAGTACCTTTAAAATTCAGAAGCTAAAACTCACTTGACTAACATACAATCTAATTGGTCAGTGGTCCAGAATGGTTAATAAAATCATGTTTTGAAACAATATTGATTATGCCAAATATACCTTTTCAGATTATTTCAGTTAAAACAACAGAACTTAAGAAAGTCTACTGGCAGTGAGCTCTTCTTGCATGATAGAGCATGGTCTACACATAAAGTCTTTCATGTAAGAACTTGGAAAACAATATAGACGGGAAAACAGAGATGATAAAAGAGAAAGAGACAGAACTTAATGAATAGTGATTTTTTCTTCTTTTTTTCCTTTTAATTTTGCCAAGTAAATGGCAAGATTAAGAGAACAGGTAGGGGAAATACTTCCTCACATTACAAAATTAATTTATGAACTAAATTAACATATATTCATGGCTAGCATTCACGGCCATAAGAAAGATTTTTTTATTCAATTATAATAGAGTGCATGTTTCTTATAAATATTATAGTAAAAGCTATAAAATGACGATAAAAGCCTTGTTTTAATCTAAACTAGATATACTAACTATTCATAAAAGTTGGGATACAGCATATGGCCTAAAAGCAAGGAATGTGATGAAGGGAAGACGAAGAAAGATTACATATTAGGTGTAAAAGTCCATAAAAATCATGACTTCCAATCCCAAAAAGTTAACTTAATGGGTGGAGACGCCTAAAATTCTTAAAACCTCTACCACAGCATTAAATTTAAGGGTGAAGTGCTTAAATAGTCACTTTGTTTAGGTTAAAAATACTGTTTAGTCCATTTGTTTAGAAAAAGTGTATTAAATCCCTTTATTTGTAAAAAATGTCTTTGAAGTCCTTTTGTATGTGAAAAAGGTATCAGATGAAAACAAAATAAACTTTTCATCCTATTTTTCGCTAAATATAATAGAATAGTACATGTATGTTTATATTTTTCAATAGTTATATACATAAAATTACTATTTAATTAAAAAATAGAAAAAGTGTATTAAATCCCTTTATTTGTAAAAAATGTCTTTGAAGTCCTTTTGTATGTGAAAAAGGTATCAGATGAAAACAAAATAAACTTTTCATCCTATTTTTCGCTAAATATAATAGAATAGTACATGTATGTTTATATTTTTCAATAGTTATATACATAAAAATTACTATTTAATTAAAAAATTTACTCAAACATTTTAAAAAAAATATTTCTTTTAAAATTAAACAAAATTTTCACTATCTAATATCCAAGGTAACATATTAGATAATAAAAATTTAATTTAAATTTGATTGAAATATTTGTTAAATAATTTGACTAATTTTAATTAAAAATTACTTCCTTAAATATATGTGTATTGAAAGATAAAAACATATATGTGTCACATGTGCTATTCTGTTATATTTAACGAAAACTTGAAAGAAAATTTAATTTTGTTCTTATCTGGCACCTTTTTCACAAACAAAAAGACTTAATAACGCATTTTTTAAACAAAGGGACTAAACAAACCCTAAGGGCTTAACAAAGGGATCTCCATGACCCTTTTTCTTAAATTTAATTAATATATCTCTACCCCTTTTAAAAGAGTAAGTGAGAGATAAAGCAACGAGAGAAAGAGAAAGAAAAAAGATAAATTATTTAAAAAAAAAAGTAAGAAGATAAATAGGAAGGAAGAATGGAATAGAGATTAAAGAAATAAAGCTAAATTTTATTTATGCGGGAGGAAAATCTGATGAGTAGAGATTTGGAGTTAAACTTAATGTCCGCCTTGGTAAATTTATCCAAAATAACCATTAATTAATATGTCTCTACCCTTTTTAACAGGGATGTTTAAAATTGGATCAAAGTGTCCATATTATGATAAAATGGTAAATTTATCCAAAATAACCATCAATTAATATGTCTCTGCCCTTCATTAACAGGGTTGTTTAAAATTGGACCAAAGTGTCCATTTTATGATAAAATGGGTACTAAAGTGTATATTTCAAAGAAAAGGGAACTAAAGTGTACCTTTATGCTAAAAAGGGGACTTGAAAGGCGTTTAATCCTTGAAAAAGGGTGCAGAACAGATAGAAATGAAATTAGAGAGATAACAGAGAGAGTATTTCATTACATGCCAGCATCATACCTATGATGTCTCTCTAAAATGATTGTTATTTATCAAATACGTTATTCTGTGTAAGAGAAAGATAAATGTCTTGAGGCACAGCATCATAGATTGTGGATCCTCGATCTATGTTATCATCTTTAACATATTCTTTTCCAATTTATATTGAAGGGGGAAATGGGAATAAGAGCCAATTCTATGAGGTTTCTAGGATGGACGTTGTTGGTCTTCATACAAGGTTTTCAAGTTTGTATAACTTATGTTTGGATAATAAGGGTCTCTAAACTTTTCCTCATTCAACACTTTACTATTCCTTCTTTTTCTAGGATTAGTTCTTTATTTTTTTATAATTTTCACCCCTTTAGTCCAAATTTTGAGATAAGCTTGAAATTCGACTTTAATTATCAAATTGACCATGGACGGTTAATTGCTAATCATGTGGTTGTTAAACTAACCCAATTTAAATGTTCTTAATTTATTTTATTTTCTGATTTTTTAAATGCTCAAACCGAATAAAACATTATTAAAAGAATTGTTAAACTAACCCCTATATTATTTGAACGTAGGAGATAATATGAAGTTTGCCACCATTTCTGAGAACAAATAAAGGCATTTCTGATAATAAAAGAAGCCAAGGAACTAATTTAATAATTAATTTTAATCATGTTTTATTCAGTTTAGGTATTTGAAAAATCAGAAAAGAAACTAAAAATATGGTTTAAGCAGGATTAAATTAACCACCATGTTACTAGCACATCAAGTCACATGATGAACGTTTAACCTATTTTGGCTCTTAAAGTTCAAATTCAATATCTCAAATTTGGATTATGTGTGAAAAATGAAAAATAAAGGGCCAAATCACAAGGGGTGGCGTAATTCGGCTGAATAATAATGCTACTATAATACATTGTTTTCAACAATGAGTTTAAGCTTTGAATTTAGAAGGAATCTGTCTCATTAGGAAATCCAGGAATTTTCTAATCAGATGTCAGTTTTTTAATGAGTCTCAATTAGATCTAAAGTGCAAGCTATTCTCTAACTAAATATTAATTTATAATAATGAGAGGCATAATCATTGATGAGAAATGATCAACCAAAGCTACGGATAACTTGATGATAATGTATCTAAAAGTTGAAGATCTGGACAAAAGAAATTATAAATCATGCTTCATTTTGCTGACCTTATTACACAGTAATAAGGTCAAGAATTCAGAGCATTCTGAAAAACATTGGAAAAGAAAGGGGAATCAATTATTTATCTCGACCCCTTTTAGAGGATGCATCTAATTAAAGGCAAGACTTTCTAACAGTAAAATTGTGTGAAATCACATCAACTTTATAAAACATGAGATAAATGAGAATTTTATCCAACAAAATATATGTTAAATAACAGTAGTTCTAAATTCGATATCCAATGATAGACAATATCAAGAAGTCGGTTCTGTGACAAGAATTTAAATTTACCTTTGCTAGCCTGCTTCCACCATTCATCTATCTGTTTTCCTTTCTGAAGTTGCTCATTGTTTAAATATTCTCTGGTAGATGTGTTCAGAGACCAAATACGTAAATTTTGGCAACTGCTTATAAAGTCAAGCAGGATACCTTGAGGGCTGTTGGGATCAGAGCTTCTATCTTCTCTATGAAATGAAAGGACCTTTCTGGTTGTCTCCACCTAAAAGTAGGAAAGTTCAGATATGCACATTGCATAATTGCTCCTACATAACTATTACTAAAACACTATATATTTCACAATGTCTATTGTGTTTCAAGGATATAGTGGATTATATGCCTTGATTACTACGTGCAATTGATAGAAATGCTTTGGAGATAAGAGCAAAAAAAACTAATGAGTTAGAATAATAGGTGGAAAGCAGAAAAGCAGAAGTCATCATTGCACCATAGAGAAAGACTTTTACATTACAAAAACAACCTTTCTAGCATCTGTGTTAAGAGCATTTATCACAAGCTCAACTCGGATAATCTGTGCTACCAGCCAAGTCACATGATTTGTCCTAAGAATAGGATGATCTCCCTCAGAGATGCGTGAAACAAGCTTGTCCACAAAATCAACAAAATCGATACACCCACTTTTTATTAGGAAGAAAAATATATCAGAAAAGACAAGCCACTCTTGCCAACAATTAATCTCTGCAGAAAACAAGGCACGAGAAATTAGCTCCTTTAAGAATAGTGCCCTATGGTCAATAAAAGCAGTCACTAAGATTTTACGACCTACACAACAACCAAAAAAGGTTGCAGCACATTCCCTAACTTTGTGACCAAGGATTATTATATATTAACCAAGAAGCTACTCCTAAAGCAAAAATATAAGCTGCAGCCTTTTTATTGAAAATATTTATTATATTTAAGTACTAGAAATGCTCAAGTTGTAGAAACTAAGTAAAATTAGAGTCACTTGGATATATTTAAGAGAGCAGCAGAGATATGCTTAGTAGTGGAACCAAGATTTTGATTCACCTTATATCCTTACTTAACAAAGGGTTCAGAAGATGTCATTACTACCTGAATTTGTTATCTTTAGCAGCTCAACAATTCTATCAATTGTGGCCTCAGATATCATTTCAGAAGTAAAAACAGCACCAGGGGTAGGCCCTTGAGAAGGAGACCTGTAGCCTGGAGCAACAAGAAGCACACGCTTCCACCAATCAGGAGATGGAGTAGCACGAAGAGCATGCCTTATACAACGCATGGCCCTCTCCCAATCCAAGCTTCCTCTCAGAATAGAAGTTGCAAGATCCTGCGCCAGAAAAAGAAAAAAAATCCAAATTCAAAAACAGATTTAATAGTCACTTAACTTCCACAGAAACAGCATACAAAAGCACACGAACATGCTTATATAACATGTATAACAAATTTACAATCAAATACATGCATCAATAAGTATATAATTGGAAAAAATGCTTGATTATTTCATTAACCCTAATAGAGTATTTATACAAATATGTTAATCCTATTTAAAGAAAGATAATAAATACAATCATATATACAAATATTTACAGAATAATAATGAATAAATAAATATCCTTAGAATTAATTCTAAAAATAAATGTACATTTCAACTCTCCCCTCAAGTTGAAGCATAGATATCACACATGTTCAACTTGGATAGTGATGTATGGAAGGAACTCCCTGTAACAACATAAGTAATAATATTAACTAATTGATTAACAGTCTTGATGTATGGTAGGAATGGGCAAAAAAACTGCAGGTTCGATTATCCACACAATCAGTTCAGTTTTTATTCGATAAATTTCGGAGACGGATACGATTTCAGGTAAAAACCGAACATAAAGCAACGAATGCAGTTATATTGATAACCATACCTGCCAGTACCCGAAATTAATTATATTTATTTAATTAATTTATATATTTATTAAATTAAATTATATATTTATTTAATTAATTTATATATTTATTAAATTAAATTATATATTAATTAGAGATTTAGGATATATAAATAGAGCCTGAAAAGAGATTCGAAAATTTTGTATCTCTACCACTCTTGGCTCTACCTCTGTAGCCTTATGTCTATCGCCGACTCGCCGTCCTCGTCTCTTGCTCTCTCCTCTTGGTTTGTTTTTTTCCCATTCACTTCTACGATCCTCCTCGGCTTCTTCTTCTTCGTGATCTCGTCAAGTGAGATCTAGATTATCTTTCACTTTCATTTTACAGTTTTATCCATCTTGAAACCAACAAAGTCAGAATCTATGTAACCCATAATGTCTTGATGTCCATGTTTTGAGAACAAAATACCCTTGCCTAGGGAGGATTTCAAATAGGCCAAAATAGCAGATACCAAATGCACAGGTTAAAGGATAGAAATTCAAGAGAAACAAGGCCAATGGAGTGAGCCCATTAGTTGCTGGGGTAGTGAACAAGTGTCAACAAACATGTAAAGAAAAAGTGAAATCAACGAGAAAACTAGAGTTGAACAACCTCCAATACTTCTACAAGCTTCAGCCTTTAGCAGAACTATGCGAACAATAGACAATCATGAATTTGAACCCTTCATATTTGGTTTTATTGAGAAAATGAAAAAGTGTAAGGCAGAGAACAAGAAAGCTAAACAAAGTCATTCTTATTCTCCCTAACTTGATAACAATATAAGAATACAACCATATTTATTGATAGAGTGCAACCATTATCAACATAACAAACCGTAATAAATAAATAAGGAAACAAAAATAATCTAATTCATGACTCCTAAACTAATAAGAAAACACAACATTTGATATTTGTTATTTCCAACATTTCCCCACAAGCTAGATACTATCTATGTTCAACATGAACAAATACAAACGACCTTAAAGACACTAATAATAATATGAAAAATATCCCACCATAGATGATTGAACAAAGTCAATTTTAGTTGGAGTTAAATGCAATGAACACATGAGCAATAGCTTGTACACATGAGTAGTAGCTTGTTCATATTGGCCTCAGAATCGTAACATTTTCTCACAATCACAAAAGAGTACAGTTAACTCCTGGGACGAGACAGATAACAAACTAGAGACTCAAAGTTAACAGAGACCAGGAAATTCTTACGAGTTGAGAGACAGGTAAAGTAGAATCCACATAAAACTCAGAAACAGACAAAGAACCCAACGTATTAATTTTGGGCACAAACAAAATTCGTGACAAAATAAACTCTAATTAAAAGAAAAAATTCCCTCGATCATGAAATACTAAGAAAAAATAACCAAAACAAGTCTAACACAATAAGAGATGTTTTCAACATGAGAACACAAAACATGAGAAAAAAGGTTAAACTTTCTTCAACAATTTCTGATCTTTAGTGGACCTCTCAGTAGGATTCGAACCCAGATGAAGTTCTGACCATCTGTCAGAGAAAAAAGAACGAATGGATCTTATAGGATTCCCAAGAAATTCTTCGATTTCTTCCAGAAGCAGATGATTATTCGTCTGCTTCTCACGTTCCTTGAATAGCTGGGACATTGAGGAATATCCAGAAAGGCATTTAGGGAATCGGTCTGATTCTATCTCTATTCATTAAATCCAACTATGTTAAAAAACCAAGACATAAGTCTAACATTTGAGATTTTTTTTAAATGGACCAAGTCAATAACTGAGTTATGAGTGGAGATAACAAAAACATATTGAAATATAAATTTGAACAATATGAAAATTTAACAGTGGTCCTAGAAACATGAACACATAAATTCAATAACTCAGGATGAGCTTGTAGATGTCACATCCAATGATTTGATTGAAGATGGTGAAAGAATGTTTGTAGCAGCTGCATAATTTATTTATTTTGTTGAAAAACACAATAATGAATGAGGATGAACATGATTATGACTATGGTTTAGGATTTGGAACAAACAAATCAGAAAAGGTAGAGAGGAGAAAGAGAAGACAATAACCCTAATAAATAAATAAGGGAACACAACATTTGAGTTTATTATTTCCAATAAGTTTGAACATTGGAATCAGATTGAGGGCCAAATCAGAAGGATAAAAGTATGTTGTGTTTAAATAGGATAAAATAAGATAACATTAATTGTGTTCAAATGAAGAAAAATGGAAGGGGAAAAACAAAAACGAATACTAATAAGTATGCAAGCATCCTATTCTATTCCTAAAACCAAACATGACCAAAGTTAGGGTGGATGTGAAATATAAGAAAATCAACATAGAAAAATAACTACATAACCAATTTACTGAATGCTAAAACTTTTAAGAACTCACAAACCAGTACATAACCTCACAAATTAGGTCTACTTTGAGACATAACGTTAACATGACTGATACATTTTTTCATAAGTACTTGATTGATACATTTTTGTTCACCTTATATTAATTTCCAAATTCAAATCAGAAACATAACGTTCTTCTCAAGGTTAAACAATGACAGTAACCCCAACCTTCAATTGTTCTTCCCCCACTGCTGCTGTCACAGAATCACCTCAAAAAAACATCAAATCTGTTCGCCATCTACCACAATCCTACTACTTCCCTTGTTTCTTACAACTTATTGACTTCACCACAATTATTGGTCCATTAAACTAAGATATATGGGTCCAAATAGCCTCACCAATAATGTTTCAGTCTCTTACACATAGAACAAGCAAAATGTAAACCACTATGTATGAAAAGTGAGACCACAATCAGCCTTTCTAGCTCTCATTTTTCCAACTAAATTTTTGTTTGATGGAAATTGTTCCAATGAAATTGGACATGCATATCCAAACAATCGAGTTTAACATATCAACTCATAACTCTTCCATAATCAAATTTGCACAAAATTTGTCTTTATCTGGTTCAGATCAGTTTGGCTCTGTTCAAACTATGAATTTTGGGTACTTCAGCTCATTTAGCTCTTCTTCACTGTTTCACATGAATCCTGCTTGTTTGAGCCACATCAACAGGCTTCAGTTCTTATAGATCCAGATAGTTCAGACCTCCTCCGAGTTTAATGAGACATTGTGCTCATCTCTTTGTGCAGGTGGCCCAAGGTTCCACTGTCCTAAAGGCATCCAACAGGTTCAAACTTGAACATTCTTAGATATGATTAGACTTTTTGTATTTCCTAGCAAGTGACTTCCTAGTTTTGTGTTACCTAACAAGTGTTGCAAGTCTATACCCTCGATTACTAAGTGATATAAGCCTACTAATCTATGAGTCTCTGTCATAGTTGTGCCACTCGCTTCAATGTTGATGATTGTTGCTGTATTACTTTCCATGACTGGATGTCTTAATATACTTCCATTAGTAAATGACAGATGGTTATTGAATTCCCCTTTTTATTGACCACTGTCATACTTCTTGTGACTAACAAAACATCTATGATTGTCTACCATGATTTACTTCTATTTGACTACTTCTCGCTATTTCAAAATTTCTAAGATGGATGTCTGTAAAATATTGAAATCCACGCTGCTAGAACCAGTAGGTTAATTCTACTGTTCAATACCATTGCTTGCTGGTTTTATTTATCCATGACTACACAATAATCACTTAGTGGCATTCAGGAGACTCCTGATAAGATTTACATCCAAATTACTATTATTAACTATTAAGTTGTTAACATTCTAGGCTAAGGACAGTTATAAATCTGTTTTCACTCTTTTAATTCATTATCCCAAGGTGGCATTAATGCTATCTATTGCAGGGCTACGAGAGAAGGAGCCAGGTGGGTGGGATGTGGATGAAAAAAGTTCTGAGTTTTCTAAAGATGACTACTTGATTTTCAAAAATTTCGATACCATGGTAAGAAACATGAAATTAGAGCAAATAAAAAAATAGGGGAGCAAATTAAATATATATTTCAATATACTATGAGCACATGCAACAGTAAGAGGCAGGCAACACGTCATATTTGAAATACAGAATTACAGTGATGCTTTAGAATTCCAGCATGAGGTGGAATCTTAAAGTTGAGATAATAATTTCTCTATATCGTTGTGCTCTACACGTAGGCTATGCTTTTCATGAATATAGCACAGAAACATTCATATTTCTAGTTTTTCTTTTTTCTTTCTTCTCTTTCTAATGTTTCACAAAAGAGAAACAGTGACATATTCCCACAACAATGTAAATTATTAGAGAATTCATCACCTCTCCATGTAGTGGCTCACCAAGTACACTTGGGTATGTGATTGGAGAATATCTCAAGTTCGCTACTGTTTCACCTGTTACAGTGGGAGTAGTCTGAGAAAAAATCCGAGGATTACCAAACGTCGGGCAGTGAAGGTGTTGATCTAACATTAGCATATGCGTAGCCATCATATCCCTCCTCCTATGGATCTCCAGTATAAGAGTAAATAAGGCTTCATCATCAGGTATGTTTTCAATAAACTGCAAGCCATTGCGAAGTAATTCATAAAATGGCACTCTGCACTTCTCCCCATCGATTAAAAGCCATATAACGTCTAAACAGCTATGCAGCCACTCAATTAAAGCCTTGTCAGGCCTCCAGGATTTTATACCATCTAACTCATCAATCCCATGTTGTCTTTGGTCCCAAGTAACCAACCAATTCAATATGTAGGAGAAAATTTCAGCATGAGTCCCTGGATTTAAGTTATATTCAAGACCAGCTAAAATAATCTTGCAACATAGCTGGCGTAGACTGCTGATAGCATTATCTCTAACAAATGAATTCACCCTTGTAGATTGATGCGCAACACAAGATATATCGTTAGACTTGACAGGTGATAAAGTTGCACAAGATGATGGTTCAATGGCTGATTGGGCAGGGGACCCAATACCATGTACAGAAGGTAATGGAGAGGAAGGATTTAAAGAATGAAAATTGGAAGAATTAGGAATTGCATTTGAAGATGGAAGCATTGCCATCTGCGATGATACAGCAGGGGTCACTTTACTTCCCTGACTCATTGACATTTCTGCATTATTGACTGAAGAAAGAAGTGGCGGCAAAAAAGTATCCCAATTAATATATCCAATACTGCACAAGCTACGTAGAGCAAAGAGGAGAAATTCTGCCCTTGGTGCATGACCACTACATTGCACAACCAGAGATATAAGAACAGATTCCGTCACAGCTCGTAATTGTTCTTGGTCCTGAAAAACAAGGAACAGCATTAGAAAAGAAAGGTAAGAAGTGGTAAAAATGGAAGAAAAAAAAATCATAACTTATAGGGAAATAAGATGCCCATAAAAGGTAGATAAAACTCTGCAACTCACAGAAAACTGACTCTGAATTTGCTCAAAGTCCGCAAGGAACTGATCATTTAGAGGAGGTAACTCTCTGTTGAGTGCAACCACACGCTTTTGAGTCTTATTTCTGAACACAATCATTTCAAAATATAAGACATCAATAGATTGATCAACAGCAATAAAGAATCAAATTTAGCACTTTCAAACAAACAAAATAAACAAAGAACAAACTTAACTAATGGTTTTCTCGTTAAGAACCAAATCAACGGTTACCTAAGCATTTTTTAGTTACTATCGTATTTTTCTCTTTCGTTTCTTTCCTAGTTACAATTCATAGTTTCATATGGTATCCTAGTCCAATAACTAGATTAACTAATAAAATTCATTCAAAGAATCTGATTATTCCATTTTTGTCTAAAGTTGTTTAACTCACTAACAAAAGAGTAAAAATGTGAAACCCTCGTCAAAACCACATTTATGAGAAAATTCAATTAAATTCCAGAAATACAAAGAAATTAAGTCCATTAACAACTGAACCACTTTACAAATGAAGAAATGAGCAAGCTTACGGAGGCTCTCGAATTGAGTCCTCGGGCTTTTGGCGGCCATTTCGCTGCAGGAAACAGAACAAAATCAGGAAGTGAATACTGAAAACAAGTGAGAGGAAAGAGAAAAGGAGCGAAGAAAATTACTCCTAAGTAGAGGTCGAATAGATTGACGATAGCGGCTCGTCCTGGGTGAAACTGGTAAGCTCGCGAAGCAGGGGAGGATCTCTGAATTTGATCCATTTTCGCATTTCGGAGCTCTAATAAGCTGAAAAGTCCATTTAAAAGGGTGAGAGTACGAGAGTTACATGGCTTCTGTTACACTTTCCGAGCGAGTATGATTAATTAAGTTTTATGTTTGTATAAAAATATATTAAATATTAAACATATTTGAATTTATAATTATGGAGATGCTTATAAATCATAAATTCCTCGCTCTTCGTAACATATGCCCAATGATAAAAATATCATTATCCATATATTATTGGTATAATTGTATATAAAACAAACCTTTTGAATATATTTTTAACTAATTATAAGACTTAATTAACTCAATTATTTTATTTTTTTATATTTAATTCTAAAATAAGATACATGATTAAAATTATATTATGTAAAAATTTAATACCAATAGTGAATGTATATCTAAATTGTACTGAATATTTTATTTAAACTATCTAAAATTACAATTATAAAATTATATATCTCGACTTTTTTTTCATTTTAAGTGAAAAATATTTTTTTATTTTTAAAATATAAAATAAATTAAATATTAATTTAAATAAATTGTTATAGTAAAATTATTTTGATAGGTGAGAAAACTACCTAAAATAAATCAAATATTATTTTAAATATAAATAATTTTATTAAAATAATTATCATCAATTTTATTTGACTATATTATACATGTTGTCATTAAATTTTGTACAAAATAATTATAATATAATTTAATATAATTAAACTCAATATCATTATATTTAATATATCTAATATAGTACACTAAACATAGGTTTATACTCCATCTATCTATTAAGTTATATCAAACATATATACCATAATTGTGATAAATTTAAAAAAAATAATGTGATATCCATTGTATCAATAGAACTATGATTTGATGTTAAATTATAAAGGTGGGAGGTTAAACAAATATGAGACCAATTATTAACAAAGGTAAATATGTAAATTTATATATGTATCAATTTGTAACAAAATTATTTTTCAATTATAGTGGGTGAGGTGTCATGCAAGTTCGTTAAACTAGATTATTTATATCGTTTAGTCTTTTAAATTATAAATTATATTATTTAGTTCCTTAAATATGAAAAAATAGGTTATTAAAGACACATTAATTATTATAATGATATTTTAATATTATTATTTATGTCAATTAATTAAAATTCTATTAAAATATTAATCTTCAACAAAAATAAAAATGAAATTTAATATAAAATTATTTATGAAAAAATCAATGATGATAATATTTAAATAAAAAGTTATTTAAATATATTTTATAATTTTAATAAAAATTAAAAACCAATAAAATATTAAAATAAAACTGTAACAATTAACAAATATTAGAATAAATATTTTGTGAATTTTTTAAATATTAATTATTTCTTATCATTTTAAATACTCGTATTAATAACGTTTAATCACTTGATAAAAAATAAAAAAAATTAATAGAAAAATAATATAATATACCATCCATAAAAGATTAAATTACATTATTTCTAATTTAAAGAATTAAAGTACACAAATGATTTGGTGTATCTAACGAAAGTGTAGTATGTGCCCGTGCTTGTGTTAGTAGAAAGGATGGTACTAAGTGGTGCCTAAGAGACTAATGTAATTAGCACATGATTATAGCACTTATATGTACTTGTTAAATGAGTTAGCAATTAGCAATTATAATACTTAGAATTATTAAGAATAAAAATATATTATAGTTAAATAAAAATGTGTAGTAAACTTTACAATCGTAACTTACTATAAATATTGTAAAACAATATTGTACAAGCTATAATATTTAAATCTTCATCAACTTGATATAAATAATGTTTTCCTAAATAGAGCTTTTCAAAAAGTATACATGGTACAACTTCAACGATTTGAAGATGCATAATATCTATATTATGTGTGTAAACTGAATAAAGTCATACATGGCTTGAAAGAGGCACTCAGAGCCTAATTTGAAACACTCATAGTTGCTTTGCTAGCCATAGGATTTAACAAGTCAATTGCATATAGCTCATTGTTTACAAAGTTTACTCCTCAATCCACAAAGAATTTTCTAATCTATGTTGATGATATCATCATCACAACTACCAATGATGAAGAGGTTAAGTCTCTCATTTTTTCATTGCACTCAAGATTTGCTTTGAAATACTTATGGTTACTTAGGTATTGAGATTAATAAAGCTACCTAATAGAGACATTATGCTTAGATAGCTCTAAGTAAAACCTATAGCTTATCCCATGTCTACCAGTTTTACTCCTTATAGTGGTGACACATTTGATAATCCTTCACATTATAGATGTGTTATGGGTGCACTTTAGTGTATTACAATCACTAAACTTGATATGACTTACACATTAAATAAAGTTTGTCTATTTACATCAAGGCTTTTAGTTTCCCATTAGTTGGTAGTCAAGAGGATTCTATACTAATTAAAGGGTATCATTACACATAGGTTAGTGTTTAAACCATCCCATAAGTTCATCTCCATGGCTTTGCAAATGGTGATAGGGATTTAGATCTTAATGATAGAAGATCTACATCTTGTACTATTATGTAATTTGGGTCAAATACAATCATATGGTATTCTTGCAAGCAACATTTAGTTTCAAGATCGAGCATAAAAGTTGATTATCATGCTTCTACATATATAAGTTATGAACTTATGTGGTTTCATTCTCTACTTATATTATTAATAACCTTATGAAAATGGAGTTATTGTATCACTTTTGTATTTAATATTTACTTATTTAATCAACTAAATTGTGTTTTTGGCCTTAATAATTACATTTTTAAGTAATAGAGTGAAAAAGGGATTAAAAATAAAGTTTTTATGGATTTTTTGGATTTTTTAGGATTTTATGAAAATTTGAAAGGAGGTGGATGTTCTAAGCAACTAACCAAGATGCCTTCAGAAAATTCAAGGGGACAATTTGAGCACGCCACATGTCCAAGAAGATGCCACTAGCTCTGGCCACGAGGATGCCATGCAAGTGTGACACTCATCCACATTAGCTACAATGCATGCCACGGGTTAAGATCTTGTTTTATCCACGTGACACGAGTATGCTACCTCTACATTTTTTACGTGCCATATTGATAGTCAGCATCCATGTAGCAAATCAATGCATGTCGTGTTTTTCCTTGCCTTCACTAACTCTACATCAACACATTCAACTAATTAGTGCACGCTATGTGTCACATTATCCAATACATGAGTGCCACGTGTCCACATGCTCTATTGTTGATTTTTGAGAGATTTAAAGACTAGAAATTAATCTAAGCACTTTTAAACCCTTTTCTTCCCCTTTACTAGAATTTTTTAAAAAAATTCATCCATTTTAACCCACTTCTATAAGTCTTGTTGTACTCTATGTTTGTATGTTGGCTCACCGTGTACAAAATACGGGGTATATTTATTTTATTTAGTGTTTTGTCTTCCTCTATATAAGGTTGGTTATTGCAGTTAATAATGCACACACATACTTAGTTAGGGACAATTTGTTTAAATGCATGTTTTTTACACACCATGGGATTAGTTGTTTAGTATGCATTCTAAGTCATGAGTAACTATTTTTGGCTTGATTCGGGTACATGTATTTATAAAAATTACTTGGTAATTTTTGGAATTAAAAAATATGATTTTTTTAATACCTCACCAAGGACCTCGGCAAGGGTCTCTCCACACCCCTTGACAAGCCCATGGTGAGGTGGTTGGCGAGGTGACTAGCCGTCATTAATGCTCTTTACAAATACCTCTATTAAATTTTGCTTTTAATTCAAAAATTCTGCCAAAATTTCTATCATTTTGAATTTTGTGTTCACTAATTATCTTGAAATTGTCTCAATAAGTGTGATACGTCTGAGTGAGTATAAAATAGTTTAAGTGATTATTTTTATGAAGTTTGTGAGAATATTTATAAGTGAGTGGTTCTCAAGGGTTGTGGTAAAATAGTCTGCACATCATTGATCTACAATACCTAATCACACCACACTATGTGGTGTTGGCTTTAGAGGAAAGTCAAGTTTGAGTGACATACCATGTCATTTTGAAGGCAGCAATAAGCAGTTCGGATAGAGGTCCCAACTGATAGAGATATTTGTGAGTTTATTTTTGTTAGAGTTGTAATTTTTTATTGCTTAGTGAATTGTTTACTACCGAGTGATTGTTTTAAACAACCTGAGGATGGTACGACATAAATAGGAGTTCAATGTGGGTTTAGCTCATTATATCATATCTTATGCGAGCTCTATTATTGTGCTAGGATAATTTGAGTTTGAAGTGTGTAGTTTACCATATATTAAAGTTTAAACTCTGAGAATGCTTTATTTATTTACATGCTTTTGTCCACTGTATTATATCTCTATTAATTAAAGTGTTATAATTGCTTGAGTTTTTTATTCACTACTGTTATTTGTTTTTCCACTACTTGTGGGATGAGTCATTTAGAAGTTAGTATCTTCTTACTCTGATAGTGAACACGGATTGTAGACTTTTTTTAATTAGTTTCAAAGTGGGTACACCTAGTACAGACTTAACCGCTCTGATATTGATCCTTTCCCTTTTCTCTATGTGTTTAATTATATTAAATATCTTATAATGGATTATATGATAGGTTTGAGGATTTTGTCAGTTTTACTAGAGATCTCAAATGTACTTATATTTGAGATTTATGAACAATGATGTTTGGTTCTTAATCGAGGATTGTTGGACGTGCCTTATGCATGTATTTAAAACTAGTGTTGTTGAACCTAAACCAATTAATGTATGTAACAAAAGAGGAGCTCGATTTGTGTCATTGCACCTAGTATTCATAAGCTTAAAGATGTTCTATTTATGGAAGGATTCAACACTAATATTATTTATGTTAGCCAAATATGTGATAACAAGTACACTATCAAATTAACTCAAAAGGATTGCATTGTGTATGATGATTTGGTTAATGTTTTGATTAGAGATATTAGATTTTTGGAGCAACCAAACTTGTTAAATCTAATGACGATAAGATTTTTGGAGTTTGGGACACTCCTGAAAGTAATGTTGATAATGTTAAGGCACCTTCTAATATTACTCCTATAGGCTCTCTTAGAACTTCTAAAGATGAGAAAGATAATGAACAAGAAGATTCTTCCCTTTCTAAATGGGCAAAGAGAGCTCATTATATGGATGATAATATCATTAATATGGAAGGTGGAGTTAAGGCGAGATGCCATGAGGCCTTTAACTACATGTGCTTCACTTTCATTATCCTTCCTAAAAATGTTAAGAAAGCTATACAGGACATGCACTGGGTCACCTCCATGTAGGAAGAACTTAATCAATTTCAAAAAAAATGATATCTAGTACTTGGTTCTTAGACCTACAAACCAACTACAAAAACAAGGAAGATGAAAATGGGGTTATTTCTCAAAACAAGTCTCTCCTTATTGCATGAGGTTATACCCAGAATAAAGGAATAGATTTTGATGAATCCTTCACCCTTATTACCTATCGTTAGTTTTTTAGACTACTATTTGGTTTTGCTTGTTAATTCAGGTTTAAGTTATATCAGATGGATGTCAATAGTACTTTTTTGAATGGAGTTATCAAAGAAAAAGTCTATGTGAAACAACCTAAAGGGTTTGAAGACCCTCACTTTCCAAACCATGTCATGAGATTAAAACAAGTGTTGTATGGATTAAAACAAGTTTTTTGTGCTTGGTATGAGCATCTTAAAATGTTTATCCTTAATAATAGGTTTCTAAGAGGAGGTGGTGACAAAACATTTATTTGTTTTAAGAATTCAGGATGAAGTGGTTATTACCTATGTCTACGTTGACAACATCATTTTTGGGTGTAATAATAATGAACTAACTTAAAATTTTGTTGCCACTACACAAAATGAGTTTGAGATGAGTTTAGTTGATGAGTTAAAGTTCTTTATAGGATTTCAAATCAAACAGATGAAAGATATATTTTTCTATCTCAAGTTAAGTATGCTAAGGAATTGATTAAGAAGTTTGGTTTGGATAATGTCACTCCTACTCAGACTTTGATAAGTACCACACTTAAAATTAACCAAGATTTTTCTGCAAAATAAGTAGAGCAAACTTTGTATAGAAGTATGATCGGAAGTCTACTATATATGATTGCAAGACATCTTCTTTAGTGTAGGAGTTTGTGCTAGATACCATGCTAGCCCTAAAGAATCACATCTTGATAATATCAAACGAATCATAAAATATATCAAGGGTTGATTCGATATATGGTATCCTCGTGATACTACTGTAGAGTTGGTTGTGTATTCCAATGCTGACTAGACTAGATGTAATGATGATAGGAAAAGTACATGTAAGGTTTGTTTCAATTTAGGTAATTCCTTGATTTCTTGGCATAGTAAAAAGTAAAGTTTAGTATCCCTCTCCACTATTAAGGCTAAGTATATTGTTGTTGGGTTGTATTGTTCACAAGTACTTTAGATGAAGCAAATGTTATCAGACTGTGGTATCATGGTTAAAAACATTTTTTTACACTGTGACAACACTAGTACTATATGCATCTCTAAAAATTTGGTCCAACATTCAAGGATCATATACATTGATATTCAACATCATTTTATAAGAGATCTTATAGAATCGAACACCTTGTACTTTCAGCATATTAGCATGGATTGTCTACTTGTTGATATTTTTACCAAACCTCTAGACTTTCAAAGGTGAATCCTTGAGAAAGGCTATTGGTATGTGTATATCTCCCTAAGAGTCTACCTTATGTGTTCTTCATATTTGTATGAGCCTAAAGAACTTTGTGTTTAGCTATTTTTCTTCCTGTTTCTTATTCTTTGCTTAAATGATAGAATTATAACATATTTGTATGCCCTCTCTCCCTCATTTAGGGGTGTTTGTTTGACTTTCTGTCAAAAAGGGGAGGAAAGTTTGTGTGTTGAATTTTGTGTCTTCCATGCATGGTGTTTAATAAGTGCTCAATAGCACTTAATATATTGCGATTTTTATGCATGTTTAATGATTATATATATTTATATTTACTTGTTTTATAATTATTTTATACAAATCTATCTTTTTGAAATCATGGGTATATTTTATTGTTTTTCAAGTATTTATTGTATTAAAATAAATCATCTTGAAGAATTATACTTAAAGCACTTCATTATAACTTGGAAGGTTAAAAGAAAACATTTGTAAAACATTACATATGCTAAAAATTGAAAAAATAAATTACATTGAAAAAAAGGTTCCAATGTGATGTAGTTTGAAGTGTATCATTGCGTGAAAACATTGTAAGTCATGACACGAGGCTAAAGCAATATGTCCAAAATCAATGTGGGTCATGGCATGAAAACATAGTGTGCCATGGCATAAAAATAGTGGATCATGCTCAAACAGTGTACAAGTTATGCATGTCACGGTGTGAATAAAATGCATGCCACAACACCAAGTTAAAAATTTCACTTTTTCCTCCTTTCCTCATCATATAAATAGGAACATATTTCAATTGTAAAAATATCTCCTTCATCCTATCAGCTCTCTTTTAGCTGCTTTCTTAGCTTTTTTTAGTTTTTATTTTAGTAGTTTAAAGTTCTTCTCTTGTTCAAGGTTGAACAAATTTAATTCATGTAATAGCTTTTAGTTTCAAATCAATAAACAACACAATAATTATGCTTGAAGTTTTCCAGAAACAATTATAATAACTTTATTAAGGTATATTTAAATGTATTCTTTTCAGAATATTTCTAATTGTTATTTTATATGCTATATATATAATTTATTAATCATTTATTAAACAATGAATGTATGACTATAAATAGTATGGGATATTAGTAATGTTGTTACGCTTGTGAAATATTAAAGTAGATCAAATATTTTTATAAAATGAAATAAATTTTATTTTATTATCAAGATTTAAACCAAAGTTTGTACATGAAAAATATATTGATGAAGTGTTTTTCATAATAAATAAGAGAGTTATATTTATGATTTAAATTATCTGAATCATATTTAGAGTTGTACTCTTAAATCTTTTGGTCTTTATCAACTATATAGTAAGAGTAGGCTTTATTTCAAAAAATATTATAAGAATTATTATTGAAGATATATTGATGACATATCATTCATAATAATTTTAAAATCTAAAAGTTAGTTTTTATATACTTAAACCATAAACCTAACTTAGAAACCTTTGTGAAGTTTAAAGTGTCGTCCTCACCGAAGGTGACAAATTAAAGTTTAATTAACAAAGAAAATGATCACTACCTTAGGATATTTTTGTACCTATTAGAAAGAATCAATAATCGTAATTCATATCTTTAATAACCTACTTAATATCGAACAAGTATGATTAACTAACTAATATATCACATAAATTTTCTATTGCATGATAAATGTTTATTGAATCCATCTTTAATTTTATCTTATTAGTTTAGAAACTTAACCAAAAATAATTGTGACAAGATATTTAGGTTATTTAATTTTGTTTTTAAAGAATTTGTTGAATGATTTAAAAATTACATAATTTCTCCTTAGACCGACCTTAAAAATATGTTTGTCATCTTCTATAATGATTCGTGCACTTACAAGTTATTTTATAAATTATACAAACTTTATATGCCTCATTAGAACACATTAAGTTTTTGGTGTAATTGTGAGGTAAACTGGTAATGACACTAAAAAATAGTTAATATTTGTAAGCTTCAAGTTTTTTGGCACCGTTGCGAGGAAGGAATATCATTTTTAAATTGTTATTATCAAAATCTTAAAAGTTTTTTGTGTTGTAAATATTGTGATTTTTATTTTATTTTATTTAAAAAATTATTATTTATTAGTTAACTTAAGAGACACATATAAAAAAATTTCTAAAAAAATAAAAAAATTATTTTCTTTTAAAAAAATTTTAAAAAAGTAAATTTACTTTAAATAAATTTTCTTTTAGTAATTCTTTATTGTTTATTTTCTTTATTTTATTATTTTATTTCTTAAAATTTTGTTTAAACTTTTGTGTAATAAATTGTTTTAATGTATTATTTATTCCACTAACATGTGTACATTTGTTTTTATTCTATTATTCTTTGTAATGCATTTAGTATTTTTATGTGCAAACATATATTGTTTTATTATTTTATCTTTTTATTTTTCACTTGACAGGTGAAATAAGATTATATTTTTATTAGTATATGGGAGGTAGGAGGTCCTTAGGGAACTATCTCACACCGTTAAATAATAATATTCATTAACCCTTTAGATTGTCAAGAAAGTTAGACTTTGACGTCCCTCAACCTTTTATTGAAAAAATTTCGGAACCTCATTTTGATCCTTCATCTGAACCACTAAATATGAAAAAAAACTCATCTAAAGAGACCACAATGAAGGAGGTTGCAAGACTAGTAATTGGCACTGTAATTGCCTTTATCTACCTGGGAGAAGCTGTTAGGAATTATGAACTGCAAAACATTCATTTTTCCATACTACCTTATTTTCATAGACTACCTAATGAAGACTCATTGTCCTTCATTAGCGACTTTTATTCTATAGTCCAGACTTTTCCCCTCGATATACTCATCGAGGATCAACTTAGAATGAGATGTTTCCCCTACACCTATAAAGACAGGGCCAAGTCATTGTTAATGTCACTTTCTCTAGGTTTTCTTATGACTTGAAAGGAAGTTTATAACAAATTCTGAGAAAATTATATTCCTATCAAAAGACATTAGAGCATAGAGGTAAGATCACCACTTTCTTTTAGATGGAGGGAAAACCTTTACAAGAATCATGGGATATGTTCAAAATCTTTCTCACTCAGTTCCCCCATCAAAGCTACCCACTATAACATTGATAATGTTGTTGGTGGAGTGATGAGAGAGAAAACAACCTCAGAGACTTATAATCTCTTTAAGATTTTGGGTGCTAATTCTCAACAAAAGAGCTCTAGATTGAGGAGAGGCGGAGTCCATGAAATTGACTATGATACTGAAGTTCAAATGTAGCTTTCTTAACTAACCAAGCAAGTTGTGCTTCTAATTATACATGCCACAATAAATAAAGAACAAGATGGTATATATAGTATCTTGGGACATGGTACTAAAACCTGCCCTATCAATCAGAAGCTACAGTTAGACCCGAGTAGGTCAATATGTTGGAGGATACTAACTAAGACCTAGGTATGACTCCAATGCTAATACCTATAATCCTAGGTGGAGAAATCATCCCAATTTCTCTTAGAGGTAAAACAACACTCCATTTTCCATAAGTTTAAATCCATCGAGCCAGCAATTCCATCAACAACTGCAAAATAATCCTCTCAATAAGCTAAATTTAGAAGAAAACTTGCATTCTTTTATTTAAGTGAGCATTGACAACTAGTTAAGGACAAATAAAAGATTATATTTTGTAAAAAATTTCATTAAGATGATGGAAATGTAGATGGAGCAGTTAACCGAGCACTTGCAAAGCAAGACAAGGAATAGATGCAAGATTAAAATATAAATGAACTCAATAACGAGAAGATATTGAGTTTACATAAATGTATAAATCTCTCAAAGTAGTGTCTCACTAATGACGATAAAAAAATTATCATGTATGGGAGTTAACCCATTAATTATTTATTGCTTTAAATTATTTTTTATATTTTTTGTGATTTTAATTTACTTGTGCTTAATTTAGATTTTTATTCTTTTAATTTATATATAAAAAGGGGGAATTTTAAAAAAAGTGAAACAAAGAAGAGCGCACCGCGACATGAAAATTATGCGTGCCGCAACATGGAATATTAATGTGTAACAAGGGAAAGCCAAAAATGACCACATCGTGGCATGAATAAAATGTAAGCTACGACATGCCATTAAAT
This sequence comes from Hippophae gyantsensis, assembly GCA_030763125.1. Taxonomy (NCBI): domain Eukaryota; kingdom Viridiplantae; phylum Streptophyta; class Magnoliopsida; order Rosales; family Elaeagnaceae; genus Hippophae; species Hippophae gyantsensis. The sequence continues at coordinate 36,884,933 of CM061032.1, read as the reverse complement.
TTCTACCTATAAACTTTTTTCGTATGGAAAAAATATAATTTTTCTCCCTTTTTCTCCCACTTTCTCTCAAACCTTAATTTTTCTCTCCCCTAAACACACTTAATCTCTCAAAAATCCCACCTTTCTTCAAATTTCTTTCACAAATCCTTCCTAAAACCCAATTTCCACCATTCTATCAAGAAATTTTCAAGTTTTCAAGTTCTTTCAAGATTTTCTTCTTCAAAGGGGTGTTCTTTTTTTTTAAATCTTCAACAACAAAAAGTAAGAATTCATAAACTTTGGAATTAAGTTCTTCAATTTCAATTTTTTGGAATTTGTAGAGTACTAATATATCAATTAAGAGTTCAAGACCCTATTTAGGATAAAGAGAAGGTTATGAATTATTCGGAATAAAATTGTTATTGAAATTTTTGGTGAACCCCTATTTAGATTTTGTGGTAAAAATTTGAAAATAGCAAATAAGAGGTCAAGAAAAAGAAATGAAGTTTCAACTTTCAAAGATTTTGATAGTTTAGAATTTTCAAATTTTTATGCTTAAGCCCGCTTTGTAAAAGCGTCAGAAGTTAACAAAAGTTTTATTCCAAAAATGGGATGGAATTTAATGATGGACCAGAAAGGATTACTGATGTAAGACTAGTCCTAGGCTGGAAAAAGTTTATTAAGGTGCCATTGAATCTTTAGTCCATAAATTATACGTAAATTTCTCGGACACTATTAATGATAAATTTTTTTTTAGGAATGTGTTAGTTTCATATGGGCCAAATGATATAAATGGTCATTTTTATTTAGTACATGTTGGAGAAGATGAGCATGAGTAGTATCTTAATAATGTAGATTATACTACAGTATTAGATGCCTTGACTATATAAGGTGCTAAATGGATTATAGTTGGTGGGAAACGTAAATGTTTCAAAGAAACCTATTTGGACAAAATTTCAAGAATTTGATAATACTTTGTATGTTCTAAGATGATGCCCACCAAACATTATAACATTGTTGATAGAGAAAGCTATTTTGTTGTAAGCAATCATATGTAATATGCCCATAGATGTTGGAGCAATAATTCACCAATGAATTAAGTTATTTGCAAATAGTCACCTTATAAGCTTCTTTTTCCTCCAATTAATACTTGTTTTATGTAAGAAAGTGGGGGTACCTCATTCAAAAGATGAGGTTGTTATGCAACTCAATGAATTATTAAATATGACATCCTTTAATAAGCTTACTTCTTGTATGAACATAGTTCCAAGAGAAAGGAAAACCATTCCTCCATTAATAATGTCTATGAAAGATCAATTTTATAACTTTGGTGAGAGAATGAGCTACATGGAATAATATCAAAAAGCTTATTTTACCCAACAAGCATCATTCCCAAATCAACAGCACCGTGATCAAGTTGAACATAATCAGTTAATGTACGAAATAAACTGATTACAAGTAAGTCATCTCTGGGTAGATACATGTCATTTAACAACACCTAAGTATCATCATTATGACTTTAATTTTATACCAACAAAAAGATCACCACAACAAGATCCTGAAGATCAAGGTCCGGATGACATGAATGAGAAGCTCTAAAATGATCTGACATTTTATTTCTTTTTATGTATCTTTTTTTGGTTTTAGTTTGTTTTTAAATTTTAGTTATTATTTATTATGGATAATGTATTTGTTTTTAGTTTTATTATGTTATAGATAATTTTTTATTTTATGAACATTATTTGAAAATGTTAATTTTATAACTGTTTGTTGAATTTGTGAGAAGTACACATCTGTGTAATTATAATATGTTTGGATTCATGGATGCATCTACAATTCCATACCAACTCTTAAACAAGTTCAGGCAAATGGGTCACTTTCCTTTCTTTACTCTTTCTCTTTAATTTATAATTGTTACATTGAGGGAAATGTAAATTCTAGGTTGGAGTAGGAAAAGTTACATATTTATAAAATTATATGCTAAAATTGAAATTTTATGTTCTTATATTTAAATTTTAGATTTGTTTTTATTTACTTTTTTTGTGTGCTTTTATTTATTTTTATTGAATTAGAAACTTTTGGTTTTTTTTTATTTTTCTTATAAAATTACCATGTCTTATAAAGTCAATTTCAAGAAAATCATAAAGTCTTTGCATTATTAGATTAATTTCAAAAATATTTCATAGAGTAATGTGATAATTGGTTAACTTTTATCATAGTTAATATTTCATTCATAAATAGTATTTTATAATAAAATGGTGAAATTACGACGAACCCAAATGGTGTTCAGGAATCAAATAATGGAGACTATCTTTGTGATAATATATTTTCAGTTATTATCTTTTCATTATGAATGATAATATTTTTTTTCTACTCTTTAAACATTATTTTTATCAATTCTAGTTGTTAGATGATCTCTATAGGTTTTTGTATTGAATGTTACAATTTTTATATCTAATAAGGTGTTATATATTTATTTTTATTGCTTAAATTGAATAAGTAGAAATTGAAAGTCTATGCTTTTATATTCATTAAAAAAAGAGATATAGGATTACCTAAATCAATAAAATAAAAAGCCACAAATTAGCTACTTACCTATCATACAATACATGTACTAAAAAAAATATCCCTAAAAAAGACATATAAAAGAAAAATAAAAAAAGAGAAAATGAATATTATAAATTACATACGGTAACCCATTATCCTTTAAAGTTGTGAGAATAACTAAATACAAAAGAAAAAAATATAGGAAATAATTCTTCAATAAGTTATTTGCATTTTTTTCATCTCTTAAAAAAGGCATTACTTGATATTTTTTATTTGATGAATTTAATTAATGTATGAAAATAATGTGATTTTTTTATAAATTTTTTCATTTGTTTCCTTTCATGAGATTAGTATAACGCACTACTTTGAGCTTTTTATTTACACATATACAAACTATTAGTTCATTTTTATACATAAACTATGTCACATATACCTTAGAATAAGTACTTGAACCATTATGATCAATGTTATTGAGAGTATATTTTGTGTGGATAGAGTCAAAGTGAAGTATAATTCTTTATACCGAGTTGGATAAATTTTATATTAATATATTTTTTATTTGAATATAAAAGTAATTTTCAAATTAATTTTTACAATAAATCATGAATGTTTAGAATATTGAAATGAGTTATGCTAAAGATTTTTATTGTTGACTTAAAAGAAATTTTAAAAGCATAAGAAATTTTGTTTTTCTTATTCTTTTATCTTTTGACTTTGTTTTTAAATTTTATTTATTTATTTATTATTTTTTGTTTTACTTTTGATGTTTGTGGGTATCATATCTGAAAACCCTCACAAGACTTAAAAGTTTCTACTAGGATAACTTAGGGGTTTAAGGACTAGTTGTATATGCAAAATACAACCATATCAACTTACGAAAATAGTTTAATTTCTAGTTTTTGTTATTAGTTTTTCACCATTCTTACTAAGAGACTAGTAAAAGGTAGTTAGGCATTATGATAAGTGCTCAAAAGCACTTTATATATCATGATTTTATGTATGTTTAATGATTATATAGATTTGAAGTTGCTTGTTTTACTAAAACTTTATGCAAATCTATCTTTTTAAAATCATGCGTATCTTTTATATTTAAAGCACTCCATTACAATTTAGAAGAAAAAAAGAAAACATTTGTAAAACATTACATATGTTTAAAAATTGAAAAAAGAAAAATACATGGAAAATGGGGTTTCATGATGCAATTTGAAGTGTACTGTAGTGTGAAAACATTGTAAGTCGTGATGCGAGGTAAAAGGAATGTGTCCAAAATCAATAGAGGCCAAAATGTAAAAAATATTGAGTGTTGTGATGTGAAAAGTAGACCGTGCTCAAAACGTGTACAAGTTGTGTATGCCACGACATGAATAAAATGTATGCCGTGCCACCAAGTTAAACATTTCACTTTTTTATGCTTTCCTCAACTCTATTTCTATTGTAAAAATATGCCTTTTATAACATCTTCTCTTTTCTAGCTGATTTCTTAGTTGTTCTTTGTTTTTCTTTTAGTAGTTTAAAGTTATTCTTTTGTTTAAAAGTTGAACAAATTTAATTCATGTAATAGCTTTTAGTTTCAATTTAATAAACAACAAAACAATTATGTCTAAAGGTTTTCTAGAAACAATTCTAAGAATTATGTTGAGGTATATTTAATTATATTTTTTTTCAAAATATTTCTAAGTATTGTTCTATATAATATACATATAATTTATTAATCATTTATTAAATTATGCACGTCTAGCTCTAAATAGTATGTGATATTAGTAATGTTATTATTCTTGTAAAATATTAAAGTAGATAAAACTTTTTATAAAATCAATTAAGTCTTATTTCATCTTCAAGATTTAAACCAAAGTTTATAAATGAAAAATATATTGATACAATGTTTTTCATAATAAACAAGAGCATTAGATTTAGGATCTAAATTATCTGAATCTGAATTAAAGTTTCATTCTTAAATCTATTTCAAAGATTTTTATAAGAATTATTATTGAAGATTTATTGACGTCATATCCTTCATAATAATTTTAAAATTTGAATGTTAGTTCTAGATACTTAAATCATAAACTTAACTTAAACATCTTGATTAAGTTTAAATTGTTGGTCTAAACAAAGACGACAAGTTAAATGGTTTAGTAATTTCTTAAAAAGGAAGTGTAACTTAATTAAGGTCTAAATTGTTAACTCGACCGAAGTGTCAAGTTAAAGTTTAATTAACAAAAAAAATGATCACTACCTTAGGATATTTTCATACCTATAAGAAAAAATCAATAATTTTAATTCATATATGTAATATCATACTTAATATCAAATAAGTATGATTAACGAAATAATATATCTCATAAATTCTCTACTATAAGATAAATATTTAATTGCTTAAATGTTTATTGAATCTATCTTTTATTTTTTTGTTATTACTTTAGAAACTCAACCCAAAACAATCGTGATAGAATGTTTAGGTTATTTAATTTTGTTTTTTAATTTTTTTTTTGAATAATTTAAAAACCACATGATTCCTCTTTAGACCAACCTTTAAAGTATACTTGTCATAGTCTATAAGTAATTCGTGCACTTGCGAACTATTTTATAAATTATAGAAAATTTGTATGCTTATTTTAACACATCAAGTTTTTGGTGTAATTGTTAGGTAAACTAATAATAGCAACGAAACTACTTAACCTTTTTATGCATCAGTGTTGCATGGATTATACTACATCTTTTTGCCTTACTTGCTTACAGTTATGGGAGTATTGCATGAAGTCAAGAGGAGTTGTGTATTTTACATGTGATTTCTCTATTGATGTTTACATGTGTAGTGGTAACACTATAGTATGTCAAAAACTACATGATGTTTCTTTATGATACGTTCACCGGGTATGTGTTTGTTTCGTGTGTACAGGTTACAAGTGTTGATTGAAGTCATCGAGCTTCAGTTGTGAGTGTGCTGTGCTGTTGAGAACCTCGTGTTTTATAGTGACAAAATTTGGATGAGTTGATCCGAAAAGGTGGATGGAGCGTACAAGACAGTGCACTTAGTTTAGGTGTGTTTTTCGGGTTTGAGTATATGTTGATGTTTTGTTCATAGGAACAAACATATTTACGTTATCTTCATGATCATCTCATGATAGATGTGTGTCTGTACTTAGTTGTGTAGTGTTTTGGCATGGAAAGCCAAAGGCAAAGAATATAAGTCCTATTGTACTTTGTGTCTATGTGTTGGCTCTTCATGTGTAAAACACTGACTCTTTTTATTTACCTTAGTGTTTTGTATTCTTTTATGTAATGTTGGTTACTGTAAATTAGTAATACATATATGCACTTAATTTGGAAGATTGTGTTTAAATGGATATTTTTCATATACTATAGGGTTGGTTGTTTAGTATGCATGCTAGGCCGTGAGTGATGGTTTTTGGTTTGTTTCGTGTATGAGTATTTATGAAAATTACTTAGTAATTTTTGAAACAAAAAATATGATTTTTTAATACCTCGCTATGGGCCTCACCACACCCCTTGCAAGCTTGTGGCGAGGTGGGTAGTGAGGGTGCCTGCCGATTGGTAATGCTATATAAATATCCCTATTAAATGTTGCTTTCAATTCAAAAACTCAACAAAAACTTTGCCAAAATTTCTATAGTTTTGAATTTCGTGTTCACTAATTATCTTGAAAGTGTCTCAATAATTGTTATACGTATGTGTGAGTTTAAAATAGTGAAAATGTCTATTTTTACGAAGTTTGTGAGAATATCTATGTGTAAGTGGTTCTTAAGGGTTGTGTTACAATATTTCACATATCACTAATCTATAGTATTTGATCACATCACATTGAATAGTTTAGACTTTGGAGGAAAACCAGGTTCAAGTGACGGACTAGGTCATTATGAAAGCATTAATATGTAGTTCAAACAAAAGTGCAAGTTGATAGAGGTATGTGTGGTTTGCTTAGTGAATTTTTTGTTGTTGAGTTGTTGACATAAGCAACCTAAGGATATTATCACATAGATAGGAGTTCTATGTGTGTTTACCTCGTTATATCTTATGTTATGCATGCGTTGTTGTTGTGTTAGTATAATCAGAGTTTAAAGTGTGCATGTTACCATATACTAAAGTGTGTTAGGATTAATCACTTGTACAATATTTATCACTTGTACGCGACCTGTATACTTGTTGATTAAAAATATATTTTTGGCATAATTGTCGAGGATCTTGATAATGTATTAGGATTAATATTGATAACAAAACTTTCTCGTCTAATTTGAACATTTTTTATTATCAATCTAAAAATATAAAATTCTAAAATATTGATTTTGATTTGTTTTTATTTTATTTTTATATTTTTTTTGTTTTTATTTACTTTACTTTATTTAGTTTAACTTTTTCCTAACTTTAATTAATTTTTTACTTGACTTTTCTTATTTATTTTTATATTTTTGTTGTTTTTAGTTATTTTACTTTATTTAAATTGATTTATTTAACTTAATTTTTTCCCTAACTTTTATTAATTTTTTTAGCTGATTTTTTGTTTATTTTTATTATCATTATTTTGTTAGGTTTTTCTTGATTTTTATCTTATTTTTGTACTTTATACTACTTTTGAGGTTTGTTTGACGGATGATGGAACCATTTGAATATAAAAGTCTCAAAGATGCACAAATGATATTTGAAGAGGCTACCAATCTCATAGCTTTTATTGAATGGAATAGTACCTTAAGGGCTCTCACAATACAAGAACATTATCATCTTTCGTTGTTGAGGTCATTCATAGATACTAGAGTTGTACAAAGTTCGTTGCACACTTACAGATTGAATGGAGGGGGACACACCTATCATAACTTTAACACCAATCCAAGCATGCCACGAGTCTAAAAAGATGCCACCAGCTCTTGTCATGTGGATTCCATGCATGAACGCTGTGTGTTGACACTCATCCACATTAGCTCCAACGCATGCCACATGTTAAGATGTTGTTTCATCCGCATGACACGTGTCTGAAGCAAGTTGCCTCTGCATTTCTTACATGCTACATCAACAGCATGAGTCCTTGTAGGGAATCGCTATGCATCATGTGTTTTTCCTCACCTGGATCAACACCTCCCACATGTTTTGTTATCCAATACACGAGTGCCACGTGTCCACATATTTTATCATTGATTTTTGAGTGATCCAACAATGAGAATTTAAAAACCCATTCCTTCCATTTTACTCAAATTTCATCGATTATTCATGCATTTTTCACCTACTTTTACCTTTGCAAGTTTCATTTTTCATCTTCCATCTTTTCCACTATTCTACCATCATTTTTAACTCAAAAAACACTATTTTTAATCTTTTTTTAGATTTCTCTACTATTTTGAAAGTATAGAGAGAATTTTAAAGAATATAAGGAGGCCCTATTGGAGCTAAAGAATAGCAACTTGGAAGCAATGATCGGAGATTCTTCAAGAGATTTATAATTTTTTACTCCATTAGTTGTAATCTTTATGTTTTTTATGGATTTTACTCTTGAATTTGTTTATTTAAAGATGTGTATTATGTGTTAGGCTCTCTTCCTAAGGATTTAATGGAACCCATTTTACAAGCATGATATTATTATATTAATTTAGTATTTTATGACTGTTTTGATTATCTAGTTTATTTCACTTAAAGCTTCTATTTAAATTTAACATTTAATTAAGTGATTTGATAATTTGCACGCAATTAAAATATTGGTATGAAATTATAAACATGCATTAAACTAGCATATATGGAATGAAGTAAGAAATTCTCATTGTTAAGTATATAATTAATTATTAATTCAAGCTACTTAATGTCCCATGTATGCTTAAATGATAAACATATGGGTTAGGAATACGTGGATTAAGATTACTATGACTAAAGACATGTGGTTGGTAATTATTTAAGTGGAATTAAGTTAATAATCCAAGCACTTTATTTTAATATTAAAAATATTTATAAAATCATGGGATTAAAATATGGAAGTTGAATTTTCTAGGTTTTCAAATAAATTTTTATTTCTTTAATTAGTTTAGTTTATTCTTCTTAATTTGCCACCTATTTTCCTAGTTCAAATAGAAAGGGAAAGTACATATTTTAGTACTCAATCCTAATATAAATAAGGTTTTCATGGATACGACAACTATATTTTTAAAAATATTTATAACTTATATGCAATCGTATACTTGTAGATTTGCAATGATTATTGCATGTCTCATTAGCTAGTCTTATGGTTTGGTGTGATAATTAGAGATCCATTTGTTTGGCTATCAATCTAGTTCTACATGCATGCATAAAGCATGTAAAACTTGATTTACAAATTGCTTGTGAAATGCTATTTACCAATAAGTTGGTTGTGCAACATATTCCCTCAACTCATCAACCTCCAAATCTCTTTACCATGCCCCTTTTTATTCCATCATTTCAGTTTTGTAGAAGTAAACTCAACATCATTTTCATGGGTCTATGTTTGAGAAAGGATATTGGATACAAGCACATTAGTAAGGAGGAGTAACTACTACAAACTAGTCAATTACGTTGTTTTTTTGTGTCATTTTAAGGAAAAAGATGCAAAGTAGGTAAAATTAATTTTTGCATCAATTTTGTGTTTTTATCAGGCAATTTTTTTATGATTTGCATCGATTTTTAAAAATCGATGAAAAATTGTAAAAAAATTAATGAAAATATTTGCATTGGTTTTACCTTATAAATGATACAAAATAAGTAAATTAAAAAAACTATTTGCATTAGTTGTATCGAATAGCTGACAAAAAAAAGAGTATTATGTGTGTCGGTTTTTAAATACAACCGACACAAAATAGGTGAATTTAAAAAATAAACTATTTGTGGGAAAAATCAACTCATAATATAATATATTTTGCGTCGATTGTTTCTAAAAATGATGCAAACAAGTTTATATTAAACTAACCATATCTTATTTTCTAACTACTCATTAGATCTACTTTCTCTCTCTTTGATTTTTTTCTCCCCATCCAACCTGTGCCATATCTCCATCTCATCATCGTTGCTTAGATCTTTGTCGTCGTTCCAACCTGTCACCTACCTACCTTGCCTGTAGCCCATTGCCAACTGCACGCCTCTACATAGTTTCCTTTAAAAATTCTAAATATATATTTTTTATTTTTCTATTTTTTTTATCACTTTCTCACTTGTCAAACGCTATTGTTTTGAACAAATAATGTTATAAATCACTTGGTTATTATTGAATATTATTATTGTTGTAATATTCTAAATTAGTTTTTTATACATTATATTTTTTTAATATATTCAATATTTGTTATATATTTGTTTTTTGCTAGATGTGAAAAATATAATATATATATATATATATATATATTATTAATATGTTGTCTTAATCCATAAGAAGAGATATAACACAAGAAAAACAAAAAAAACAAAAAAAAAATTAAAACATTGATTAAATTATTCTCATATCATATATACAGTTAAAAATGTGTAATTACTTATTGTATATCAAAAAATAATTAAAAAATTTGCAACATGCATGAACTTTTTAGGTCACACTTATGATGTTGAGGGCATTTTTAGAAGAAAAAAATAATTAGTCCAAACTTCAATTTATATTTGTGTTTTTGTAGTTAATCATATTCTCTCTTTTTTTTTGACAAAATGAAAAGCAATCATAGTTAATCATTTGTGTTCCAATCATAGTTGAAATGAGCTAAATTCTAACCATTGTATTTTCTTTAAAATTTTAAATTTTACCACTTAAATTTTTACCACTTTACTAAATATAATATTTAATAAAAATTAAACATAAAATTGAAAATATAGCATATTATTTAGTATTCTTCAAACATCTTAAAGGTTGTTTAATTAGCAAAATAAAATTTATGAATATATATCTATGTATCTTAATGAATTTTTTAATTAGATACACATTTAGTAAAATAATTTACGAACAAATGGTCCAAGAACTAATAATATATATAATGTGATTTGGATTCATGTTCCTTGCTTGGGAATCACATTCCCATTAGGATCTTCGATATGTTGAGAACCCTAGAAAAACACGAGGGATGAGACCACCAATCTATATGCTTTTGTGGGTGGAAATCGATAAGTATGGTATGTTGTAGCATTTTTATTGAGATAAAAAATCTTATTATGTTTGTCTGTCATTCATATATATATATATGTATAAATGTATAATATAATAAAAAATTATATTAAAATGTCAACTATATGGACAAGTCTTGAATTCAACATCCTAGGATTTCTAATGAGTAACTAAAAACAATTGTTTTTTCATAGAATATGTTCATAAAAATGTGAATGGTGAGGATGTGCCGTTACTTTAAGTGCAATAATTTGATTTTTTTCCTATAAATGTTATAAAGGACTGTCTAGTTTGCAAGGGCTTTTTAACAAGTTATAATAATTGGTTTTTTCATGGAGAAGAGATGGAATTGGATAGTGATAATGAAATGCCTCATCGATCAAGGAGGCCAACAATACTTGAAGTTGAAGTTGATGTACATGAAGAAATGGAAGAATTGGTCTATGGTGTGTAAGATGAGTTTGTTAACAATCTTGATGTATTTAAGACAATGTTAAAAGATGCAAAGAAGCTACTATATCCAAATTATAGAAGAAATACTAAGTTGTTTGCATTGATAAAGATGTATTAAGGCAAAACACGAGATAACTGATATTAGATTTACTAAAATATTGAATGTAGTTATTGACTTGTTACTTGATGGAAATTTAGTGCCTTTATTCATGTATAAAGTTAAGAAGACTTTATATCATTTTTGGCATAAAATATAAGAAGATTTATGCTTGTTGAGAATTATTGCATTCTCTGTAGAAAAGAGTATGTGGATCTATTAAGTTTCCCAATTTGTGGTAATTCAAGGTGGAAGATTATTTCTATTGGAATGTGAAGAAAGGTGTGACAAAAAAGGTTTTATGATACTTTCTACCAATTTCTCATTTTCAAAGGATGTATAAGAGCAAGAAGACATTAAAAATGTGGACATGGTATGCAAAAAATAAGTCAAAAGATGGTTTTTTTTGTCACCCTTGTGATTCTCCATCATGAAAATTAATTGATTACATGAAACTTGATTTTGTAAATGGACATAGGAATCTTTGACTTGTCAAAGTTGTTGATGAAATTGATTCACATAATTTCCTAAGATTTAGGCATAGTTGTTGGCCGGTTATTATGACCATCTACAATCCTCTTCCTTATATTTGCATGAATTTTTTTTACATTAGCATTGTTGATATTGGGTCAAAAATAACCTGGTTTGGACATTGATATGTTCTTGGAGCCTTTGATAGATGATCTAAAGACCTTATAAGATGAAGACCTTGAATTTTATATTACTTTTATGTACAATTAATGATTGTTTGGCATATGGTAATTTATTAGGACATGCAACTTATGGATATAAAGCTTGTCTAATTGGTAATAATGATAATTACAAAGATTATATCCAAGATAGAAGGAATATGTGTTATACAAGACATAAAATATTCTTACCTACTAGACACAAATTTAGATTTCAAGAAAAGGCTTTTGATGGATATGAATTTCATTCTTTGAATCAAAGATATTGAATGAAATTAAAGGAATGACATTTAAAATATATGGAAAGAAAAATGTTGCGAAAAAATTAATTAATCGGACCCAAGTTCAAAATGTTGCTAAAAGCAAAGATATAGACATTTTATATAATACCAAATAAGGTAAGAGGAAAAGAAAAAAGTATAAAAGTTGTAAAGGAGAAAACTATTAAAGAAAAGATTATAAATGATAAAATAATCAGTGATGTAGACGTCAAATGTTGGAAGAAGAAATCAATTTTCTAGGAGTTTCTTATTGGAAGAGCTTACATATACATCATTATTTGGATGTAATGCATATTTAAAAAAAATGTGTGTGATAGAAAAATTGGTACTTTACTTAATATTCCTGGGAAAACTAAAGACCATACTAGACCTTGTGTTTATTGGTGTACGTAAAGAGTTGGAACCTATTGAGGGAGAAGAAAGGAAGGGTATATACCTACCTCTAGCATGTTATACATTATCGACTAGGGAAAAAGATGTGTTATATCATTGTTTGGAAATGTGATGGTTCCTGATGGTTACTCTTCTAATATAAGAAACTTTGTGTCCTTAGTAGACAGTAAACTTTATAGTCTTAAATCTCATGATTGTCATATTTTGATACAATTTTTATTACTTGTTGCAATTAGATCGATTCTACCAATACATGTTAGGTTTGCTATCACCTGTTTATGTCTATTCTTCATTTTGATATGCCAAAAATAAATTTGTATTGATGAGCTAGACACAATCCAAAAGAACCTAGGTAAGACAATTTGTCTTATTGAGAAGTATTTCTTGCCTTCATTTTTTGATATTATGATACATTTAGCAATTCACTTGGTTTGGGAAGTGAAATTGTGTCGTCTTGTATACTTGTGTTAGATGTATCCTTTTAAAAGATAAGGGAGTGTTAAAGGGAAATGTGTGTAATCGTAATCAACCTAAGGGTTGCATGATGAGTGTTATATTGCAAAAGAAGGCATTGAATTATTTTATGAATACCTTAGTGGTGTTGATACTATTGGAAAGCCTACCCATAAGTTTTTCATGGATCATGAAATGTTAGATGTTGGTGTTCCATTATTTATTGGTCATAAAGTTCCTATTAATGAGTTTGACTATGAGTAATATCACCAATAATCCTAGCAAACAACATGGAGGTTGAACCATATATGGAGTAAGTATTCAACAATTTTTCACATTGCTTTATTAATATTCCTTTATCATTTAAACATAATATTTATAAAATTTGTCATTATTAGAATGCATATGAATATCTTAAAAAGAGTCCTATGCTATAAGCAAAGGGGACGAGAGAAATGGTTGCAAGATAAGCACAAGAAAAATTTTATCAATTGTCTACGGGAATGTGTAAGTGGTTAAAAACATATAAATAAATTTATGGACATAATATTAATTGATTATTGTATATTTTTCAATGGACAAATTGTTGATAAAATTAAGGATCCTAATCATTCGATAACGGAATCTTTGGAATGGCTTGTAGATAGTTCATAATATATAATTAAGCAGGACCTTGGTATTCTTATCAATAGGGGCAAATTTACCACTAAATGAAGGGATGACTTACATGTAAATCAAAATAGTGGAGTGAAGTTGATAACAAAAACTTAGCAATTTGTGAGAGCCAAAGATGGTAGTCCTATACTATCTAATAGGACATATTATGAGATAATTCAAGAAATTTAGGAGGTTGATTATGAGGTTTTCAAGGAAATGGTATTCTTATATGATTAGGTAGAAGACACAATCAATATTGGATATAAAGTCAATGAATTGGGTATAACCCTTGTTAACCTATCAAGACTAGGTTCCAAAGATGATTATTTTATCTTGGCCCATCAGGAAAAATAAGTTTTTTATTGTATAGACACCCCCCAAAAGCTTTTTACCATGAAATAACACCCTAAACAAAGATGATGTACTTGACTCGTTTTAATGTTTCACTACTTATGTTATAAATTTGAACCAAGATTTTAATAACGAGAATGATGATTTATCAATATGTCTACATAAATAAATTGATGGCACATACATATATATAAAAAAATCATAGAGTAAATTAGTAAACTGCACGTAAAATGTATATGCAATGTGTTTACTTAATAATTTTTACGAAATTTATTCTTGTTTATTGTCTAACATATGAGTCTTTTATAACTAATATTTTTTATCTTCTTTGTTTAGCATTATGAACGACGAGTTTGATGTTAACATGAATGATTGATAACTAATATGTTTTTATCTTCTTTATGTAGAATCGTGAAGGACGAGTTTGATGTTAACATGAATGATCAGGTCAATCAATCTAACAAAGTGGAGATGGAGGATATCAAAGATATATGCATTAATATACAAAGGAAAGAGTGATATAATGTACAAGTCATTGAGATTAATCAAAATGGAGACCCTATAATTGATATAGGGATTGGTAAATTAGTGAGAACCATAATTCCAATTAATATTCTAGATTGAAGAAAAGTTAAAAAATCTAATAAACTAAAAATGTAAATGAGTATCAAGTTAATACTTTAAAATTATAACTAATGTATTAATTTATGAAAAATATTGGTAGTTACAATTTTATTATGACTTTTTTAAGTATAGTGTTCCTGAGAATTGGGAGTATAAAACAAAGAACCTTAATGTTTATTATGTAAGGAATTTCCTAAACCCGTTAAACGAAAAATATATTTTCACAAAATCAACCAAATATTCTCAATGTCATACAAATATTCTCAGGATCATTCACAAGGGATTGTGAAATTATTTTTGAAAGCAATTAGTTTTGTTTTTTTTTGTTATGGGCTTTTTACGTTTAGCGATTTTATTTTTAGTGAATTGTGAAATTTCATTTGTCTTATTTATCATAATTATTTATATGCTTTTATTCTTTAAGGATGCATTATGCACAATTCACAACAAAATAGCCCCACAAAAGTTGCATTACGTCTAGGGTTTTGTTGCTTATGATAGAAAACAGCAGCCTTCTGATGGCGGAAGAACTCATATCATTAATGATAATATTTTTTAGGAAGATTGTTTCTTTTCTTTCTGGTGTTCTTTATTGAATGTCCGAATTCGAATAATAAAAGGAAGTGATCATCCTTGGTGGCATCTTAATGTTGAGGTTTTATGGACTTGTTGATGTTATTTTCATCTTTGGAGTTCGTTTCGTAGTTCCTTTTGAAATAATTGTATCTACTTCTTCATTTGTAATTTCATGTTGAAGAAATCTTTGTTCATCATAAAAAAAGGAGTTGGAATGAGAAGAAGGGGTCTGCTGTTCACACTTTAAAAAGAAAAATGATAAATCGGAGTTGTAACTTTAAACAACCATAACTTTTGACTCGGGTATCGAAAGAAGTATTATAATATATGAAATCGAAGCTCGTAACGATTCCTAGAATCCTAGCATGCCTTGCGATAGAACCCCATTTTTCGAACTCAAATTCTACCGTTTCAATCACCTACCGAGGGTTTAAAATTTTGGTCGCACCTATTCCATTTTATTTACTTCTTGTTTGGTTCATTGCAACTATAACGTAGATTATGGTGCCAACCAGTGGGGTGTTTAAAAATATTCTAAAGATTCTCAATATCCACCAAATTATTCTCAAGGTCATACAAATATTCTCAGGATCGTTCACAAGGGATTGTGAAATTATTTTTGAAAGCAATTAGTTTTGTCTTTTTTTAGTTATGGGCTTTTTACGTTTAGCGATTTTATTTTTAGTGAATTGTGAAATTTCATTTTTCTTATTTATCATTTATATTTATATGCTTTTATTCTTTAAGGATGCATTATCCATAATTCACAACAAAATAGCCCCACCAAAGTTGCATTACGTCTAGGGTTTTGTTGCTTATGATAGAAAACAACAGCCTTCTGATGGCGGAAGAACTCATATCATTAATGATAATATTTTTTAGGAAGATTGTTTCTTTTCTTTCTGGTGTTCTTTATTGAATGTCCGAATTCAAATAATCAAAGGAAGTGATCATCCTTGGTGGCATCTTAATGTTGAGGTTTTATGGACTTGTTGATGTTATTTTCATCTTTGGAGTTCGCTTCGTAATTCCCTTTGAAATAATTGTATCTTCTTCTTCATATGTAATTTCATGTTCAACTAATCTTTGTTCTTCATAAAAAAAAAGGGTTGGAATGAGAAGAAGGATCTGCTGTTCACACTTTAAAAAGAAAAATGATAAATCGGAGTTGTAACTTTAAACAACCATAACTTTTGACTCGGGTATCGAAAGAAGTATTATAATATATGAAATCGAAGCTCGTAACGATTCCTAGAATCCTAGCATGCCTTGTGATAGAATCCCATTTTTCGAACTCAAATTCTACCGTTTCAATCACCTACCGAGGGTTTAAAATTTTGGTCGCACCTATTCCATTTTATTTACTTCCGGTTTGGTTCATTGCAAGTATAACGGAGATTATGGTGCCAACCAATAGTGTGTTTAAAAATATTCTAAAGATTCTCAATATCCACCAAATATTCTGAAGGTCATAAATATATTCTCAGGATCCTTGACAAGGGATTGTGAAATTATTTTTGAAAGCAATTTGTTTTATTTTTTTAGTTATGGGCGTTTTACGTTTAGCGATTTTATTTTTAGTGAATTGTGAAATTTCATTTGTCTTATTTATCATAATTATTTATATGCTTTTATTCTTTAAGGATGCATTATGCACAATTCACAACAAAATAGCCCCACAAAAGTTGCATTACGTCTAGGGTTTTGTTGCTTATGATAGAAAACAGCAGCCTTCTGATGGCGGAAGAACTCATATCATTAATGATAATATTTTTAGGAAGATTGTTTCTTTTCTTTCTGGTGTTCTTTATTGAATGTCCGAATTCAAATAATCAAAGGAAGTGATCATCCTTGGTGGCATCTTAATGTTGAGGTTTTATGGACTTGTTGATGTTATTTTCATCTTTGGAGTTCGTTTCGTAGTTCCCTTTGAAATAATTGTATCTTCTTCTTCATTTGTAATTTCATGTTCAACAAATCTTTGTTCTTCATAAAAAAAGGAGTTGGAATGAGAAGAAGGGGTCTGTTGTTCACACTTTAAAAAGAAAAATGATAAATCGGAGTTGTAACTTTAAACAACCATAACTTTTGACTCGGGTATCGAAAGAAGTATTATAATATATGAAATCGAAGCTCGTAACGATTCCTAGAATCCTAGCATGCCTTGCGATAGAGCCCCATTTTTCGAACTCAAATTCTACCGTTTCAATCACCTACCGAGGGTTTAAAATTTTGGTCGCACCTATTCCATTTTATTTACTTCCGGTTTGGTTCATTGCAACTATAACGGAGATTATGGTGCCAACCAATAGTGTGTTTAAAAATATTCTAAAGATTCTCAATATCCACCAAATATTCTCAAGGTCATACAAATATTCTCAGGATCCTTCACAAGGGATTGTGAAATTATTTTTGAAAGCAATTAGTTTTGTCTTTTTAGTTATGGGCTTTTTACGTTTAGCGATTTTATTTTTAGTGAATTGTGAAATTTCATTTGTCTTATTTATCATAATTATTTATATGCTTTTATTCTTTAAGGATGCATTATGCACAATTCACAACAAAATAGCCCCACAAAAGTTGCATTACGTCTAGGGTTTTGTTGCTTATGATAGAAAACAGTAGCCTTCTGATGGCAGAACAACTCATATCATTAATGATAATATTTTTTAGGAAGATTGTTTCTTTTCTTTCTGGTGTTCTTTATTGAATGTCCGAATTCAAATAATCAAAGGAAGTGATCATCCTTGGTGGCATCTTAATGTTGAGGTTTTATGGACTTGTTGATGTTATTTTCATCTTTGGAGTTCGTTTCGTAGTTCCCTTTGAAATAATTGTATCTTATTCTTCATTTGTAATTTCATGTTCAACAAATCTTTGTTCTTCATAAAACAAGGAGTTGGAATGAGAAGAAGGGGTCTGTTGTTCACAGTTTAAAAAGAAAAATGATAAATCGGAGTTGTAACTTTAAACAACCATAACTTTTGACTCGGGTATCGAAAGAAGTATTATAATATATGAAATCGAAGCTCGTAACGATTCCTAGAATCCTAGCATGCCTTGCGATAGAGCCCCATTTTTCGAACTCAAATTCTACCGTTTCAATCACCTACCGAGGGTTTAAAATTTTGGTCGCAGCTATTCCATTTTATTTACTTCCGGTTTGGTTCATTGCAACTATAACGGAGATTATGGTGCCAACCAATAGTGTGTTTAAAAATATTCTAAAGATTCTCAATATCCACCAAATATTCTCAAGGTCATACAAATATTCTCAGGATCCTTCACAAGGGTTGTGAAATTATTTTTGAAAGCAATTAGTTTTGTTTTTTTAGTTATGGGCTTTTTACGTTTAGCGATTTTATTTTTAGTGAATTGTGAAATTTCATTTGTCTTATTTATCATAATTATTTATATGCTTTTATTCTTTAAGGATGCATTATGCACAATTCACAACAAAATAGCCCCACAAAAGTTGCATTACGTCTAGGGTTTTGTTGCTTATGATAGAAAACAACAGCCTTCTGATGGTAGAAGAACTCATATCATTAATGATAATATTTTTTAGGAAGATTGTTTCTTTTCTTTCTGGTGTTCTTTATTGAATGTCCGAATTCAAATAATCAAAGGAAGTGATCATCCTTGCTGGCATCTTAATGTTGAGGATTTATAGACTTGCTGATGTTATTTTCATCTTTGGAGTTCGTTTCGTAGTTCCCTTTGAAATAATTGTATCTTCTTCTTCATTTATAATTTCATGTAGACAAATCTTTGTTCATCATAAAAAAAGGAGTTGGAATGAGAAGAAGGGTTCTACTGTTCACACTTTAAAAAGAAAAATGATAAATCGGAGTTGTAACTTTAAACAACCATAACTTTTGACTCGGGTATCGAAAGAAGTATTATAAAATATGAAATCGAAGCTCGTAACGATTCCTAGAATCCTAGCATGCCTTGCGATAGAACTCCTTTTTTCGAAGTCAAATTCAACGGTTTCAATCACCTACCGAGGGTTTAAAAAGTTTGCTCGCACCTATTCCATTTTATTTACTTCCGGTTTGGTTCATTGCAACTATAACGGAGATTATGGTGCCAACCAATAGTGTGTTTAAAAATATTCTAAAGATTTTCAATATCCACCAAATATTCTCAAGGTCATACAAATATTCTCAGGATCCTTCACAAGGGATTTTGAAATTATTTTTGAAAGCAATTAGTTTTGTTTTTTTTAGTTATGGGCTTTTTACGTTTAGCGATTTTATTTTTAGTGAATTGTGAAATTTCATTTGTCTTATTTATCATAATTATTTATATGCTTTTATTCTTTAAGGATGCATTATCCATAATTCACAACAAAATAGCCCCACCAAAGTTGCATTACGTCTAGGGTTTTGTTGCTTATGATAGAAACACCAGCCTTTTGATGGCGGAAGAACTCATATCATTAATGATAATATTTTTTAGGAAGATTGTTTCTTTTCTTTCTGGTGTTCTTTATTGAATGTCCGAATTCAAATAATCAAAGGAAGTGATCATCCTTGGTGGCATCTTAATGTTGAGGTTTTATGGACTTGTTGATGTTATTTTCATCTTTGGAGTTCGTTTCGTAGTTCCCTTTGAAATAATTGTATCTTATTCTTCATTTGTAATTTCATGTTCAACAAATCTTTGTTCTTCATAAAAAAAGGAGTTGGAATGAGAAGAAGGGGTCTGTTGTTCACACTTTAAAAAGAAAAATGATAAATCGGAGTTGTAACTTTAAACAACCATAACTTTTGACTCGGGTATCGAAAGAAGTATTATAATATATGAAATCGAAGCTCGTAACGATTCCTAGAATCCTAGCATGCCTTGCGATAGAGCCCCATTTTTCGAACTCAAATTCTACCGTTTCAATCACCTACCGAGGGTTTAAAATTTTGGTCGCACCTATTCCATTTTATTTACTTCCGGTTTGGTTCATTGCAACTATAACGGAGATTATGGTGCCAACCAATAGTGTGTTTAAAAATATTCTAAAGATTCTCAATATCCACCAAATATTCTCAAGGTCATACAAATATTCTCAGGATCCTTCACAAGGGATTGTGAAATTATTTTTGAAAGCAATTAGTTTTGTTTTTTTTAGTTATGGGCTTTTTACGTTTAGCGATTTTATTTTTAGTGAATTGTGAAATTTCATTTGTCTTATTTATCATAATTATTTATATGCTTTTATTCTTTAAGGATGCATTATGCACAATTCACAACAAAATAGCCCCACAAAAGTTGCATTACGTCTAGGGTTTTGTTGCTTATGATAGAAAACAACAGCCTTCTGATGGCGGAAGAACTCATATCATTAATGATAATATTTTTAGGAAGATTGTTTCTTTTCTTTCTGGTGTTCTTTATTGAATGTCCGAATTCAAATAATCAAAGGAAGTGATCATCCTTGGTGGCATCTTAATGTTGAGGTTTTATGGACTTGTTGATGTTATTTTCATCTTTGGAGTTCGTTTCGTAGTTCCCTTTGAAATAATTGTATCTTCTTCTTCATTTGTAATTTCATGTTCAACAAATCTTTGTTCTTCATAAAAAAGGAGTTGGAAAGAGAAGAAGGGTACATATGTTCACAGTTTAAAAAGAAAAATGATAAATCGGAGTTGTAACTTTAAACAACCATAACTTTTGACACGGGTATCGAAAGAAGTATTATAATATATGAAATCGAAGCTCGTAACGATTCCTAGAATCCTAGCATGCCTTGCGATAGAGCCCCATTTTTCGAACTCAAATTCTACCGTTTCAATCACCTACCGAGGGTTTAAAATTTTGGTCGTACCTATTCCATTTTATTTACTTTTGGTTTGGTTCATTGCAACTATAACGGAGATTATGGTGCCAACCAATAGTGTGTTTAAAAATATTCTAAAGATTCTCAATATCCACCAAATATTCTCAAGGTCATACAAATATTCTCAGGATCCTTCACAAGGGATTGTGAAATTATTTTTGAAAGCAATTAGTTTTGTTTTTTTTAGTTATGGGCTTTTTACGTTTAGCGATTTTATTTTTAGTGAATTGTGAAATTTCATTTGTCTTATTTATCATAATTATTTATATGCTTTTATTCTTTAAGGATGCATTATGCACAATTCACAACAAAATAGCCCCACAAAAGTTGCATTACGTCTAGGGTTTTGTTGCTTATGATAGAAAACAGCAGCCTTTTGATGGCGGAAAACTCATATCATTAATGATAATATTTTTTAGGAAGATTGTTTCTTTTCTTTCTGGTGTTCTTTATTGAATGTCCGAATTCAAATAATCAAAGGAAGTGATCATCCTTGGTGGCATCTTATTGTTGAGGTTTTATGGACTTGTTGATGTTATTTTCATCTTTGGAGTTCGTTTCGTAGTTCCCTTTGAAATAATTGTATCTTATTCTTCATTTGTAATTTCATGTTCAACAAATCTTTGTTCTTCATAAAAAAAGGAGTTGGAATGAGAAGAAGGGGTCTCTTGTTCACAGTTTAAAAACAAAAATGATAAATCGGAGTTGTAACTTTAAACAACCATAACTTTTGACTCGGGTATCGAAAGAAGTATTATAATATATGAAATCGAAGCTCGTAACGATTCCTAGAATCCTAGCATGCCTTGCGGTAGAAACCCATTTTTCGAACTCAAATTCTACCGTTTCAATCACCTACCGAGGGTTTAAAATTTTGGTCGCACCTATTCCATTTTATTTACTTCCGGTTTGGTTCATTGCAACTATAACGGAGATTATGGTGCCAACCAGTAGTGTGTTTAAAAATATTCTAAAGATTCTCAATATCCACCAAATATTCTCAAGGTCATACAAATATTCTCTGGATACTTCACATGTGATTGTGAAATTATTTTTGAAAGCAATTAGTTTTTTTTTTAGTTATGGGCTTTTTACGTTTAGCGATTTTATTTTTAGTGAATTGTGAAATTTCATTTGTCTTATTTATCATAATTATTTATATGCTTTTATTCTTTAAGGATGCATTATGCACAATTCACAACAAAATAGCCCCACAAAGGTTGCATTACGTCTAGGGTTTTGTTGCTTATGATAGAAAACAACAGCCTTCTGATGGCGGAAGAACTCATATCATTAATGATAATATTTTTTAGGAAGATTGTTTCTTTTCTTTCTGGTGTTCTTTATTGAATGTCCGAATTCAAATAATCAAAGGAAGTGATCATCCTTGGTGGCATCTTAATGTTGAGGTTTTATGGACTTGTTTATGTTATTTTCATCTTTGGAGTTCGTTTCGTAGTTCCCTTTGAAATAATTGTATCTTATTCTTCATTTGTAATTTCATGTTCAACAAATCTTTGTTCTTCATAAAAAAAGGATTTGGAATGAGAAGAAGGGGTCTGTTGTTCACAGTTTAAAAAGAAAAATGATAAATCGGAGTTGTAACTTTAAACAACCATAACTTTTGACACGGGTATCGAAAGAAGTATTATAATATATGAAATCGAAGCTCGTAACGATTCCTAGAATCCTAGCATGCCTTGCGATAGAGCCCCATTTTTCGAACTCAAATTCTACCGTTTCAATCACCTACCGAGGGTTTAAAATTTTGGTCGCACCTATTCCATTTTATTTACTTTCGGTTTGGTTCATTGCAACTATAACGGAGATTATGGTGCCAACTAGTAGTGTGTTTAAAAATATTCTAAAGATTCTCAATATCCACCAAATATTCTCAAGGTCATACAAATATTCTCAGGATCCTTCACAAGGGATTCTGAAATTATTTTTGAAAGCAATTAGTTTTGTTTTTTTTAGTTATGGGCTTTTTAGGTGTAGCGATTTTATTTTTAATGAATTGTGAAATTTCATTTGTCTTATTTATCATAATTATTTATATGCTTTTATTCTTTAAGGATGCATTATGCACAATTCACAACAAAATAGCCCCACAAAGGTTGCATTACGTCTAGGGTTTTGTTGCTTATGATAGAAAACAGCAGCCTTCTGATGGCGGAAGAACTCATATCATTAATGATAATATTTTTAGGAAGATTGTTTCTTTTCTTTCTGGTGTTCTTTATTGAATGTCCGAATTCAAATAATCAAAGGAAGTGATCATCCTTGGTGGCATCTTAATGTTGAGGTTTTATGGACTTGTTTATGTTATTTTCATCTTTGGAGTTCGTTTCGTAGTTCCCTTTGAAATAATTGTATCTTATTCTTCATTTGTAATTTCATGTTCAACAAATCTTTGTTCTTCATAAAAAAAGGATTTGGAATGAGAAGAAGGTGTCTACTATTCACAGTTTAAAAAGAAAAATGATAAATCGGAGTTGTAACTTTAAACAACCATAACTTTTGACACGGGTATCGAAAGAAGTATTATAATATATGAAATCGAAGCTCGTAACGATTCCTAGAATCCTAGCATGCCTTGCGATAGAGCCCCATTTTTCGAACTCAAATTCTACCGTTTCAATCACCTACCGAGGGTTTAAAATTTTGGTCGCACCTATTCCATTTTATTTACTTCCGGTTTGGTTCATTGCAACTATAACGGAGATTATGGTGCCAACCAATAGTGTGTTTAAAAATATTCTAAAGATTCTCAATATCCACCAAATATTCTCAAGGTCATACAAATATTCTCAGGATCCTTCACAAGGGATTGTGAAATTATTTTTGAAAGCAATTAGTTTTGTTTTTTTAGTTATGGGCTTTTTACGTTTAGCGATTTTATTTTTAGTGAATTGTGAAATTTCATTTGTCTTATTTATCATAATTATTTATATGCTTTTATTCTTTAAGGATGCATTATGCACAATCCACAACAAAATAGCCCCACAAAAGTTGCATTATGTCTAGGGTTTTGTTGGTTATGATAGAAAACAAAAGCCTTCTGATGACGGAAGAACTCATATCATTAATGATAATATTTTTTAGGAAGATTGTTTCTTTTCTTTCTGGTGTTCTTTATTGAATGTCCGAATTCAAATAATCAAAGGAAGTGATCATCCTTGGTGGCATCTTAATGTTGAGGTTTTATGGACTTGTTGATGTTATTTTCATCTTTGGAGTTCGTTTCGTAGTTCCCTTTGAAATAATTGTATCTTCTTCTTCATTTGTAATTTCATGTTCAACAAATCTTTGTTCATCATAAAAAAGGAGTTGGAAAGAGAAGAAGGGTTCTGCTGTTCACACTTTAAAAAAAATGATAAATCGGAGTTGTAACTTTAAACAACCATAACTTTTGACTCGGGTATCGAAAGAAGTATTATAATATATGAAATCGAAGCTCGTAACGATTCCTAGAATCCTAGCATGCCTTGCGATAGAACCCCATTTTTCGAACTCAAATTCTACCGTTTCAATCACCTACCGAGGGTTTAAAATTTTGGTCGCACCTATTCCATTTTATTTACTTCCGGTTTGGTTCATTGCAACTATAACGGAGATTATGGTGCCAACCAATAGTGTGTTTAAAAATATTCTAAAGATTCTCAATATCCACCAAATATTCTCAAGGTCATACAAATATTCTCTGGATCCTTCACAAGGGATTGTGAAATTATTTTTGAAAGCAATTAGTTTTGTTTTTTTTAGTTATGGGCTTTTTACGTTTAGCGATTTTATTTTTAGTGAATTGTGAAATTTCATTTGTCTTATTTATCATAATTATTTATATGCTTTTATTCTTTAAGGATGCATTATGCACAATTCACAACAAAATAGCCCCACAAAAGTTGCATTACGTCTAGGGTTTTGTTGCTTATGATAGAAAACAACAGCCTTCTGATGGCGGAAGAACTCATATCATTAATGATAATATTTTTAGGAAGATTGTTTCTTTTCTTTCTGGTGTTCTTTATTGAATGTCCGAATTCAAATAATCAAAGGAAGTGATCATCCTTGGTGGCATCTTAATGTTGAGGTTTTATGGACTTGTTGATGTTATTTTCATCTTTGGAGTTCGTTTCGTAGTTCCCTTTGAAATAATTGTATCTTATTCTTCATTTGTAATTTCATGTTCAACAAATCTTTGTTCTTCATAAAAAAAAGGAGTTGGAATGAGAAGAAGGGGTCTGCTGTTCACAGTTTAAAAAGAAAAATGATAAATCGGAGTTGTAACTTTAAACAACCATAACTTTTGACACGGGTATCGAAAGAAGTATTATAATATATGAAATCGAAGCTCGTAACGATTCCTAGAATCCTAGCATGCCTTAAAATAGAGCCCCATTTTTCGAACTCAAATTCTACCGTTTCAATCACCTACCGAGGGTTTAAAATTTTGGTCGTACCTATTCCATTTTATTTACTTTTGGTTTGGTTCATTGCAACTATAACGGAGATTATGGTGCCAACTAGTAGTGTGTTTAAAAATATTCTAAATATTGTCAATATCCACCAAATATTCTCAAGGTCATACAAATATTCTCAGGATCCTTCACAAGGGATTGTGAAATTATTTTTGAAAGCAATTAGTTTTGTTTTTTTTAGTTATGGGCTTTTTACGTTTAGCGATTTTATTTTTAGTGAATTGTGAAATTTCATTTGTCTTATTTATCATAATTATTTATATGCTTTTATTCTTTAAGGATGCATTATGCACAATTCACAACAAAATAGCCCCACAAAAGTTGCATTACGTCTAGGGTTTTGTTGCTTATGATAGAAAACAGCAGCCTTCTGATGGCGGAAGAACTCATATCATTAATGATAATATTTTTAGGAAGATTGTTTCTTTTCTTTCTGGTGTTCTTTATTGAATGTCCGAATTCAAATAATCAAAGGAAGTGATCATCCTTGGTGGCATCTTAATGTTGAGGTTTTATGGACTTGTTGATGTTATTTTCATCTTTGGAGTTCGTTTCGTAGTTCCCTTTGAAATAATTGTATCTTCTTCTTCATTTGTAATTTCATGTTCAACAAATCTTTGTTCTTCATAAAAAAGGAGTTGGAATGAGAAGAAGCGTCCTAATGCTCAGACTTTAAAAAGAAAAATGATAAATCGGAGTTGTAACTTTAAACAACCATAACTTTTGACTCGGGTATCGAAAGAAGTATTATAATATATGAAATCGAAGCTCGTAACGATTCCTAGAATCCTAGCATGCCTTGCGATAGAACCCCATTTTTCGAACTCAAATTCTACCGTTTCAATCACCTACCGAGGGTTTAAAATTTTGGTCGCACCTATTCCATTTTATTTACTTCCGGTTTGGTTCATTGCAACTATAACGGAGATTATGGTGCCAACCAATAGTGTGTTTAAAAATATTCTAAAGATTCTCAATATCCACCAAATATTCTCAAGGTCATACAAATATTCTCTGGATCCTTCACGAGGGATTGTGAAATTATTTTTGAAAGCAATTAGTTTTGTTTTTTTAGTTATGGGCTTTTTACGTTTAGCGATTTTATTTTTAGTGAATTGTGAAATTTCATTTGTCTTATTTATCATAATTATTTATATGCTTTTATTCTTTAAGGATGCATTATGCACAATTCACAACAAAATAGCCCCACAAAAGTTGCATTACGTCTAGGGTTTTGTTGCTTATGATAGAAAACAATAGCCTTCTGATGGCAGAAGAACTCATATCATTAATGATAATATTTTTTAGGAAGATTGTTTCTTTTCTTTCTGGTGTTCTTTATTGAATGTCCGAATTCAAATAATCAAAGGAAGTGATCATCCTTGGTGGCATCTTAATGTTGAGGTTTTATGGACTTGTTGATGTTATTTTCATCTTTGGAGTTCGTTTCGTAGTTCCCTTTGAAATAATTGTATCTTCTTCTTCATTTGTAATTTCATGTTCAACAAATCTTTGTTCTTCATAAAAAAGGAGTTGGAATGAGAAGAAGGGTTCTCCTCTTCACACTTTAAAAAGAAAAATGATAAATCGGAGTTGTAACTTTAAACAACCATAACTTTTGACTCGGGTATCGAAAGAAGTATTATAATATATGAAATCGAAGCTCGTAACGATTCCTAGAATCCTAGCATGCCTTGCGATAGAACCCCATTTTTTGAACTCAAATTCTACCTTTTCAATCACCTACCGAGGGTTTAAAATTTTGGTCGCACCTATTCCATTTTATTTACTTCCGGTTTGGTTCATTGCAACTATAACGGAGATTATGGTGCCAACCAATAGTGTGTTTAAAAATATTCTAAAGATTCTCAATATCCACCAAATATTCTCAGGATCCTTCACAAGGGATTGTGAAATTATTTTTGAAAGCAATTAGTTTTGTTTTTTTTAGTTATGGGCTTTTTACGTTTAGCGATTTTATTTTTAGTGAATTGTGAAATTTCATTTGTCTTATTTATCATAATTATTTATATGCTTTTATTCTTTAAGGATGCATTATGCACAATTCACAACAAAATAGCCCCACAAAAGTTGCATTACGTCTAGGGTTTTGTTGCTTATGATAGAAAACAACAACCTTCTAATAGCGGAAGAACTCATATCATTAATGATAATATTTTTTAGGAAGATTGTTTCTTTTCTTTCTGGTGTTCTTTATTGAATGTCCGAATTCAAATAATCAAAGGAAGTGATCATCCTTGGTGGCATCTTAATGTTGAGGTTTTATGGACTTGTTGATGTTATTTTCATCTTTGGAGTTCGTTTCGTAGTTCCCTTTGAAATAATTGTATCTTCTTCTTCATTTGTAATTTCATGTTCAACAAATCTTTGTTCTTCATAAAAAAAGGAGTTGGAATGAGAAGAAGGGGTCTGCTGTTCACACTTTAAAAAGAAAAATGATAAATCGGAGTTGTAACTTTAAACAACCATAACTTTTGACTCGGGTATCGAAAGAAGTATTATAATATATGAAATCGAAGCTCGTAACGATTCCTAGAATCCTAGCATGCCTTGCGATAGAGCCCCATTTTTCGAACTCAAATTCTACCGTTTCAATCACCTACCGAGGGTTTAAAATTTTGGTCGCACCTATTCCATTTTATTTACTTCCGGTTTGGTTCATTGCAACTATAACGGAGATTATGGTGCCAACCAATAGTGTGTTTAAAAATATTCTAAAGATTCTCAATATCCACCAAATATTCTCAAGGTCATACAAATATTCTCGGGATCCTTCACAAGGGATTGTGAAATTATTTTTGAAAGCAATTAGTTTTGTTTTTTTAGTTATGGGCTTTTTACGTTTAGCGATTTTATTTTTAGTGAATTGTGAAATTTCATTTGTCTTATTTATCATAATTATTTATATGCTTTTATTCTTTAAGGATGCATTATGCACAATTCACAACAAAATAGCCCCACAAAAGTTGCATTACGTCTAGGGTTTTGTTGCTTATGATAGCAAACAATGAAATTTTCCGATGGCGGAAGAACTCATATCATTAATGATAATATTTTTTAGGAAGATTGTTTCTTTTCTTTCTGGTGTTCTTTATTGAATGTCCGAATTCAAATAATCAAAGGTAGTGATCATCCTTGGTGGCATCTTAATGTTGAGGTTTTATGGACATGTTGATGTTATTTTCATCTTTGGAGTTCGTTTCGTAGTTCCCTTTGAAATAATTGTATCTTCTTCTTCATTTGTAATTTCATGTTCAACAAATCTTTGTTCTTCATAAAACAAGGAGTTGGAATGAGAAGAAGGGTTCTACTGTTCACACTTTAAAAAGAAAAATGATAAATCGGAGTTGTAACTTTAAACAACCATAACTTTTGACTCGGGTATCGAAAGAAGTATTATAATATATGAAATCGAAGCTCGTAACGATTCCTAGAATCCTAGCATGCCTTGCGATAGAACCCCATTTTTCGAACTCAAATTCTACCATTTCAATCACCTACCGAGGGTTTAAAATTTTGGTCGCACCTATTCCATTTTATTTACTTCCGGTTTGGTTCATTGCAACTATAACGGAGATTATGGTGCCAACCATTAGTGTGTTTAAAAATATTCTAAAGATTCTCAATATCCACCAAATATTCTCAAGGTCATACAAATATTCTCAGGATCCTTCACAAGTGATTGTGAAATTATTTTTGAAAGCAATTAGTTTTGTTTTTTTTAGTTATGGGCTTTTTACGTTTAGCGATTTTATTTTTAGTGAATTGTGAAATTTCATTTGTCTTATTTATCATAATTATTTATATGCTTTTATTCTTTAAGGATGCATTATGCACAATTCACAACAAAATAGCCCCACAAAGGTTGCATTACGTCTAGGGTTTTGTTGCTTATGATAGAAAACAACAGCCTTCTGATGGCGGAAGAACTCATATCATTAATGATAATATTTTTTAGGAAGATTGTTTCTTTTCTTTCTGGTGTTCTTTATTGAATGTCCGAATTCAAATAATCAAAGGAAGTGATCATCCTTGGTGGCATCTTAATGTTGAGGTTTTATGGACTTGTTGATGTTATTTTCATCTTTGGAGTTCGTTTCGTAGTTCCCTTTGAAATAATTGTATCTTCTTCTTCATTTGTAATTTCATGTTCAACAAATCTTTGTTCTTCATAAAAAAAGGAGTTGGAATGAGAAGAAGGTGCTGTTGTTCACCGTTTAAAAAGAAAAATGATAAATCGGAGTTGTAACTTTAAACAACCATAACTTTTGACTCGGGTATCGAAAGAAGTATTATAATATATGAAATCGAAGCTCGTAACGATTCCTAGAATCCTAGCATGCCTTGCGATAGAACCCCATTTTTCGAACTCAAATTCTACCGTTTCAATCACCTACCGAGGGTTTAAAATTTTGGTCGCACCTATTCCATTTTATTTACTTCCGGTTTGGTTCATTGCAACTATAACGGAGATTATGGTGCCAACCAATAGTGTGTTTAAAAATATTCTAAAGATTCTCAATATCCACCAAATATTCTCAAGGTCATACAAATATTCTCAGGATCCTTCACAAGGGATTGTGAAATTATTTTTGAAAGCAATTAGTTTTGTTTTTTTTAGTTATGGGCTTTTTACGTTTAGCGATTTTATTTTTAGTGAATTGTGAAATTTCATTTGTCTTATTTATCATAATTATTTATATGCTTTTATTCTTTAAGGATGCATTATGCACAATTCACAACAAAATAGCCCCACAAAAGTTGCATTACGTCTAGGGTTTTGTTGCTTATGATAGAAAACAGCAGCCTTCTGATGGCGGAAGAACTCATATCATTAATGATAATATTTTTTAGGAAGATTGTTTCTTTTCTTTCTGGTGTTCTTTATTGAATGTCCGAATTCAAATAATCAAAGGAAGTGATCATCCTTGGTGGCATCTTAATGTTGAGGTTTTATGGACTTGTTGATGTTATTTTCATCTTTGGAGTTCGTTTCGTAGTTCCCTTTGAAATAATTGTATCTTCTTCTTCATTTGTAATTTCATGTTCAACAAATCTTTGTTCTTCATAAAACAAGGAGTTGGAATGAGAAGAAGGGGTCTGCTGTTCACAGTTTAAAAAGAAAAATGATAAATCGGAGTTGTAACTTTAAACAACCATAACTTTTGACTCGTGTATCCAAAGAAGTATTATAATATATGAAATCGAAGCTCGTAACGATTCCTAGAATCCTAGCATGCCTTGCGATAGAACCCCATTTTTCGAACTCAAATTCTACCGTTTCAATCACCTACCGAGGGTTTAAAATTTTGGTCGCAGCTATTCCATTTTATTTACTTCCGGTTTGGTTCATTGCAACTATAACGGAGATTATGGTGCCAACCAATAGTGTGTTTAAAAATATTCTAAAGATTCTCAATATCCACCAAATATTCTCAAGGTCATACAAATATTCTCAGGATCCTTCACAAGGGATTGTGAAATTATTTTTGAAAGCAATTAGTTTTGTTTTTTTTAGTTATGGGCTTTTTACGTTTAGCGATTTTATTTTTAGTGAATTGTGAAATTTCATTTGTCTTATTTATCATAATTATTTATATGCTTTTATTCTTTAAGGATGCATTATGCACAATTCACAACAAAATAGCCCCACAAAAGTTGCATTACGTCTAGGGTTTTGTTGCTTATGATAGAAAACAACAGCCTTCTGATGGCGGAAGAACTCATATCATTAATGATAATATTTTTTAGGAAGATTGTTTCTTTTCTTTCTGGTGTTCTTTATTGAATGTCCGAATTCAAATAATCAAAGGAAGTGATCATCCTTGGTGGCATCTTAATGTTGAGGTTTTATGGACTTGTTGATGTTATTTTCATCTTTGGAGTTCGTTTCGTAGTTCCCTTTGAAATAATTGTATCTTCTTCTTCATTTGTAATTTCATGTTCAACAAATCTTTGTTCTTCATAAAAAAAGGAGTTGGAATGAGAAGAAGGGTTCTACTGTTCACACTTTAAAAAGAAAAATGATAAATCGGAGTTGTAACTTTAAACAACCATAACTTTTGACTCGGGTATCGAAAGAAGTATTATAATATATGAAATCGAAGCTCGTAACGATTCCTAGAATCCTAGCATGCCTTGCGATAGAGCCCCATTTTTCGAACTCAAATTCTACCGTTTCAATCACCTACCGAGGGTTTAAAATTTTGGTCGCACCTATTCCATTTTATTTACTTCCGGTTTGGTTCATTGCAACTATAACGGAGATTATGGTGCCAACCAATAGTGTGTTTAAAAATATTCTAAAGATTCTCAATATCCACCAAATATTCTCAAGGTCATACAAATATTCTCTGGATCCTTCACAAGGGATTGTGAAATTATTTTTGAAAGCAATTAGTTTTGTTTTTTTTAGTTATGGGCTTTTTACGTTTAGCGATTTTATTTTTAGTGAATTGTGAAATTTCATTTGTCTTATTTATCATAATTATTTATATGCTTTTATTCTTTAAGGATGCATTATGCACAATTCACAACAAAATAGCCCCACAAAAGTTGCATTACGTCTAGGGTTTTGTTGCTTATGATAGAAAACAACAGCCTTCTGATGGCGGAAGAACTCATATCATTAATGATAATATTTTTTAGGAAGATTGTTTCTTTTCTTTCTGGTGTTCTTTATTGAATGTCCGAATTCAAATAATCAAAGGAAGTGATCATCCTTGGTGGCATCTTAATGTTGAGGTTTTATGGACTTGTTGATGTTATTTTCATCTTTGGAGTTCGTTTCGTAGTTCCCTTTGAAATAATTGTATCTTATTCTTCATTTGTAATTTCATGTTCAACAAATCTTTGTTCTTCATAAAAAAAGGAGTTGGAATGAGAAGAAGGGGTCTCTTGTTCACAGTTTAAAAAGAAAAATGATAAATCGGAGTTGTAACTTTAAACAACCATAACTTTTGACTCGGGTATCGAAAGAAGTATTATAATATATGAAATCGAAGCTCGTAACGATTCCTAGAATCCTAGCATGCCTTGCGGTAGAAACCCATTTTTCGAACTCAAATTCTACCGTTTCAATCACCTACCGAGGGTTTAAAATTTTGGTCGCACCTATTCCATTTTATTTACTTCCGGTTTGGTTCATTGCAACTATAACGGAGATTATGGTGCCAACCAATAGTGTGTTTAAAAATATTCTAAAGATTCTCAATATCCACCAAATATTCTCAAGGTCATACAAATATTCTCAGGATCCTTCACAAGGGATTGTGAAATTATTTTTGAAAGCAATTAGTTTTGTTTTTTTAGTTATGGGCTTTTTACGTTTAGCGATTTTATTTTTAGTGAATTGTGAAATTTCATTTGTCTTATTTATCATAATTATTTATATGCTTTTATTCTTTAAGGATGCATTATGCACAATCCACAACAAAATAGCCCCACAAAAGTTGCATTATGTCTAGGGTTTTGTTGGTTATGATAGAAAACAGCAGCCTTCTGATGGCGGAAGAACTCATATCATTAATGATAATATTTTTTAGGAAGATTGTTTCTTTTCTTTCTGGTGTTATTTATTGAATATCCGAATTCAAATAATCAAAGGAAGTGATCATCCTTGGTGGCATCTTAATGTTGAGGATTTATGCACTTGTTGATGTTATTATCATCTTTGGAGTTCGTTTCGTAGTTCCCTTTGAAATAATTGTATCTTCTTCTTCATTTGTAATTTCATGTAGAACAAATCTTTGTTCATCATAAAAAAAGGAGTTGGAATGAGAAGAAGGGTTCTACTGTTCACACTTTAAAAAGAAAAATGATAAATCGGAGTTGTAACTTTAAACAACCATAACTTTTGACTCGGGTATCGAAAGAAGTATTATAAAATATGAAATCGAAGCTCGTAACGATTCCTAGAATCCTAGCATGCCTTGCGATAGAACTCCTTTTTTCGAAGTCAAATTCAACGGTTTCAATCACCTACCGAGGGTTTAAAAAGTTTGCTCGCACCTATTCCATTTTATTTACTTCCGGTTTGGTTCATTGCAACTATAACGGAGATTATGGTGCCAACCAATAGTGTGTTTAAAAATATTCTAAAGATTCTCAATATCCACCAAATATTCTCAAGGTCATATCCTTCACAAGTGATTGTGAAATTATTTTTGAAATTAATTAGTTTTGTTTTTTTTAGTTATGGGCTTTTTACTGTTAGCGATTTTATTTTTAGTGAATTCTGAAATTTCATTTGTCTTATTTATCATAATTATTTATATGCCTTTATTACTTAAGGATGCATTAGGCACAATTCACAACAAAATAGCCCCACAAAGATTGCATTACATCTAGGGTTTTGTTGCTTATGATAGAAAACAGCAGACTTCTGATGGCTGAAGAACTCATATCATTAATGATAATATTTTTTAGGAAGATTGTTTCTTTTCTTTCTGGTTTTCTTTATTGAATGTCCGAATTCAAATAATCAAAGGAAGTGATCATCCTTGGTGGCATCTTAATGTTGTGGTTTTATGGAGTTGTTGATGTTATTTTCATCTTTGGAGTTCGTTTCGTAGTTACCTTTGAAATAATTGTATCTTCTTCTTCATTTGTAATTTCATGTACAATAAATCTTTGTTCTTCACAAAAAAAGGAGTTGGAAAGAGGGGAAGGGTTCTGCTGTTCACACTTTAAAAAGAAAAATGATAAATCGGAGTTGTAACTTTAAACAACCATAACTTTTGAGTCGGGTATCGAAAGAAGTATTATAATATATGAAATCGAAGCTCGTAACGATTCCTAGAATCCTAGCATGCCTTGCGATAGAGCCCCATTTTTCGAACTCAAATTCTACCGTTTCAATCACCTACCGAGGGTTTAAAATTTTGGTCGCACCTATTCCATTTTATTTACTTCCGGTTTGGTTCATTGCAACTATAACGGAGATTATGGTGCCAACAATTAGTGTGTTTAAAAATATTCCAAAGATTCTCAATATTCACCAAATATTCTCAAGGTCATACAAATATTCTCAGGATCCTTCACAACTGATTGTGAAATTATTTTTGAAAGCAATTAGTTTTGTTTTTTTTAGTTTTGGGCTTTTTACGTTTAGCAATTTTATTTTTAGTGAATTGTGAAGTTTCATTTGTCTTATTTATCATAATCATTTATATGCTTTTATTCTTTAAGGATGCATTATGCACAATTCACAACAAAATCGCCCCACAAAAGTTGCATTACGTCTAGTGTTTTGTTGCTTATCATAAAAAACAACAAACTTCTGATAGCGGAAGAACTCATATCATTAATGATAATATTTTTTAGGAAGATTGTTTCTTTTCTTTCTGGTGTTCTTTATTGAATGTCCGAATTCAAATAATCAAAGGAAGTGATCATCCTTGGTGGCATCTTAACGTTGAGGTTTTATGGACTTGTTGATGTTATTTTCATCTTTGGAGTTCGTTTCGTAGTTCCCTTTGAAATAATTGTATCTTCTTCTTCATTTGTAATTTCATGTTCAACAAATCTTTGTTCTTCATAAAACAAGGAGTTGGAATGAGAAGAAGGGGTCTACTGTTCACAGTTTAAAAAGAAAAATGATAAATCGGAGTTGTAACTTTAAAAAACCATAACTTTTGACTCGGGTATCGAAAGAAGTATTATAATATATGAAATCGAAGCTCGTAACGATTCCTAGAATCCTAGAATGCCTTGCGATAGAACCCCATTTTTCAAACTCAAATTCTACCGTTTCAATCACCTACCGAGGGTTTAAAATTTTGGTCGCACCTATTCCATTTAATTTACTTCCTGTTTGGTTCATTGCAACTATAACGTAGATTATGGTGCCAACCAATAGTGTGTTTAAAAATATTCTAAAGATTCTCAATATCCACCAAAATATTCTCAAGGTCATACAAATATTCTCAGGATCCTTCACAAGGGATTGTGAAATTATTTTTGAAAGCATTAGTTTTGTCTTTTTTTAGTTATGGGCTTTTTACATTTAGCGATTTTATTTTTAGTGAATTGTGAAATTTAATTTGTCTTATTTATCATAATTATTTATATGCTTTTATTCTTTAAGGATGCATTATGCACAATTCACAACAAAATAGCCCCACAAAGGTTGCATTACGTCTAGGGTTTTGTTGCTTATGATAGAAAACAGCAGCCTTCTGATGGCGGAAGAACTCATATCATTAATGATAATATTTTTTAGGAAGATTGTTTCTTTTCTTTCTGGTGTTCTTTATTGAATGTCCGAATTCAAATAATCAAAGGAAGTGATCATCCTTGGTGGCATCTTAATGTTGAGGTTTTATGGACTTGTTTATGTTATTTTCATCTTTGGAGTTCGTTTCGTAGTTCCCTTTGAAATAATTGTATCTTATTCTTCATTTGTAATTTCATGTTCAACAAATCTTTGTTCTTCATAAAAAAAGGATTTGGAATGAGAAGAAGGGGTCTGCTGTTCACAGTTTAAAAAGAAAAATGATAAATCGGAGTTGTAACTTTAAACAACCATAACTTTTGACACGGGTATCGAAAGAAGTATTATAATATATGAAATCGAAGCTCGTAACGATTCCTAGAATCCTAGCATGCCTTGCGATAGAGCCCCATTTTTCGAACTCAAATTCTACCGTTTCAATCACCTACCGAGGGTTTAAAATTTTGGTCGCACCTATTCCATTTTATTTACTTTCGGTTTGGTTCATTGCAACTATAACGGAGATTATGGTGCCAACTAGTAGTGTGTTTAAAAATATTCTAAAGATTCTCAATATCCACCAAATATTCTCAAGGTCATACAAATATTCTCAGGA
Organism: Hippophae gyantsensis; assembly: GCA_030763125.1. Classification (NCBI taxonomy): domain Eukaryota; kingdom Viridiplantae; phylum Streptophyta; class Magnoliopsida; order Rosales; family Elaeagnaceae; genus Hippophae; species Hippophae gyantsensis. The sequence continues at coordinate 36,848,577 of CM061032.1, read as the reverse complement.
TCCTTCACAAGGGATTGTGAAATTATTTTTGAAAGCAATTAGTTTTGTTTTTTTTAGTTATGGGCTTTTTACGTTTAGCGATTTTATTTTTAGTGAATTGTGAAATTTCATTTGTCTTATTTATCATAATTATTTATATGCTTTTATTCTTTAAGGATGCATTATGCACAATTCACAACAAAATAGCCCCACAAAAGTTGCATTACGTCTAGGGTTTTGTTGCTTATGATAGAAAACAGCAGCCTTCTGATGGCGGAAGAACTCATATCATTAATGATAATATTTTTTAGGAAGATTGTTTCTTTTCTTTCTGGTGTTCTTTATTGAATGTCCGAATTCAAATAATCAAAGGAAGTGATCATCCTTGGTGGCATCTTAATGTTGAGGTTTTATGGACTTGTTGATGTTATTTTCATCTTTGGAGTTCGTTTCGTAGTTCCCTTTGAAATAATTGTATCTTCTTCTTCATTTGTAATTTCATGTTCAACAAATCTTTGTTCATCATAAAAAAGGAGTTGGAATGAGAAGAAGGGGTCTGTTGTTCACAGTTTAAAAGAAAAATGATAAATCGGAGTTGTAACTTTAAACAACCATAACTTTTGACACGGGTATCGAAAGAAGTATTATAATATATGAAATCGAAGCTCGTAACGATTCCTAGAATCCTAGCATGCCTTGCGATAGAGCCCCATTTTTCGAACTCAAATTCTACCGTTTCAATCACCTACCGAGGGTTTAAAATTTTGGTCGCACCTATTCCATTTTATTTACTTCCGGTTTGGTTCATTGCAACTATAACGGAGATTATGGTGCCAACCAATAGTGTGTTTAAAAATATTCTAAAGATTCTCAATATCCACCAAATATTCTCAAGGTCATACAAATATTCTCTGGATCCTTCACAAGGGATTGTGAAATTATTTTTGAAAGCAATTAGTTTTGTTTTTTTTAGTTATGGGCTTTTTACGTTTAGCGATTTTATTTTTAGTGAATTGTGAAATTTCATTTGTCTTATTTATCATAATTATTTATATGCTTTTATTCTTTAAGGATGCATTATGCACAATTCACAACAAAATAGCCCCACAAAAGTTGCATTACGTCTAGGGTTTTGTTGCTTATGATAGAAAACAACAGCCTTCTGATGGCGGAAGAACTCATATCATTAATGATAATATTTTTTAGGAAGATTGTTTCTTTTCTTTCTGGTGTTCTTTATTGAATGTCCGAATTCAAATAATCAAAGGAAGTGATCATCCTTGGTGGCATCTTAATGTTGAGGTTTTATGGACTTGTTGATGTTATTTTCATCTTTGGAGTTCGTTTCGTAGTTCCCTTTGAAATAATTGTATCTTCTTCTTCATTTGTAATTTCATGTTCAACAAATCTTTTTTCTTCATAAAAAAGGAGTGGAAAAGAGAAGAAGGGTTCTGTTGTTCACACTTTAAAAAGAAAAATGATAAATCGGAGTTGTAACTTTAAACAACCATAACTTTTGACTCGGGTATCGAAAGAAGTATTATAATATATGAAATCGAAGCTCGTAACGATTCCTAGAATCCTAGCATGCCTTGCGATAGAGCCCCATTTTTCGAACTCAAATTCTACCGTTTCAATCACCTACCGAGGGTTTAAAATTTTGGTCGCACCTATTCCATTTTATTTACTTCCGGTTTGGTTCATTGCAACTATAACGGAGATTATGGTGCCAACCAATAGTGTGTTTAAAAATATTCTAAAGATTCTCAATATCCACCAAATATTCTCAAGGTCATACAAATATTCTCAGGATCCTTCACAAGGGATTGTGAAATTATTTTTGAAAGCAATTAGTTTTTTTTTTAGTTATGTGCTTTTTACGTTTAGCGATTTTATTTTTAGTGAATTGTGAAATTTCATTTGTCTTATTTATCATAATTATTTATATGCTTTTATTCTTTAAGGATGCATTATGCACAATTCACAACAAAATAGCCCCACAAAAGTTGCATTACGTCTAGGGTTTTGTTGCTTATGATAGAAAACAGCAGCCTTCTGATGGCGGAAGAACTCATATCATTAATCATAATATTTTTTAGGAAGATTGTTTCTTTTCTTTCTGGTGTTATTTATTGAATATCCGAATTCAAATAATCAAAGGAAGTGATCATCCTTGCTGGCATCTTAATGTTGAGGATTTATGGACTTGTTGATGTTATTTTCATCTTTGGAGTTCGTTTCGTAGTTCCCTTTGAAATAATTGTATCTTCTTCTTCATTTGTAATTTCATGTAGAACAAATCTTTGTTCATCATAAAAAAGGAGTTGGAATGAGAAGAAGGGGTCTGCTGTTCACACTTTAAAAAGAAAAATGATAAATCGGAGTTGTAACTTTAAACAACCATAACTTTTGACTCGGGTATCGAAAGAAGTATTATAATATATGAAATCGAAGCTCGTAACGATTCCTAGAATCCTAGCATGCCTTGCGATAGAATCCCGTTTTTCAAACTCAAATTCTACCGTTTCAATCACCTACCGAGGGTTTAAAATTTTGGTCGCACCTATTCCATTTTATTTACTTCCGGTTTGGTTCATTGCAACTATAACGGAGATTATGGTGCCAACCAATAGTGTGTTTAAAAATATTCTAAAGATTCTCAATATCCACCAAATATTCTCAACGTCATACAAATATTCTCAGGATCCTTCACAAGGGATTGTGAAATTATTTTTGAAAGCAATTAGTTTTGTTTTTTTAGTTATGGGCTTTTTACGTTTAGCGATTTTATTTTTAGTGAATTGTGAAATTTCATTTGTCTTATTTATCATAATTATTTATATGCTTTTATTCTTTAAGGATGCATTATGCACAATTCACAACAAAATAGCCCCACAAAAGTTGCATTACGTCTAGGGTTTTGTTGCTTATGATAGAAAACAATGAAATTTTCTGATGGCGGAAGAACTCATATCATTAATCATAATATTTTTAGGAAGATTGTTTCTTTTCTTTCTGGTGTTCTTTATTGAATGTCCGAATTCAAATAATCAAAGGAAGTGATCATCCTTGGTGGCATCTTAATGTTGAGGTTTTATGGACTTGTTGATGTTATTTTCATCTTTGGAGTTCGTTTCGTAGTTCCCTTTGAAATAATTGTATCTTATTCTTCATTTGTAATTTCATGTTCAACAAATCTTTGTTCTTCATAAAAAAAGGAGTTGGAAAGAGAAGAAGGGTCTGCTGTTCACACTTTAAAAAGAAAAATAATAAATCGGAGTTGTAACTTTAAACAACCATAACTTTTGAGTCGGGTATCGAAAGAAGTATTATAATATATGAAATCGAAGCTCGTAACGATTCCTAGAATCCTAGCATGCCTTGCGATAGAGCCCCATTTTTCGAACTCAAATTCTACCGTTTCAATCACCTACCGAGGGTTTAAAATTTTGGTCGCACCTATTCCATTTTATTTACTTCCGGTTTGGTTCATTGCAACTATAACGGAGATTATGGTGCCAACCAGTAGTGTGTTTAAAAATATTCTAAAGATTCTCAATATCCACCAAATATTCTCAAGGTCATACAAATATTCTCTGGATCCTTCACGAGGGATTGTGAAATTATTTTTGAAAGGAATTAGTTTTGTTTTTTTAGTTATGGGCTTTTTACGTTTAGCGATTTTATTTTTAGTGAATTGTGACATTTCATATCTCTTATTTATCATAATTATTTATATGCTTTTATTCTTTAAGGATGCATTATGCACAATTCACAACAAAATAGCCCCACAAAAGTTGCATTACGTCTAGGGTTTTGTTGCTTATGATAGAAAACAATGAAATTTCGATGGCGGAAGAACTCATATCATTAATGATAATATTTTTAGGAAGATTGTTTCTTTTCTTTCTGGTGTTCTTTATTGAATGTCCGAATTCAAATAATCAAAGGAAGTGATCATCCTTGGTGGCATCTTAATGTTGAGGTTTTATGGACTTGTTGATGTTATTTTCATCTTTGGAGTTCGTTTCGTAGTTCCCTTTGAAATAATTGTATCTTCTTCTTCATTTGTAATTTCATGTTCAACAAATCTTTGTTCTTCATAAAAAAGGAGTTGGAATGAGAAGAAGTCTCATTGTTCACACTTTAAAAAGAAAAATGATAAATCGGAGTTGTAACTTTAAACAACCATAACTTTTGACACGGGTATCGAAAGAAGTATTATAATATATGAAATCGAAGCTCGTAACGATTCCTAGAATCCTAGCATGCCTTGCGATAGAGCCCCATTTTTCGAACTCAAATTCTACCGTTTCAATCACCTACCGAGGGTTTAAAATTTTGGTCGCACCTATTCCATTTTATTTACTTCCGGTTTGGTTCATTGCAACTATAACGGAGATTATGGTGCCAACCAATAGTGTGTTTAAAAATATTCTAAAGATTCTCAATATCCACCACATATTCTCAAGGTCATACAAATATTCTCCGGATCCTTCACAAGGGATTGTGAAATTATTTTTGAAAGCAATTAGTTTTGTTTTTTTTAATTATGGGCTTTTTACGTTTAGCGATTTTATTTTTAGTGAATTGTGAAATTTCATTTGTCTTATTTATCATAATTATTTATATGCTTTTATTCTTTAAGGATGCATTATGCACAATTCACAACAAAATAGCCCCACAAAAGTTGCATTACGTCTAGGGTTTTGTTGCTTATGATAGAAAACAACAGCCTTCTGATGGTAGAAGAACTCATATCATTAATGATAATATTTTTTAGGAAGATTGTTTATTTTCTTTCTGGTGTTCTTTATTGAATGTCCGAATTCAAATAATCAAAGGAAGTGATCATCCTTGGTGGCATCTTAATGTTGAGGTTTTATGGACTTGTTGATGTTATTTTCATCTTTGGAGTTCGTTTCGTAGTTCCCTTTGAAATAATTGTATCTTATTCTTCATTTGTAATTTCATGTTCAACAAATCTTTGTTCTTCATAAAAAAAGGAGTTGGAATGAGAAGAAGGGGTCTCATTGTTCACACTTTAAAAGAAAAATGATAAATCGGAGTTGTAACTTTAAACAACCATAACTTTTGACTCGGGTATCGAAAGAAGTATTATAATATATGAAATCGAAGCTCGTAACGATTCCTAGAATCCTAGCATGCCTTGCGATAGAACCCCATTTTTCGAACTCAAATTCTACCGTTTCAATCACCTACCGAGGGTTTAAAATTTTGGTCGCACCTATTCCATTTTATTTACTTCCGGTTTGGTTCATTGCAACTATAACGGAGATTATGGTGCCAACCAATAGTGTGTTTAAAAATATTCTAAAGATTCTCAATATCCACCAAATATTCTCAAGGTCATACAAATATTCTCTGGATCCTTCACAAGGGATTGTGAAATTATTTTTGAAAGCAATTAGTTTTGTTTTTTTTAGTTATGGGCTTTTTACGTTTAGCGATTTTATTTTTAGTGAATTGTGAAATTTCATTTGTCTTATTTATCATAATTATTTATATGCTTTTATTCTTTAAGGATGCATTATGCACAATTCACAACAAAATAGCCCCACAAAAGTTGCATTACGTCTAGGGTTTTGTTGCTTATGATAGAAAACAGCAGCCTTCTGATGGCGGAAGAACTCATATCATTAATGATAATATTTTTTAGGAAGATTGTTTCTTTTCTTTCTGGTGTTCTTTATTGAATGTCCGAATTCAAATAATCAAAGGAAGTGATCATCCTTGGTGGCATCTTAATGTTGAGGTTTTATGGACTTGTTGATGTTATTTTCATCTTTGGAGTTCGTTTCGTAGTTCCCTTTGAAATAATTGTATCTTCTTCTTCATTTGTAATTTCATGTTCAACAAATATTTGTTCTTCATAAAACAAGGAGTTGGAATGAGAAGAAGGGGTCTGCTGTTCACACTTTAAAAAAAAATGATAAATCGGAGTTGTAACTTTAAACAACCATAACTATTGACTCGGGTATCGAAAGAAGTATTATAATATATGAAATCGAAGCTCGTAACGATTCCTAGAATCCTAGCATGCCTTGCGGTAGAACCCAATTTTTCGAACTCAAATTCTACCGTTTCAATCACCTACCGAGGGTTTAAAATTTTGGTCGCAGCTATTCCATTTTATTTACTTCCGGTTTGGTTCATTGCAACTATAACGGAGATTATGGTGCCAACCAATAGTGTGTTTAAAAATATTCTAAAGATTCTCAATATCCACCAAATATTCTCAAGGTCATACAAATATTCTCAGGATCCTTCACAAGGGATTGTGAAATTATTTTTGAAAGCAATTAGTTTTGTTTTTTTTAGTTATGGGCTTTTTACGTTTAGCGATTTTATTTTTAGTGAATTGTGAAATTTCATTTGTCTTATTTATCATAATTATTTATATGCTTTTATTCTTTAAGGATGCATTATGCACAATTCACAACAAAATAGCCCCACAAAAGTTGCATTACGTCTAGGGTTTTGTTGCTTATGATAGAAAACAACAGCCTTCTGATGGCGGAAGAACTCATATCATTAATGATAATATTTTTTAGGAAGATTGTTTCTTTTCTTTCTGGTGTTCTTTATTGAATGTCCGAATTCAAATAATCAAAGGAAGTGATCATCCTTGGTGGCATCTTAATGTTGAGGTTTTATGGACTTGTTGATGTTATTTTCATCTTTGGAGTTCGTTTCGTAGTTCCCTTTGAAATAATTGTATCTTCTTCTTCATTTGTAATTTCATGTTCAACAAATCTTTGTTCTTCATAAAAAAAGGAGTTGGAAAGAGAAGAAGGGTTCTGCTGTTCACACTTTAAAAAGAAAAATGATAAATCGGAGTTGTAACTTTAAACAACCATAACTTTTGACTCGGGTATCGAAAGAAGTATTATAATATATGAAATCGAAGCTCGTAACGATTCCTAGAATCCTAGCATGCCTTGCGATAGAACCCCATTTTTCGAACTCAAATTCTACCGTTTCAATCACCTACCGAGGGTTTAAAATTTTGGTCGCACCTATTCCATTTTATTTACTTCCGGTTTGGTTCATTGCAACTATAACGGAGATTATGGTGCCAACCAATAGTGTGTTTAAAAATATTCTAAAGATTCTCAATATCCACCAAATATTCTCAAGGTCATACAAATATTCTCAGGATCCTTCACAAGGGATTGTGAAATTATTTTTGAAAGCAATTAGTTTTGTTTTTTTAGTTATGGGCTTTTTACGTTTAGCGATTTTATTTTTAGTGAATTGTGAAATTTCATTTGTCTTATTTATCATAATTATTTATATGCTTTTATTCTTTAAGGATGCATTATGCACAATTCACAACAAAATAGCCCCACAAAAGTTGCATTACGTCTAGGGTTTTGTTGCTTATGATAGAAAACAACAGCCTTCTGATGGCGGAAGAACTCATATCATTAATGATAATATTTTTTAGGAAGATTGTTTCTTTTCTCTGGTGTTCTTTATTGAATGTCCGAATTCAAATAATCAAAGGAAGTGATCATCCTTGGTGGCATCTTAATGTTGAGGTTTTATGGACTTGTTGATGTTATTTTCATCTTTGGAGTTCGTTTCGTAGTTCCCTTTGAAATAATTGTATCTTATTCTTCATTTGTAATTTCATGTTCAACAAATCTTTGTTCTTCATAAAAAAAGGAGTTGGAATGAGAAGAAGGGGTCTGCTGTTCACACTTTAAAAAGAAAAATGATAAATCGGAGTTGTAACTTTAAACAACCATAACTTTTGACTCGGGTATCGAAAGAAGTATTATAATATATGAAATCGAAGCTCGTAACGATTCCTAGAATCCTAGCATGCCTTGCGATAGAACCCCATTTTTCGAACTCAAATTCTACCGTTTCAATCACCTACCGAGGGTTTAAAATTTTGGTCGCACCTATTCCATTTTATTTACTTCCGGTTTGGTTCATTGCAACTATAACGGAGATTATGGTGCCAACCAATAGTGTGTTTAAAAATATTCTAAAGATTCTCAATATCCACCAAATATTCTCAAGGTCATACAAATATTCTCAGGATCCTTCACAAGGGATTGTGAAATTATTTTTGAAAGCAATTAGTTTTGTTTTTTTTAGTTATGGGCTTTTTACGTTTAGCGATTTTATTTTTAGTGAATTGTGAAATTTCATTTGTCTTATTTATCATAATTATTTATATGCTTTTATTCTTTAAGGATGCATTATGCACAATTCACAACAAAATAGCCCCACAAAAGTTGCATTACGTCTAGGGTTTTGTTGCTTATGATAGAAAACAGCAGCATTTTGATGGCTATAGAACTCATATCATTAATGATAATATTTTTTAGGAAGATTGTTTCTTTTCTTTCTGGTGTTCTTTATTGAATGTCCGAATTCAAATAATCAAAGGAAGTGATCATCCTTGGTGGCATCTTAATGTTGAGGTTTTATGGACTTGTTGATGTTATTTTCATCTTTGGAGTTCGTTTCGTAGTTCCCTTTGAAATAATTGTATCTTCTTCTTCATTTGTAATTTCATGTTCAACAAATCTTTGTTCTTCATAAAAAAAGGAGTTGGAAAGAGAAGAAGGGTTCTACTGTTCACACTTTAAAAAAGAAAAATGATAAATCGGAGTTGTAACTTTAAACAACCATAACTTTTGACTCGGGTATCGAAAGAAGTTTTATAATATATGAAATCGAAGCTCGTAACGATTCCTAGAATCCTAGCATGCCTTGCGATAGAGCCCCATTTTTCGAACTCAAATTCTACCGTTTCAATCACCTACCGAGGGTTTAAAATTTTGGTCGCACCTATTCCATTTTATTTACTTCCGGTTTGGTTCATTGCAACTATAACGGAGATTATGGTGCCAACCAATAGTGTGTTTAAAAATATTCTAAAGATTCTCAATATCCACCAAATATTCTCAAGGTCATACAAATATTCTCAGGATCCTTCACAAGGGATTGTGAAATTATTTTTGAAAGCAATTAGTTTTGTTTTTTTAGTTATGGGCTTTTTACGTTTAGCGATTTTATTTTTAGTGAATTGTGAAATTTCATTTGTCTTATTTATCATAATTATTTATATGCTTTTATTCTTTAAGGATGCATTATGCACAATTCACAACAAAATAGCCCCACAAAAGTTGCATTACGTCTAGGGTTTTGTTGCTTATGATAGAAAACAACAGCCTTCTGATGGCGGAAGAACTCATATCATTAATGATAATATTTTTTAGGAAGATTGTTTCTTTTCTTTCTGGTGTTCTTTATTGAATGTCCGAATTCAAATAATCAAAGGAAGTGATCATCCTTGGTGGCATCTTAATGTTGAGGTTTTATGGACTTGTTGATGTTATTTTCATCTTTGGAGTTCGTTTCGTAGTTCCCTTTGAAATAATTGTATCTTATTCTTCATTTGTAATTTCATGTTCAACAAATCTTTGTTCTTCATAAAAAAGGAGTTGGAATGAGAAGAAGGGTTCTACCGTTCACAGTTTAAAAAGAAAAATGATAAATCGGAGTTGTAACTTTAAAAAACCATAACTTTTGACTCGGGTATCGAAAGAAGTATTATAATATATGAAATCGAAGCTCGTAACGATTCCTAGAATCCTAGCATGCCTTGCGATAGAGCCCCATTTTTCGAACTCAAATTCTACCGTTTCAATCACCTACCGAGGGTTTAAAATTTTGGTCGCACCTATTCCATTTTATTTACTTCCGGTTTGGTTCATTGCAACTATAACGGAGATTATGGTGCCAACCAATAGTGTGTTTAAAAATATTCTAAAGATTCTCAATATCCACCAAATATTCTCAAGGTCATACAAATATTCTCTGGATCCTTCACGAGGGATTGTGAAATTATTTTTGAAAGCAATTAGTTTTGTTTTTTTAGTTATGGGCTTTTTACGTTTAGCGATTTTATTTTTAGTGAATTGTGAAATTTCATTTGTCTTATTTATCATAATTATTTATATGCTTTTATTCTTTAAGGATGCATTATGCACAATTCACAACAAAATAGCCCCACAAAAGTTGCATTACGTCTAGGGTTTTGTTGCTTATGATAGAAAAAAAAGAAATTTTCTGATGGCGGAAGAACTCATATCATTAATGATAATATTTTTTAGGAAGATTGTTTCTTTTCTTTCTGGTGTTCTTTATTGAATGTCCGAATTCAAATAATCAAAGGAAGTGATCATCCTTGGTGGCATCTTAATGTTGAGGTTTTATGGACTTGTTGATGTTATTTTCATCTTTGGAGTTCGTTTCGTAGTTCCCTTTGAAATAATTGTATCTTCTTCTTCATTTGTAATTTCATGTTCAACAAATCTTTGTTCTTCATAAAAAAAGGAGTTGGAAAGAGAAGAAGGGATCTATTGTTCACACTTTAAAAAGAAAAATGATAAATCGGAGTTGTAACTTTAAACAACCATAACTTTTGACTCGGGTATCGAAAGAAGTTTTATAATATATGAAATCGAAGCTCGTAACGATTCCTAGAATCCTAGCATGCCTTGCGGTAGAACCCTATTTTTTGAACTCAAATTCTACAGTTTCAATCACCTACCGAGGGTTTAAAATTTTGGTCGCACCTATTCTATTTTATTTACTTCCGGTTTGGTTCATTGCAACTATAACGGAGATTATGGTGCCAACCAATAGTGTGTTTAAATATATTCTAAAGATTCTCAATATCCACCAAATATTCTCAAGGTCATACAAATATTCTCAGGATCCTTCACAAGGGATTGTGAAATTACTTTTGAAAGCAATTAGTTTTGTTTTTTTTAGTTATGGGCTTTTTACGTTTAGCGATTTTATTTTTAGTGAATTGTGAAATTTCATTTGTCTTATTTATCATAATTATTTATATGCTTTTATTCTTTAAGGATGCATTATGCACAATTCACAACAAAATAGCCCCACAAAAGTTGCATTACGTCTAGGGTTTTGTTGCTTAAGATAGAAAACAACAACCTTCTGATAGTTGAAGAACTCATATCATTAATAATAATATTTTTTAGGAAGATTGTTTCTTTTCTTTCTGGTGTTCTTTATTGAATGTCCGAATTCAAATAATCAAAGGAAGTGATCATCCTTGGTGGCATCTTAATGTTGAGGTTTTATGGACTTGTTGATGTTATTTTCATCTTTGGAGTTCGTTTCGTAGTTCCCTTTGAAATAATTGTATCTTCTTCTTCATTTGTAATTTCATGTAGAACAAATCTTTATTCATCATAAAAAAAGGAGTTGGAATGAGAAGAAGGGGTCTCTTGTTCACACTTTAAAAAGAAAAATGATAAATCGGAGTTGTAACTTTAAACAACCATAACTTTTGACTCGGGTATCGAAAGAAGTATTATAATATATGAAATCGAAGCTCGTAACGATTCCTAGAATCCTAGCATGCCTTGCGATAGAATCCCGTTTTTCAAACTCAAATTCTACCGTTTCAATCACCTACCGAGGGTTTAAAATTTTGGTCGCACCTATTCCATTTTATTTACTTCCGGTTTGGTTCATTGCAACTATAACGGAGATTATGGTGCCAACCAATAGTGTGTTTAAAAATATTCTAAAGATTCTCAATATCCACCAAATATTCTCAAGGTCATACAAATATTCTCAGGATCCTTCACAAGGGATTGTGAAATTATTTTTGAAAGCAATTAGTTTTGTTTTTTTTAGTTATGGGCTTTTTACGTTTAGCGATTTTATTTTTAGTGAATTGTGAAATTTCATTTGTCTTATTTATCATAATTATTTATATGCTTTTATTCTTTAAGGATGCATTATGCACAATTCACAACAAAATAGCCCCACAAAAGTTGCATTACGTCTAGGGTTTTGTTGCTTATGATAGAAAACAACAGCCTTCTGATGGCGGAAGAACTCATATCATTAATGATAATATTTTTAGGAAGATTGTTTCTTTTCTTTCTGGTGTTCTTTATTGAATGTCCGAATTCAAATAATCAAAGGAAGTGATCATCCTTGGTGGCATCTTAATGTTGAGGTTTTATGGACTTGTTGATGTTATTTTCATCTTTGGAGTTCGTTTCGTAGTTCCCTTTGAAATAATTGTATCTTCTTCTTCATTTGTAATTTCATGTTCAACAAATCTTTGTTCTTCATAAAAAAAGGAGTTGGAAAGAGAAGAAGGGTTCTACTGTTCACACTTTAAAAAAGAAAAATGATAAATCGGAGTTGTAACTTTAAACAACCATAACTTTTGACTCGGGTATCGAAAGAAGTATTATAATATATGAAATCGAAGCTCGTAACGATTCCTAGAATCCTAGCATGCCTTGCGATAGAACCCCATTTTTCGAACTCAAATTCTACCGTTTCAATCACCTACCGAGGGTTTAAAATTTTGGTCGCACCTATTCCATTTTATTTACTTCCGGTTTGGTTCATTGCAACTATAACGGAGATTATGGTGCCAACCAATAGTGTGTTTAAAAATATTCTAAAGATTCTCAATATCCACCAAATATTCTCAAGGTCATACAAATATTCTCAGGATCCTTCACAAGGGATTGTGAAATTATTTTTGAAAGCAATTAGTTTTTTTTTTAGTTATGGGCTTTTTACGTTTAGCGATTTTATTTTTAGTGAATTGTGAAATTTCATTTGTCTTATTTATCATAATTATTTATATGCTTTTATTCTTTAAGGATGCATTATGCACAATTCACAACAAAATAGCCCCACAAAAGTTGCATTACGTCTAGGGTTTTGTTGCTTATGATAGAAAACAACAGCCTTCTGATGGCGGAAGAACTCATATCATTAATGATAATATTTTTTAGGAAGATTGTTTCTTTTCTTTCTGGTGTTCTTTATTGAATGTCCGAATTCAAATAATCAAAGGAAGTGATCATCCTTGGTGGCATCTTAATGTTGAGGTTTTATGGACTTGTTGATGTTATTTTCATCTTTGGAGTTCGTTTCGTAGTTCCCTTTGAAATAATTGTATCTTCTTCTTCATTTGTAATTTCATGTTCAACAAATCTTTGTTCTTCATAAAAAAAGGAGTTGGAATGAGAAGAAGGATCTGCTGTTCACACTTTATAAAAAAAATGATAAATCGGAGTTGTAACTTTAAACAACCATAACTTTTGACTCGGGTATCGAAAGAAGTATTATAATATATGAAATCGAAGCTCGTAACGATTCCTAGAATCCTAGCATGCCTTGCGATAGAACCCCATTTTTCGAACTCAAATTCTACCGTTTCAATCACCTACCGAGGGTTTAAAATTTTGGTCGCACCTATTCCATTTTATTTACTTCCGGTTTGGTTCATTGCAACTATAACGGAGATTATGGTGCCAACCAATAGTGTGTTTAAAAATATTCTAAAGATTCTCAATATCCACCAAATATTCTCAAGGTCATACAAATATTCTCTGGATCCTTCACAAGGGATTGTGAAATTATTTTTGAAAGCAATTAGTTTTGTTTTTTTTAGTTATGGGCTTTTTACGTTTAGCGATTTTATTTTTAGTGAATTGTGAAATTTCATTTGTCTTATTTATCATAATTATTTATATGCTTTTATTCTTTAAGGATGCATTATGCACAATTCACAACAAAATAGCCCCACAAAAGTTGCATTACGTCTAGGGTTTTGTTGCTTATGATAGAAAACAGCAGCTTTCTGATGGCGGAAGAACTCATATCATTAATGATAATTTTTTTAGGAAGATTGTTTCTTTTCTTTCTGGTGTTCTTTATTGAATGTCCGAATTCAAATAATCAAAGGAAGTGATCATCCTTGGTGGCATCTTAATGTTGAGGTTTTATGGACTTGTTTATGTTATTTTCATCTTTGGAGTTCGTTTCGTAGTTCCCTTTGAAATAATTGTATCTTATTCTTCATTTGTAATTTCATGTTCAACAAATCTTTGTTCTTCATAAAAAAAGGATTTGGAATGAGAAGAAGGGGTCTGCTGTTCACAGTTTAAAAAGAAAAATGATAAATCGGAGTTGTAACTTTAAACAACCATAACTTTTGACACGGGTATCGAAAGAAGTATTATAATATATGAAATCGAAGCTCGTAACGATTCCTAGAATCCTAGCATGCCTTGCGATAGAGCCCCATTTTTCGAACTCAAATTCTACCGTTTCAATCACCTACCGAGGGTTTAAAATTTTGGTCGCACCTATTCCATTTTATTTACTTTCGGTTTGGTTCATTGCAACTATAACGGAGATTATGGTGCCAACTAGTAGTGTGTTTAAAAATATTCTAAAGATTCTCAATATCCACCAAATATTCTCAAGGTCATACAAATATTCTGAGGATCCTTCACAAGGGATTGTGAAATTATTTTTGAAAGCAATTAGTTTTGTTTTTTTAGTTATGGGCTTTTTACGTTTAGCGATTTTATTTTTAGTGAATTGTGAAATTTCATTTGTCTTATTTATCATAATTATTTATATGCTTTTATTCTTTAAGGATGCATTATGCACAATTCACAACAAAATAGCCCCACAAAAGTTGCATTACGTCTAGGGTTTTGTTGCTTATGATAGAAAACAATGAAATTTTCCGATGGCGGAAGAACTCATATCATTAATTATAAAATTTTTAGGAAGATTGTTTCTTTTCTTTCTGGTGTTCTTTATTGAATGTCCGAATTCAAATAATCAAAGGAAGTGATCATCCTTGGTGGCATCTTAATGTTGAGGTTTTATGGACTTGTTGATGTTATTTTCATCTTTGGAGTTCGTTTCGTAGTTCCCTTTGAAATAATTGTATCTTCTTCTTCATTTGTAATTTCATGTTCAACAAATCTTTGTTCTTCATAAAAAAAGGAGTTGGAATGAGAAGAAGGGTTCTCATGTTCACACTTTAAAAGGAAAAATGATAAATCGGAGTTGTAACTTTAAACAACCATAACTTTTGACTCGGGTATCGAAAGAAGTATTATAATATATGAAATCGAAGCTCGTAACGATTCCTAGAATCCTAGCATGCCTTGCGATAGAGCCCCATTTTTCGAACTCAAATTCTACCGTTTCAATCACCTACCGAGGGTTTAAAATTTTGGTCGCACCTATTCCATTTTATTTACTTCCGGTTTGGTTCATTGCAACTATAACGGAGATTATGGTGCCAACCAATAGTGTGTTTAAAAATATTCTAAAGATTCTCAATATCCACCAAATATTCTCAAGGTCATACAAATATTCTCGGGATCCTTCACAAGGGATTGTGAAATTATTTTTGAAAGCAATTAGTTTTGTTTTTTTAGTTATGGGCTTTTTACGTTTAGCGATTTTATTTTTAGTGAATTGTGAAATTTCATTTGTCTTATTTATCATAATTATTTATATGCTTTTATTCTTTAAGGATGCATTATGCACAATTCACAACAAAATAGCCCCACAAAGGTTGCATTACGTCTAGGGTTTTGTTGCTTATGATAGAAAACAGCAGCCTTCTGATGGCGGAAGAACTCATATCATTAATGATAATATTTTTTAGGAAGATTGTTTCTTTTCTTTCTGGTGTTCTTTATTGAATGTCCGAATTCAAATAATCAAAGGAAGTGATCATCCTTGGTGGCATCTTAATGTTGAGGTTTTATGGACTTGTTTATGTTATTTTCATCTTTGGAGTTCGTTTCGTAGTTCCCTTTGAAATAATTGTATCTTATTCTTCATTTGTAATTTCATGTTCAACAAATCTTTGTTCTTCATAAAAAAAGGATTTGGAATGAGAAGAAGGGGTCTGCTGTTCACAGTTTAAAAAGAAAAATGATAAATCGGAGTTGTAACTTTAAACAACCATAACTTTTGACACGGGTATCGAAAGAAGTATTATAATATATGAAATCGAAGCTCGTAACGATTCCTAGAATCCTAGCATGCCTTGCGATAGAGCCCCATTTTTCGAACTCAAATTCTACCGTTTCAATCACCTACCGAGGGTTTAAAATTTTGGTCGCACCTATTCCATTTTATTTACTTTCGGTTTGGTTCATTGCAACTATAACGGAGATTATGGTGCCAACCAATAGTGTGTTTAAAAATATTCTAAAGATTCTCAATATCCACCAAATATTCTCAGGATCCTTCACAAGGGATTGTGAAATTATTTTTGAAAGCAATTAGTTTTGTTTTTTTTAGTTATGGGCTTTTTACGTTTAGCGATTTTATTTTTAGTGAATTGTGAAATTTCATTTGTCTTATTTATCATAATTATTTATATGCTTTTATTCTTTAAGGATGCATTATGCACAATTCACAACAAAATAGCCCCACAAAAGTTGCATTACGTCTAGGGTTTTGTTGCTTATGATAGAAAACAGCATCTTTCTAATGGCGGAAGAACTCATATCATTAATGATAATATTTTTTAGGAAGATTGTTTCTTTTCTTTCTGGTGTTCTTTATTGAATGTCCGAATTCAAATAATCAAAGGAAGTGATCATCCTTGGTGGCATCTTAATGTTGAGGTTTTATGGACTTGTTGATGTTATTTTCATCTTTGGAGTTCGTTTCGTAGTTCCCTTTGAAATAATTGTATCTTCTTCTTCATTTGTAATTTCATGTTCAACAAATCTTTGTTCTTCATAAAAAAAGGAGTTGGAAAGAGAAGAAGGGTTCTGCTGTTCACACTTTAAAAAGAAAAATGATAAATCGGAGTTGTAACTTTAAACAACCATAACTTTTGACTCGGGTATCGAAAGAAGTATTATAATATATGAAATCGAAGCTCGTAACGATTCCTAGAATCCTAGCATGCCTTGCGATAGAACCCCATTTTTCGAACTCAAATTCTACCGTTTCAATCACCTACCGAGGGTTTAAAATTTTGGTCGCACCTATTCCATTTTATTTACTATGATTTGGTTCATTGCAACTATAACGGAGATTATGGTGCCAACCAATAGTGTGTTTAAAAATATTCTAAAGATTCTCAATATCCACCAAATATTCTCAAGGTCATACAAATATTCTCAGGATCCTTCACAAGGGATTGTGAAATTATTTTTGAAAGCAATTAGTTTTGTTTTTTTAGTTATGGGCTTTTTACGTTTAGCGATTTTATTTTTAGTGAATTGTGAAATTTCATTTGTCTTATTTATCATAATTATTTATATGCTTTTATTCTTTAAGGATGCATTATGCACAATTCACAACAAAATAGCCCCACAAAAGTTGCATTACGTCTAGGGTTTTGTTGCTTATGATAGAAAACAACAGATTTCTGATGGCGGAAGAACTCATATCATTAATGATAATATTTTTTAGGAAGATTGTTTCTTTTCTTTCTGGTGTTCTTTATTGAATGTCCGAATTCAAATAATCAAAGGAAGTGATCATCCTTGGTGGCATCTTAATGTTGAGGTTTTATGGACTTGTTGATGTTATTTTCATCTTTGGAGTTCGTTTCGTAGTTCCCTTTGAAATAATTGTATCTTATTCTTCATTTGTAATTTCATGTTCAACAAATCTTTGTTCTTCATAAAAAAAGGAGTTGGAATGAGAAGAAGGGTTCTACTGTTCACACTTTAAAAAGAAAAATGATAAATCGGAGTTGTAACTTTAAACAACCATAACTTTTGACTCGGGTATCGAAAGAAGTATTATAATATATGAAATCGAAGCTCGTAACGATTCCTAGAATCCTAGCATGCCTTGCGATAGAACCCCATTTTTCGAACTCAAATTCTACCGTTTCAATCACCTACCGAGGGTTTAAAATTTTGGTCGCACCTATTCCATTTTATTTACTTCCGGTTTGGTTCATTGCAACTATAACGGAGATTATGGTGCCAACCAATAGTGTGTTTAAAAATATTCTAAAGATTCTCAATATCCACCAAATATTCTCAAGGTCATACAAATATTCTCAGGATCCTTCACAAGGGATTGTGAAATTATTTTTGAAAGCAATTAGTTTTGTTTTTTTAGTTATGGGCTTTTTACGTTTAGCGATTTTATTTTTAGTGAATTGTGAAATTTTATTTGTCTTATTTATCATAATTATTTATATGCTTTTATTCTTTAAGGATGCATTATGCACAATTCACAACAAAATAGCCCCATAAAAGTTGCATTACGTCTTGGGTTTTGTTGCTTATGATAGAAATAGCAGTCTTCTAATGGCGGAAGAACTCATATCATTAATGATAATATTTTTTAGGAAGATTGTTTCTTTTCTTTCTGGTGTTCTTTATTGAATGTCCGAATTCAAATAATCAAAGGAAGTGATCATCCTTGGTGGCATCTTAATGTTGAGGTTTTATGGACTTGTTGATGTTATTTTCATCTTTGGAGTTCGTTTCGTAGTTCCCTTTGAAATAATTGTATCTTATTCTTCATTTGTAATTTCATGTTCAACAAATCTTTGTTCTTCATAAAAAAAGGAGTTGGAAAGAGAAGATGGGTCTGCTGTTCACACTTTAAAAAGAAAAATAATAAATCGGAGTTGTAACTTTAAACAACCATAACTTTTGAATCGGGTATCGAAAGAAGTATTATAATATATGAAATCGAAGCTCGTAACGATTCCTAGAATCCTAGCATGCCTTGCAATAGAACCCCATTTTTCGAACTCAAATTCTACCATTTCAATCACCTACCGAGGGTTTAAAATTTTGGTCGCACCTATTCCATTTTATTTACTTCCGGTTTGGTTCATGGCAACTATAAAGGAGATTATGGTGCCAACCAATAGTGTGTTTAAAAATATTCTAAAGATTCTCAATATCCGCCAAATATTCTCAAGGTCATACAAATATTCTCAGGATCCTTCACAAGGGATTGTGAAATTATTTTTGAAAGCAATTAGTTTTGTTTTTTTTAGTTATGGGCTTTTTACGTTTAGCGATTTTATTTTTAGTGAATTGTGAAATTTCATTTGTCTTATTTATCATAATTATTTATATGCTTTTATTCTTTAAGGATGCATTATGTAGAATTCACAACAAAATAGCCCCACAAAAGTTGCATTACGTCTAGGGTTTTGTTGCTTATGATAGAAAACAACAGCCTTCTAATTGTGGAAGAACTCATATCATTAATGATAATATTTTTAGGAAGATTGTTTCTTTTCTTGCTGGTGTTCTTTATTGAATGTACGAATTCAAATAATCAAAGGAAGTGATCATCCTTGGTGGCATCTTAATGTTGAGGTTTTATGGACTTGTTGATGTTATTTTCATCTTTGGAGTTCGTTTCGTAGTTCCCTTTGAAATAATTGTATCTTCTTCTTCATTTGTAATTTCATGTACAATAAATCTTTGTTCTTCATAAAAAAGGAGTTGGAATGAGAAGAAGGGGTCTGCTGTTCACAGTTTAAAAAGAAAAATGATAAATCGGAGTTGTAACTTTAAACAACCATAACTTTTGACTCGGGTATCGAAAGAAGTATTATAATATATGAAATCGAAGCTCGTAACGATTCCTAGAATCCTAGCATGCCTTGCGATAGAGCCCCATTTTTCGAACTCAAATTCTACCGTTTCAATCACCTACCGAGGGTTTAAAATTTTGGTCGCACCTATTCCATTTTATTTACTTCCGGTTTGGTTCATTGCAACTATAACGGAGATTATGGTGCCAACCAATAGTGTGTTTAAAAATATTCTAAAGATTCTCAATATCCACCAAATATTCTCAAGGTCATACAAATATTCTCAGGATCCTTCACAAGGGATTCTGAAATTATTTTTGAAAGCAATTAGTTTTGTTTTTTTAGTTATGGGCTTTTTACGTGTAGCGATTTTATTTTTAATGAATTGTGAAATTTCATTTGTCTTATTTATCATAATTATTTATATGCTTTTATTCTTTAAGGATGCATTATGCACAATTCACAACAAAATAGCCCCACAAAAGTTGCATTACGTCTAGGGTTTTGTTGCTTATGATAGAAAATAGCAGCCTTCTGATGGCGGAAGAACTCATATCATTAATGATAATATATTTTAGGAAGATTGTTTCTTTTCTTTCTGGTGTTCTTTATTGAATGTCCGAATTCAAATAATCAAAGGAAGTGATCATCCTTGGTGGCATCTTAATGTTGAGGTTTTATGGACTTGTTGATGTTATTTTCATCTTTGGAGTTCGTTTCGTAGTTCCCTTTGAAATAATTGTATCTTCTTCTTCATTTGTAATTTCATGTTCAACAAATCTTTGTTCTTCATAAAAAAAGGAGTTGGAAAGAGAAGAAGGGTTCTATTGTTCACACTTTAAAAAGAAAAATGATAAATCGGAGTTGTAACTTTAAACAACCATAACTTTTGACTCGGGTATCGAAAGAAGTATTATAATATATGAAATCGAAGCTCGTAACGATTCCTAGAATCCTAGCATGCCTTGCGATAGAGCCCCATTTTTCGAACTCAAATTCTACCGTTTCAATCACCTACCGAGGGTTTAAAATTTTGGTCGCACCTATTCCATTTTATTTACTTCCGGTTTGGTTCATTGCAACTATAACGGAGATTATGGTGCCAACCAATAGTGTGTTTAAAAATATTCTAAAGATTCTCAATATCCACCAAATATTCTCAAGGTCATACAAATATTCTCGGGATCCTTCACAAGGGATTGTGAAATTATTTTTGAAAGCAATTAGTTTTGTTTTTTTAGTTATGGGCTTTTTACGTTTAGCGATTTTATTTTTAGTGAATTGTGAAATTTCATTTGTCTTATTTATCATAATTATTTATATGCTTTTATTCTTTAAGGATGCATTATGCACAATTCACAACAAAATAGCCCCACAAAAGTTGCATTACGTCTAGGGTTTTGTTGCTTATGATAGAAAACAACAGCTTTCTGATGGCGGAAGAACTCATATCATTAATGATAATATTTTTTAGGAAGATTGTTTCTTTTCTTTCTGGTGTTCTTTATTGAATGTCCGAATTCAAATAATCAAAGGAAGTGATCATCCTTGGTGGCATCTTAATGTTGAGGTTTTATGGACTTGTTGATGTTATTTTCATCTTTGGAGTTCGTTTCGTAGTTCCCTTTGAAATAATTGTATCTTCTTCTTCATTTGTAATTTCATGTTCAACAAATCTTTGTTCTTCATAAAAAAGGAGTTGGAATGAGAAGAAGGGGTCTGCTGTTCACACTTTAAAAAGAAAAATGATAAATCGGAGTTGTAACTTTAAACAACCATAACTTTTGACTCGGGTATCGAAAGAAGTATTATAATATATGAAATCGAAGCTCGTAACGATTCCTAGAATCCTAGCATGCCTTGCGATAGAACCCCTTTTTTGAACTTAAATTCTACCGTTTCAATCACCTACCGAGGGTTTAAAATTTTGGTCGCACCTATTCCATTTTATTTACTTCCGGTTTGGTTCATTGCAACTATAACGGAGATTATGGTGCCAACCAATAGTGTGTTTAAAAATATTCTAAAGATTCTCAATATCCACCAAATATTCTCAAGGTCATACAAATGGATCCTTCACAAGGGATTGTGAAATTATTTTTGAAAGCAATTAGTTTTGTTTTTTTTAGTTATGGGCTTTTTACGTTTAGCGATTTTATTTTTAGTGAATTGTGAAATTTCATTTGTCTTATTTATCATAATTATTTATATGCTTTTATTCTTTAAGGATGCATTATGCACAATTCACAACAAAATAGCCCCACAAAAGTTGCATTACGTCTAGGGTTTTGTTGCTTATGATAGAAAACAATGAAATTTTCTGATGGCGGAAGAACTCATATCATTAATGATAATATTGTTTAGGAAGATTGTTTCTTTTCTTTCTGGTGTTCTTTATTGAATGTCCGAATTCAAATAATCAAAGGAAGTGATCATCCTTGGGGGCATCTTAATGTTGAGGTTTTATGGACTTGTTGATGTTATTTTCATCTTTGGAGTTCGTTTCGTAGTTCCCTTTGAAATAATTGTATCTTCTTCTTCATTTGTAATTTCATGTTCAACAAATCTTTGTTCTTCATAAAAAAAGGAGTTGGAAAGAGAAGAAGGGTCTGCTGTTCACACTTTAAAAAGAAAAATAATAAATCGGAGTTGTAACTTTAAACAACCATAACTTTTGACTCGGGTATCGAAAGAAGTATTATAATATATGAAATCGAAGCTCGTAACGATTCCTAGAATCCTAGCATGCCTTGCGATAGAACCCCGTTTTTTGAACTCAAATCAACCGTTTCAATCACCTACCGAGGGTTTAAAATTTTGGTCACACCTATTCCATTTTATTTACTTCCGGATTGGTTCATTGCAACTATAACGGAGATTATGGTGCCAACCAAGGGAGTGTTTAAAAATATTCTAAAGATTCTCAATATCCACCAAATATTCTCATGGTCATACAAATATTCTCGGGATCCTTTACAAGGGATTGTGAAATTAATTTTGAAAGCAATTAGTTTTGTTTTTTTTAGTTATAGGCTTTTTACGTTTAGCCATTTTATTTTTAGTGAATTTTGAAATTTCATTTGTCTTATTTTTCATAATTATTTATATGCTTTTATTCTTTAAGGATACATTATGCACAATTCACAACAAAATAGCCCCACAAAAGTTGCATTACGTCTAGGGTTTTGTGGCTTATGATAGAAAACAGCAGCCTTCTGATGGCGGAAGAACTCATATCATTAATGATAATATTTTTCCGGAAGATTGTTTCTTTTCTTTCTGGTGTTCTTTATTGAATGTCCGAATTCAAATAATCAAAGGAAGTGATCATCCTTGGTGGCATCTTAATGTTGAGGTTTTATGGACTTGTTGATGTTATTTTCATCTTTGGAGTTCGTTTCGTAGTTCCCTTTGAAATAATTGTATCTTCTTCTTCATTTGTAATTTCATGTTCAACAAATCTTTGTTCTTCATAAAAAAAGGAGTTGGAATGAGAAGAAGGGGTCTGTTGTTCACAGTTTAAAAAGAAAAATGATAAATCGGAGTTGTAACTTTAAACAACCATAACTTTTGACTCGGGTATCGAAAGAAGTATTATAATATATGAAATCGAAGCTCGTAACGATTCCTAGAATCCTAGCATGCCTTGCGATAGAGCCCCATTTTTCGAACTCAAATTCTACCGTTTCAATCACCTACCGAGGGTTTAAAATTTTGGTCGCACCTATTCCATTTTATTTACTTCTTGTTTGGTTCATTGCAACTATAACGGAGATTATGGTGCCAACTAGTAGGGTGTTTAAAAATATTCTAAAGATTCTCAATATCCACCAAAATATTCTCAGGATCCTTCACAAGGGATTGTGAAATTATTTTTGAAAGCAATTAGTTTTGTCTTTTTTTAGTTATGGGCTTTTTACGTTTAGCGATTTTATTTTTAGTGAATTGTGAAATTTCATTTTTCTTATTTATCATAATTATTTATATGCTTTTATTCTTTAAGGATGCATTAGGCACAATTCACAACAAAATAGCCCCAAAAAGATTGCATTACATCCAGGGTTTTGTTGCTTATGATAGAAAACAACAGACTTCTGATGGCTGAAGAACTCATATCATTAATGATAATATTTTTTAGGAAGATTGTTTCTTTTCTTTCTGGTGTTCTTTATTGAATGTCCGAATTCAAATAATCAAAGGAAGTGATCATCCTTGGTGGCATCTTAATGTTGAGGTTTTATGGACTTGTTGATGTTATTTTCATCTTTGGAGTTCGTTTCGTAGTTCCCTTTGAAATAATTGTATCTTCTTCTTCATTTGTAATTTCATGTTCAACAAATCTTTGTTCTTCATAAAAAAGGAGTTGGAATGAGAAGAATGGTCTCATTGTTCACACTTTAAAAACAAAAATGATAAATCGGAGTTGTAACTTTAAACAACCATAACTTTTGACTCGGATATCGAAAGACGTATTATAATATATGAAATCATAGCTCGTAACGATCCCTAGAATCCTAGCATGCCTTGCGATAGAACCCCGTTTTTTAACTAAAATTCTACCGTTTCAATCACCTACCGAGGGTTGAAAATTTTGGTCGCACCTATTCCATTTTATTTACTTCCGGTTTGGTTCATTGCAACTATAACGGAGATTATGGTGCCAACCAATAGTGTGTTTAAAAATATTCTAAAGATTCTCAATATCCACCAAATATTCTCAAGGTCATACAAATATTCTCAGGATCCTTCACAAGGGATTGTGAAATTATTTTTGAAAGCAATTAGTTTTGTTTTTTTTAGTTATGGGCTTTTTACGTTTAGCGATTTTATTTTTAGTGAATTGTGAAATTTCATTTGTCTTATTTATCATAATTATTTATATGCTTTTATTCTTTAAGGATGCATTATGCACAATTCGAAACAAAATAGCCCCACATAGGTTGCATTACGTCTAGGGTTTTGTTGCTTATGATAGAAAACAGCAGCCTTCTGATGGCGGAAGAACTCATATCATTAATGATAATATTGTTTAGGAAGATTGTTTCTTTTCTTTCCGGTGTTCTTTATTGAATGTCCGAATTCAAATAATCAAAGGAAGTGATCATCCTTGGGGGCATCTTAATGTTGAGGTTTTATGGACTTGTTGATGTTATTTTCATCTTTGGAGTTCGTTTCGTAGTTCCCTTTGAAATAATTGTATCTTCTTCTTCATTTGTAATTTCATGTTCAACAAATCTTTGTTCTTCATCAAACAAGGAGTTGGAATGAGAAGAAGGGGTCTATTGTTCACACTTTAAAAAGAAAAATGATAAATCGGAGTTGTAACTTTAAACAACCATAACTTTTGACTCGGGTATCGAAAGAAGTATTATAATATATGAAATCGAAGCTCGTAACGATTCCTAGAATCCTAGCATGCCTTGCGATAGAACCCCATTTTTCGAACTCAAATTCTACCGTTTCAATCACCTACCGAGGGTTTAAAATTTTGGTCGCACCTATTCCATTTTATTTACTTCCGGTTTGGTTCATTGCAACTATAACGGAGATTATGGTGCCAACCAATAGTGTGTTTAAAAATATTCTAAAGATTCTCAATATCCACCAAATATTCTCAAGGTCATACAAATATTCTCAGGATCCTTCACAAGGGATTGTGAAATTATTTTTGAAAGCAATTAGTTTTGTTTTTTTTAGTTATGGGCTTTTTACGTTTAGCGATTTTATTTTTAGTGAATTGTGAAATTTCATTTGTCTTATTTATCATAATTATTTATATGCTTTTATTCTTTAAGGATGCATTATGCACAATTCACAACAAAATAGCCCCACAAAAGTTGCATTACGTCTAGGGTTTTGTTGCTTATGATAGAAAATAGCAGCCTTCTGATGGCGGAAGAACTCATATCATTAATGATAATATTTTTTAGGAAGATTGTTTCTTTTCTTTCTGGTGTTCTTTATTGAATGTCCGAATTCAAATAATCAAAGGAAGTGATCATCCTTGGTGGCATCTTAATGTTGAGGTTTTATGGACTTGTTGATGTTATTTTCATCTTTGGAGTTCGTTTCGTAGTTCCTTTTGAAATAATTGTATCTTCTTCTTCATTTGTAATTTCATGTTGAAGAAATCTTTGTTCATCATAAAAAAAGGAGTTGGAATGAGAAGAAGGGGTCTGCTGTTCACACTTTAAAAAGAAAAAGGATAAATCGGAGTTGTAACTTTAAACAACCATAACTTTTGACTCGGGTATCGAAAGAAGTATAATAATATATGAAATCGAAGCTCGTAACGATTCCTAGAATCCTAGCATGCCTTGCGATAGAACCCCATTTTTTAAACTCAAATTCTACCGTTTCAATCACCTACCGTGGGTTTAAAATTTTGGTCGCACCTATTCCATTTTATTTACTTCCGGTTTGGTTCATTGCAACTATAACGGAGATTATGGTGCCAACCAATAGTGTGTTTAAAAATATTCTAAAGATTCTCAATATCCACCAAATATTCTCAGGATCCTTCACAAGGGATTGTGAAATTATTTTTGAAAGCAATTAGTTTTGTTTTTTTTAGTTATGGGCTTTTTACGTTTAGCGATTTTATTTTTAGTGAATTGTGAAATTTCATTTGTCTTATTTATCATAATTATTTATATGCTTTTATTCTTTAAGGATGCATTATGCACAATTCACAACAAAATAGCCCCACAAAAGTTGCATTACGTCTAGGGTTTTGTTGCTTATGATAGAAAACAGCAGCCTTCTGATGGCGGAAGAACTCATATCATTAATGATAATATTTTTTAGGAAGATTGTTTCTTTTCTTTCTGGTGTTCTTTATTGAATGTCCGAATTCAAATAATCAAAGGAAGTGATCATCCTTGGTGGCATCTTAATGTTGAGGTTTTATGGACTTGTTGATGTTATTTTCATCTTTGGAGTTCGTTTCGTAGTTCCCTTTGAAATAATTGTATCTTATTCTTCATTTGTAATTTCATGTTCAACAAATCTTTGTTCTTCATAAAAAAGGATTTGGAATGAGAAGAAGGGGTCTGCTGTTCACAGTTTAAAAAGAAAAATGATAAATCGGAGTTGTAACTTTAAACAACCATAACTTTTGACACGGGTATCGAAAGAAGTATTATAATATATGAAATCGAAGCTCGTAACGATTCCTAGAATCCTAGCATGCCTTGCGATAGAGCCCCATTTTTCGAACTCAAATTCTACCGTTTCAATCACCTACCGAGGGTTTAAAATTTTGGTCGCACCTATTCCATTTTATTTACTTCCGGTTTGGTTCATTGCAACTATAACGGAGATTATGGTGCCAACCAATAGTGTGTTTAAAAATATTCTAAAGATTCTCAATATCCACCAAATATTCTCAAGGTCATACAAATATTCTCAGGATCCTTCACAAGGGATTGTGAAATTATTTTTGAAAGCAATTAGTTTTGTTTTTTTAGTTATGGGCTTTTTACGTTTAGCGATTTTATTTTTAGTGAATTGTGAAATTTCATTTGTCTTATTTATCATAATTATTTATATGCTTTTATTCTTTAAGGATGCATTATGCACAATTCACAACAAAATAGCCCCACAAAAGTTGCATTACGTCTAGGGTTTTGTTGCTTATGATAGAAAACAGCAGCCTTCTGATGGCGGAAGAACTCATATCATTAATGATAATATTTTTTAGGAAGATTGTTTCTTTTCTTTCTGGTGTTCTTTATTGAATGTCCGAATTCAAATAATCAAAGGAAGTGATCATCCTTGGTGGCATCTTAATGTTGAGGTTTTATGGACTTGTTGATGTTATTTTCATCTTTGGAGTTCGTTTCGTAGTTCCCTTTGAAATAATTGTATCTTATTCTTCATTTGTAATTTCATGTTCAACAAATCTTTGTTCTTCATAAAAAAAGGAGTTGGAATGAGAAGAAGGGGTCTGCTGTTCACACTTTAAAAAGAAAAATGATAAATCGGAGTTGTAACTTTAAACAACCATAACTTTTGACTCGGGTATCGAAAGAAGTATTATAATATATGAAATCGAAGCTCGTAACGATTCCTAGAATCCTAGCATGCCTTGCGATAGAACCCCATTTTTCGAACTCAAATTCTACCGTTTCAATCACCTACCGAGGGTTTAAAATTTTGGTCGCACCTATTCCATTTTATTTACTTCCGGTTTGGTTCATTGCAACTATAACGGAGATTATGGTGCCAACCAATAGTGTGTTTAAAAATATTCTAAAGATTCTCAATATCCACCAAATATTCTCAAGGTCATACAAATATTCTCGGGATCCTTCACAAGGGATTGTGAAATTATTTTTGAAAGCAATTAGTTTTGTTTTTTTTAGTTATGGGCTTTTTACGTTTAGCGATTTTATTTTTAGTGAATTGTGAAATTTCATTTGTCTTATTTATCATAATTATTTATATGCTTTTATTCTTTAAGGATGCATTATGCACAATCCACAACAAAATAGCCCCACAAAAGTTGCATTATGTCTAGGGTTTTGTTGGTTATGATAGAAAACAACAGCCTTCTGATGGCGGAAGAACTCATATCATTAATGATAATATTTTTTAGGAAGATTGTTTCTTTTCTTTCTGGTGTTATTTATTGAATATCCGAATTCAAATAATCAAAGGAAGTGATCATCCTTGGTGGCATCTTAATGTTGAGGATTTATGCACTTGTTGATGTTATTATCATCTTTGGAGTTCGTTTCGTAGTTCCCTTTGAAATAATTGTATCTTCTTCTTCATTTGTAATTTCATGTAGAACAAATCTTTGTTCATCATAAAAAAAGGAGTTGGAATGAGAAGAAGGGGTCTGTTGTTCACACTTTAAAAAGAAAAATGATAAATCGGAGTTGTAACTTTAAACAACCATAACTTTTGACTCGGGTATCGAAAGAAGTATTATAATATATGAAATCGAAGCTCGTAACGATTCCTAGAATCCTAGCATGCCTTGCGATAGAACCCTGTTTTTTGAACTCAAATTCTACCGTTTCAATCACCTACCGAGGGTTTAAAATTTTGGTCGCACCTATTCCATTTTATTTACTTCCGGTTTGGTTCATTGCAACTATAACGGAGATTATGGTGCCAACCAATAGTGTGTTTAAAAATATTCTAAAGATTCTCAATATCCACCAAATATTCTCAAGGTCATACAAATATTCTCAGGATCCTTCACAAGGGATTGTGAAATTATTTTTGAAAGCAATTAGTTTTGTTTTTTTTAGTTATGGGCTTTTTACGTTTAGCGATTTTATTTTTAGTGAATTGTGAAATTTCATTTGTCTTATTTATCATAATTATTTATATGCTTTTATTCTTTAAGGATGCATTATGCACAATTCACAACAAAATAGCCCCACAAAAGTTGCATTACGTCTAGGGTTTTGTTGCTTATGATAGAAAACAGTAGCCTTCTGATGGCGGAAGAACTCATATCATTAATGATAATATTTTTTAGGAAGATTGTTTCTTTTCTTTCTGGTGTTCTTTATTGAATGTCCGAATTCAAATAATCAAAGGAAGTGATCATCCTTGGTGGCATCTTAATGTTGAGGTTTTATGGACTTGTTGATGTTATTTTCATCTTTGGAGTTCGTTTCGTAGTTCCCTTTGAAATAATTGTATCTTCTTCTTCATTTGTAATTTCATGTAGAACAAATCTTTGTTCATCATAAAAAAGGAGTTGGAATGAGAAGAAGGGGTCTGCTGTTCACACTTTAAAAAGAAAAATGATAAATCAGAGTTGTAACTTTAAACAACCATAACTTTTGACTCGGGTATCGAAAGAAGTATTATAATATATGAAATCGAAGCTCGTAACGATTCCTAGAATCCTAGCATGCCTTGCGATAGAACCCCATTTTTCGAACTCAAATTCTACCGTTTCAATCACCTACCGAGGGTTTAAAATTTTGGTCGCACCTATTCCATTTTATTTACTTCCGGTTTGGTTCATTGCAACTATAACGGAGATTATGGTGCCAACCAATAGTGTGTTTAAAAATATTCTAAAGATTCTCAATATCCACCAAATATTCTCAAGGTCATACAAATATTCTCAGGATCCTTCACAAGGGATTGTGAAATTACTTTTGAAAGCAATTAGTTTTGTTTTTTTTAGTTATAGGCTTTTTACGTTTAGCGATTTTATTTTTAGTGAATTGTGAAATTTCATTTGTCTTATTTTTCATAATTATTTATATGCTTTTATTCTTTAAGGATGCATTATGCACAATTCAACACAAAATTGCCCCAAGAAGGTTGCATTACGTCTACGGTTTTGTTGCTTATGATAGAAAACAGCAGCCTTTTGATGGTGGAAGAACTCATATCATTAATGATAATATTTTTTCGGAAGATTGTTTCTTTTCTTTCTGGTGTTCTTTATTGAATGTCCGAATTCAAATAATCAAAGGAAGTGATCATCCTTGGTGGCATCTTAATGTTGAGGTTTTATGGACTTGTTGATGTTATTTTCATCTTTGGAGTTCGTTTCGTAGTTCCCTTTGAAATAATTGTATCTTCTTCTTCATTTGTAATTTCATGTTCAACAAATCTTTGTTCTTCATAAAAAAAGGAGTTGGAATGAGAAGAAGGATCTGCTGTTCACAGTTTAAAAAGAAAAATGATAAATCGGAGTTGTAACTTTAAACAACCATAACTTTTGACACGGGTATCGAAAGAAGTATTATAATATATGAAATCGAAGCTCGTAACGATTCCTAGAATCCTAGCATGCCTTGCGATAGAGCCCCATTTTTCGAACTCAAATTCTACCGTTTCAATCACCTACCGAGGGTTTAAAATTTTGGTCGCACCTATTCCATTTTATTTACTTTCGGTTTGGTTCATTGCAACTATTACAGAGATTATGGTGCCAACCAATAGTGTGTTTAAAAATATTCTAAAGATTCTCAATATCCACCAAATATTCTCAAGGTCATACAAATATTCTCAGGATCCTTCACAAGGGATTCTGAAATTATTTTTGAAAGCAATTAGTTTTGTTTTTTTTAGTTATGGGCTTTTTACGTGTAGCGATTTTATTTTTAATGAATTGTGAAATTTCATTTGTCTTATTTATCATAATTATTTATATGCTTTTATTCTTTAAGGATGCATTATGCACAATTCACAACAAAATAGCCCCACAAAGGTTGCATTACGTCTAGGGTTTTGTTGCTTATGATAGAAAACAGCAGCCTTCTGATGGCGGAAGAACTCATATCATTAATGATAATATTTTTTAGGAAGATTGTTTCTTTTCTTTCTGGTGTTCTTTATTGAATGTCCGAATTCAAATAATCAAAGGAAGTGATCATCCTTGGTGGCATCTTAATGTTGAGGTTTTATGGACTTGTTGATGTTATTTTCATCTTTGGAGTTCGTTTCGTAGTTCCCTTTGAAATAATTGTATCTTCTTCTTCATTTGTAATTTCATGTTCAACAAATCTTTGTTCTTCATAAAACAAGGAGTTGGAATGAGAAGAAGGGGTCTACTGTTCACAGTTTAAAAAGAAAAATGATAAATCGGAGTTGTAACTTTAAACAACCATAACTTTTGACTCGGGTATCGAAAGAAGTATTATAATATATGAAATCGAAGCTCGTAACGATTCCTAGAATCCTAGCATGCCTTGCGATAGAGCCCCATTTTTCGAACTCAAATTCTACCGTTTCAATCACCTACCGAGGGTTTAAAATTTTGGTCGCACCTATTCCATTTTATTTACTTCCGGTTTGGTTCATTGCAACTATAACGGAGATTATGGTGCCAACCAATAGTGTGTTTAAAAATATTCTAAAGATTCTCAATATCCACCAAAATATTCTCAAGGTCATACAAATATTCTCAGGATCCTTCACAAGGGATTGTGAAATTATTTTTGAAAGCAATTAGTTTTGTTTTTTTAGTTATGGGCTTTTTACGTTTAGCGATTTTATTTTTAGTGAATTGTGAAATTTCATTTGTCTTATTTATCATAATTATTTATATGCTTTTATTCTTTAAGGATGCATTATGCACAATTCACAACAAAATAGCCCCACAAAGGTTGCATTACGTCTAGGGTTTTGTTGCTTATGATAGAAAACAGCAGCCTTCTGATGGTGGAAGAACTCATATCATTAATGATAATATTTTTTAGGAAGATTGTTTCTTTTCTTTCTGGTGTTCTTTATTGAATGTCCGAATTCAAATAATCAAAGGAAGTGATCATCCTTGGTGGCATCTTAATGTTGAGGTTTTATGGACTTGTTGATGTTATTTTCATCTTTGGAGTTCGTTTCGTAGTTCCCTTTGAAATAATTGTATCTTCTTCTTCATTTGTAATTTCATGTTCAACAAATCTTTGTTCTTCATAAAACAAGGAGTTGGAATGAGAAGAAGGGATCTGCTGTTCACACTTTAAAAAGAAAAATGATAAATCGGAGTTGTAACTTTAAACAACCATAACTTTTGACTCGGGTATCGAAAGAAGTATTATAATATATGAAATCGAAGCTCGTAACGATTCCTAGAATCCTAGCATGCCTTGCGATAGAACCCCATTTTTCGAACTCAAATTCTACCGTTTCAATCACCTACCGAGGGTTTAAAATTTTGGTCGCACCTATTCCATTTTATTTACTTCCGGTTTGGTTCATTGCAACTATAACGGAGATTATGGTGCCAACCAATAGTGTGTTTAAAAATATTCTAAAGATTCTCAATATCCACCAAATATTCTCAAGGTCATACAAATATTCTCAGGATCCTTCACAAGGGATTGTGAAATTATTTTTGAAAGCAATTAGTTTTGTTTTTTTTAGTTATGGGCTTTTTACGTTTAGCGATTTTATTTTTAGTGAATTGTGAAATTTCATTTGTCTTATTTATCATAATTATTTATATGCTTTTATTCTTTAAGGATGCATTATGCACAATTCACAACAAAATAGCCCCACAAAAGTTGCATTACGTCTAGGGTTTTGTTGCTTATGATAGAAAACAACAGCCTTCTGATGGCGGAAGAACTCATATCA
Organism: Hippophae gyantsensis; assembly: GCA_030763125.1. Taxonomy (NCBI): domain Eukaryota; kingdom Viridiplantae; phylum Streptophyta; class Magnoliopsida; order Rosales; family Elaeagnaceae; genus Hippophae; species Hippophae gyantsensis. Next base: position 36,816,122 of record CM061032.1, on the reverse strand, counting down.
TTAATGATAATATTTTTTAGGAAGATTGTTTCTTTTCTTTCTGGTGTTCTTTATTGAATGTCCGAATTCAAATAATCAAAGGAAGTGATCATCCTTGGTGGCATCTTAATGTTGAGGTTTTATGGACTTGTTGATGTTATTTTCATCTTTGGAGTTCGTTTCGTAGTTCCCTTTGAAATAATTGTATCTTCTTCTTCATTTGTAATTTCATGTTCAACAAATCTTTGTTCTTCATAAAAAAAGGAGTTGGAATGAGAAGAAGGGGTCTGCTATTCACAGTTTAAAAAGAAAAATGATAAATCGGAGTTGTAACTTTAAACAACCATAACTTTTGACACGGGTATCGAAAGAAGTATTATAATATATGAAATCGAAGCTCGTAACGATTCCTAGAATCCTAGCATGCCTTGCGATAGAGCCCCATTTTTCGAACTCAAATTCTACCGTTTCAATCACCTACCGAGGGTTTAAAATTTTGGTCGCACCTATTCCATTTTATTTACTTCTTGTTTGGTTCATTGCAACTATAACGGAGATTATGGTGCCAACCAGTGGGGTGTTTAAAAATATTCTAAAGATTCTCAATATCCACCAAAATATTCTCAAGGTCATACAAATATTCTCAGGATCCTTCATATGTTATTGTGAAATTATTTTTGAAAGCAATTAGTTTTGTTTTTTTTACAGATTCAATAAATATTTATGCAAATTTTATCAATTATAATAGTGGAGTATTTATGGATATAATAACTAAGTAATTATGCTTGCTCATATTATTTAGGTTATTAAAGATATGAATTGATATTTATTGATTATCTCTTTTTTATATGAATACCACCTTTGGTAGGGTTAGATATTCTTTATTAACTAAACAAATCAATTAACACCTATGGATGGGGTTGATAACTAATTTGGTTAGTTAAATTAATTCTTTTTTCTAAGAGATTGAAAATGAACCATTTAAATGCCACCTTTGGTAGGGTTAGACAGTTTAAACTTTATTCAAGGTGTCCAAATTAAACCTAAGAATTTAGTTATCCGAGTACTAACTTTCAAGTTTTAAAACCACTACTGAAAACATGTTGTCAATACATTTTCAGATAATAATTCTTATAAAAACTTTTGAAATAGAGCTTCACTCTAACTACCGGGCGATTGTATTAACAAATAAAAGAGCACTACTCTAAATCAGACCGGATAACTAAACCTTAAAATCTAATTTTCAGATTTAAGTTGGTAATGAAAAATAATATATTTCTTTCTAACATTCTTAATATAAAATCTTGAATAAAAACAAAATCAATTCATTTTAGAGATTTTTACCTATTTAATATTTCGCAAGCATAACAACGTTATTATTATATAATTTTTACAAACAGCCAGCAAAGTTAAATTTAATCACAGGTAAATTAAATATAACATGTAAGAATAAAGCATAAAAAATAACTGTAAAGAAAATAAAATCCTTACAAGATTACTTGATGCTATTCCGTTCTTTGGAAAACCTCCAAACGAAATTTGCACTCCCATTTATTGAATCAAAAAGCAAATAAATTATAAAAACATAACTAGTTCTTCTCAAAAAGAGAAGAACTTAAAAACTAAGAAAAACTAAAAAAACTAAGAAATGAGAGAAAGAAAGAGAAGAGAAGAAGTGTTTTTAGGTGTGGTGTGAAGTGAAGAGAATCGGGGTATTTATAGGTGAGGATGGAGAGAAAAAGTGGGTGAAAAAATGTTAAAAAATGATGAAAACGCGGAGTGGCGATTGCTAACGTCAACATGACGTGGGGCGGTTGTGCGCAGATGAGGCACAGATGGGTAGCAGCTGGGCACAAGTGCGTTCAGATGGGTAGCAACTGGGCGTAGACGTGCAAATGGGGCACAGCTTGGGCACAGGCGCGCGCGGCGTGGCCTGCGCGATTTCCTCTTTTTTGACATTTTGACCTTTTTGACCCATTTTGTCCAATTTTTTCATATTTGTTGACTTTTTCTCATTTATTTTTGAATGTATTTGTGATGTATTGCCTCCAGTATTCCTTTTTGAGTCTTTAAGTTATGTTTTTAAGCGAAAATACCTAAAAAACGTGATTCCAAAAAGACAAATTTTTATAAATATATGATAAAATCATATAAATATATATATTTTTAATCAATTAATGTGCATAAAATCATGGTAATTTTAGTGCTTTTTGAGCACTCATCAAGCCACAAACATCAAAAGTAAAAAAAATTGAAAATAAATAAAAACAAATAAAATTTAAAACAAAGTAAAAAGAATAAGAAAATAAAAAATTTCATTCTTTAAAATTTCTTTTAAGTTTACTGTTAAAATCTTTAGCATAAGTCATTTCAATATTCTAAACATTCATGATTTACTATAATAATTAATTCAAAATAACTTTCATATTCAAATAAAAAATGTATCAATATTAGTTTACCTAATTTCAGTGCAAGTAATTCAAATTCACTTCAATTCTAACCTCACAAGGTATACTCTCAATAACACTAATCCTTCCTTTTAGTTCAAACACTCATTCAAAGGTATATGCATAAGAGTTTATGTATAGAAGTGAACTAATAAGTTTGCATATGTTTAAAGAAGAAAAGACTTAAAGTAGTGCATAATATTGATCGAATTAAAAGAATCAAATGAAAGGATTTTATAAATAAATCACATAATTTTCATACATCAGTCAAATTCATCAAATAAAAATCTCAAGTAATATGCCTTTAAGAGATGAAGAAAATGCAAATAACTTATTGGGAAATTATTTTCTATATTTTTCTTTCTCTTTATACTTAACCACTCATTCAAAGGTATATGCATAAGAGTTTATTTTTTCCTCTTTTTTTTTCTCCTTTTTTAGAGACAGAGTTATTTGAGAAAGGATCCATTTACAGATTGTACATATTTTACATGATAAGGTGAGTGGCTAATTTGTGATTTTTTTCTTTTATTGGTTTAGATGGCCCTATATATGTCTTTTTATTTATTTTTAGAAGCATGAATGAAGAGAATGACATATACTTTCAATTTATACTTAACTCATTCAATTTAAGTAATAAAAAATAAATATATGATACTTTATTTAGATTTAAAAATCCTAACATTCAATGATAAGGCCTATAGAGATCATTTATTAATTAAAAATTAACAAGAGTGTTTAAAAGAGTAGGAAAAATTATCATCACTTAGAATAGGGAGATAATGGCTCAAAATTATATATTCTCACAAGGTAGTCAATATTATTTAATTCCTAAACACTGATTTTGGGTTCATTGCAATTTCAACATTTTCTTATGAAAAACTAATTACGACAAAAGCTACCTAATTAACTGAAGGATATTTTATTAATAAGAGGAATTTTTTACAAACAAGGGAAATTATACAAAGAGTTTTTATGTACAAGAAGCGAATGCCTAATCAAATGAGCGGCCTTACCATATATAGGTAAAGCAGGCTCGTTATAAGACAAACTATAATAATAAAAAGTAAACCTCACTTTAATAATTTACAACTTTAATAAAGTAAAGATTCTTCAACTTTATTAAAGCAGATGCTTTTAGCATGTGATGTAGGCCTCATTTTCTGGATGGTGTGTCCCTAATGATTTCTTTGAGGAAGTGGAGTCGATTATTCTAGAAGTGGGTCTTTGTCTCTTTCTGCTTTTAGAAGCTTCATTCTGATCTAGCCATTTGTATATCTCCAATTGATGGTTCTAGATCAAGTTGTTCTTCGTCATTGGAGATGGCTTCAATAAATTTCTCTAATTGTTTAGAGATATATGCTTCATCCTTCCCCTGGCTTTTTAATTTGTCAATAACAAAGTCCAGAGGGGCTTTACCTTTGCTAGTGGTAGGAATAGTTTTCAATGTTTGAAATAATTCAATAATATGAAAATTAATTAATTCTTCAATGCAACTTTTATCCCACCATCGTGTATAAGTATGCCTCATTAAGTCTGGAATTTGATTAGTGTATGATATTACATAACTCCAATTTATTATCCAAGGTAATTTATATAAAGACAGAAAGAACATTAAACCATGATCTTGGTCTTGGATATGATTAAAATTGATTTTTTCAAAATCATTATAAGCCTGTAAGATCTTTGCAGGGAAAATATCATTTGTTGGTCCAAATGATGAGAACTAATTTATGAACCAATTAGGGAAATCATGGAATGCATAATGATCCCCTATTTTAAAATGAATATACCATGTATGAGATTTCATCTGATTCTGATAACAGAGAGTATGCTTCCAGGCTTGCATGTAATCAAACTAGTCATAAGTCGTTGGTTGTATGTATCGGTCTTTAAACCTTTCTTTGACATATAAGTTAGAATTTCAGTCTACTTTAGTTAAAATGCTTTTTATCTTTAGAGTGGAAAAGGAAATATGGCGTCCATTTCTCATGTTATGAGTTATATCAACGAAATCTATTTCTTTTAGAATTAATTCATAAAAATATCTTGTTTTAAGAAAATATGGTAGGTTATCTTTAAGATATATAGAAGCTACCTGTTTAGGTGTTTTGTTTACATCGTCGTTCTTAATGGTTATTAACCATTGAGTTGCTACTTCAACAAACTCATCCCTTTTAGAGAGTTTCTCAGGTCTTTTAGAGCTTTCTGCCTCCTTAGTTGGCTAGCTAGCTATCTTCTTCATGGCCCTAAAGGTATTCCCTTGTAAGGAATTCTGGTAGTGAATTAGACTCTCCTTTGATAAATTCTATATTGAAGTTAAAGATAGAGAGTAAAGCTTTCTACCTAGCAAATATCTATTTAGAAGCTAGGTTCTTTACGTCCTTTTTAAGAATGTCTTTAGTAGACTTGCAGTCTATTCTTAATAAGAATTTTTGGTTAAGCAAGTCTTCCTGGAACTTAGAGATGTTGAGAACTATGGCTAAGATTTCTTTCTTTATTGTAGAATAGTTCTTTTAAGCTGGTTTCCAAATTCTAGAAATGAAACAAATTAGGCTCTCTTTTATAGTCGTTCGTTGCTTGAGTATCCCTCCCAACCCTATCTATAAAGTATTAGTCTCAACTATCTTGAATGGGTTAGGGTGAGGTAAGGATAAGCACCGGAGCTCTTTTGCTCTTAATTTTATTATTTGGATAGCTTTAGTGCAAGCGGGGCCCCACTCTGGTGGATTTTTCTTTAATCTATCATAGAGTGGTTTAGCATCTTGTGCAAGATTCTTATAAAAATCTAAAAAATAATTGAGGATGCCTAAAACTTTTGTAATTGTTTCTTATCCCTAATTTCATCAGGGATTTTTTCAGCAAATATTATAGATTGATCTATAAGGGTGATTAGCCCTTGCCCAATATTATGGCCTAGAAATCGAACATTTAGTTGAAAAAGTTTAATTTTTCTTGCTGAAATAATAAGACCTGTGTCTTTGATAATTTTAAAGAATTTTTATAAATGCTTCCAATGTTGTTGGATTGAGTTTGAAAATACCAACACATCATCAATATAGACAATAGTAAAAATCCATGTAAGGATTGAAGATTTCGTTCATAATTTTTTGAAATTTTGATGGGGCATTTTTAAGCCCAAATGGCATGATGTTCCACTCATAGTGACCACATGGAACTATGAAGGCAATTTTATGCTTATCTTTAGGGGCAATCTGAATTTTCCAATAACCATTTTTTAGGTCGAATTTAGAGAAAATTGCCGCCTTATAAAGACTATTTAATAAATATTTTTTATTAGGTATGGGATACCTAATCCATCTTAACACTTGATTTAATGGTTTATAATTGATGACCAATCATGGGATACCTCTTTCTAGCTCAGCTGTATTTTCAACATAGAATGTTGTACATGACCAAGGAGAATTGCTTTTTTGAATTAAAACTTTTTGTAAAACATCATCAATTTCCTTTTTGCATATCTCCAGGTTTCGTTGATTCATTTGAATGGGCCTAACCTTAGTTGCAATTTTTGACTCTGTAAAGCCTGGTTCATATGGTAGTGTATCCACATGCCTTTTCCTTTCCCAAAAATCAATGGGAACATCTGAGCAAATATCTTTTTCAAATTTCTCTTTGAGAGACGTGATTTGCTTCTACATGCTATCTACCATTATATTTTCTTTTAAAACTTTGTGGCCAACTTCTTCTTTAAGAGAATACAAAAACTTTTCTTTTTCATTTACCTTACTTTTAAGGTTATTAATTTTCAAGCAACTTGGTGCTTTTGAAAATGAAAAGTATATATCATGCCCTTTGATGTTGGACATAATTGCTTCATAAATTTAAATGGATATAACATTGATAAGAATGGAGTGCCTAAGATAACCATTCTAGATAAATCTTTACTGAGTAAAAATGTAGTTTCTAGGCATATTCCTTTGTTGCATACTGCCATATTAGAAAATTTGTAATTAATTGACACAATTCCGTTATTTATAATATTAAGAACTCGGGTGTTTTAGAAAAATACCTTCACTACGCCAAAAACAACTTTTAAAATCGGTTATTAACTTACTTTATATATGATGACTTAAAAATGTAAAGTCGGTTCATACGTTGAACTGACTTTAAATTTTTCATTTTGTTTTACAAAATTTACTCATTTTCTATTATACTAAAATTAAAACCTGTATTCGATCACTACATAATAGCAGAAAAAAAACCAAAATTTATTTAACAAATAGTTTAAATAAGATAATTAATTGAAAAATTAAATATTAATTAATAGTAGAAAAATTACCACGGTGTTGTCCTATGTTATTTAAGATCATTATATTCTTCTTCTGATGTTATAATACAAAACCTACATATATAATACAAAACTTTATACACAAATAATAACACATAATATACAAAAAAAAATATGAATAATAAGTATATAGGATTAATAGAAATACTTACAAGAGTAAATGAAGTGACAAAATGAAGGAAATGAAGAAAAAAAGGTGTTTTGTAAGTGAGAAATGAGTATAAATTTTTTGAGTATTTTGCTCAAAAAAAATAGGGGATCTAAAAGATAAGTTAGAGAGGAAGAAAATCCACTAACCAACGCTGGCATTGGTGGTCATAGGTGGCCGGAAAATGAGAAAGAGTGGAGAAGAAGTGGAAGAGGTTTTGGGTTTTTGAGAGCTTTGTAGCGCTTGGAATAGTTTCTGTCTGGGGAGAAAAGAAGAGAAAAGGAAATATCCACATATGTAGCATCGGTTCTATGTGTCAACTGATGCAATCCATGTAGTTCATAGTGTCAATTGACGTGTCGAACCGACACTATAGGTGGACATAGCATTGGTTCTACGTGTCAATCGACGCTATATGGGTGGATATCGTCGGTTGAGATGTAGAACCGATGCTACATCCACATGTAGTGTCGGTTCGACACATCAACCTCTACACTGAACCAACTTTGAATTCATTATAAGTCATTTTTTTTCTAAAACTGACTTTATATATTGACTTAAATGCCACATTTTTGTAGTAGTGCTTATTGGGAAAATTCCTTCGCTGATACAGTTGAAATCAATGCCTGAGTCAATCAACGCCTCAATTGTGAAAATATATTCCTTGTTGATGACTAAGGTTACCTTTGAGTACCATTTATGATTAATGATTTTATCAATGGAATTAATAAATTCTATATTAGCAATATTGATCGTAGGATCAGCTTCTTCTATTGGCATTTTAGATCCTATAGGGATTTTTCCAAGAAGATTGGTAAATTCTTTAGGTTTTTCCTCTACTTTTGAAGAAGTAATAGAGTGTTGTCCCTGATAGAGCTCGAGTATTTGAACTCTAGTTTTAAGATCTTTAAGATCCTTTTTTGTTTGATTAGGTTCCTTTTGAAGGTCCTTAATTATAGGTTCCTTATTTTTAGGAAGAGTCTTAGTCCATTTTAGGATTTCATTAAAGGAATATCTGTAGTTATGTTGTTGTATTCCTTACGATTCTCTTCTTTTAGAAGAGGTAGGTACTTTCTTAGCTATAGCTATATATCTAGCTAAAGCTTCTTTCTTCTTTTCTGGATCATTGATTTTATCGATGGTATCAAGAACAAAGTCTTCTTCTCTTATTAAGACATTCATTTTTATGATGGCTTTGTAGTAGTCACATTCACAATCAGCATCTTCTTGCTTAACATCTTCTGTTTCTAAAGTAGATGATGATTCGTAAATGTAATCTTGTTCTTCTTTATCAGATTCATCATTTAAGATTATCTCAGCAATTTATTTCTTGAACTTTTTGTCTATTTCAAGCTCATTTACCTTCTTTTTCTTTCTCAGGTGGAGCTATAGTGACCCTTTTATCCACAAGTGTAGCAAACAACATCTCCTTTTGTTTTAGCTGATGTGGCTCTTTTGGTTTTGTTTGAGTAAGTAGGCCTATTAGACCATTTTATTCTGGGTGCCTTCCATCTATTGATAACATTCCTTTTAGGCTATTCTTTTCTACTTTTCTTCTTATGAGAAGCATCTTTGAGTATATTGGTATAGCGATATTGTTGACAGAAATCTCCTAAGGCTTATCTGTTTTGGAGTTTCTCCTTACTCATCTGCCTTTGAAGCAGATCATTGCAAAGTTGTAAACCTTGGTTGACCACTTCTATTGTAAGCTCTCCATATGTATAAAGTTCATATGGAATAATACCTCCATGCTTTGCATGAAAGTAATACTAGATTTTATCCGCAAATAATGTAGGAAGTCCTAAAATGAACTTTTCTTTCCAAAACTCGTTGTTACAATCATCTCTTGTTAAGAACTTGGAAAGAAAGACATCCTTATACCAATTAAAATGTGATAATTTTGGACATCTTAAATTTATTAATTGTTCATGACTTTGATCCATTTGCATTCGGCTTGTTCCAACAAAATGCAAACAAATAGTAAGGACTAGTGTATTAATTGCGTATTCCACTGATGAGTGCTCAAAAAGCACTAAAATTACCATGATTTTATGCACATTAACTGATTAAATATATATATATATGATTTTATCATATATTTATATAAATTTGCCTTTTCGGAATCACCGGTATTTTTATTTTTTCCAAGTATTTTCACTTAAAAACATAACTTAAAGACTCAAAGAGGAATATTAGAGGCAATACATCACTTATATATTCATAAAATAAATGAGGAAAAGTCAACAAATATGGAAAAATTGGACAAAATGGGTCAAAAAGGTCAAAAAGGAGGAAATCGTGCACTCAGCTGCCCAGTCGTGCCGGCTAATGCGCGTAGCGCACCCAGCCGCGCCCATCTTCGCCCCATCTACACGCACCGCTGCGCCCATCTGTGCACGCTACCGTGCCCACACCAGCATGAGGTCATCAGTATGATGTCATCATTCACTACTCTCTTCTCTTTCTTTCTCTCCATTTCTTAGTTTTTTAGTTTTTCTTAGTTTTTAGCTTTTCTTAGTTAGTTTTTCTTAGGTTTAGAGTTCTTCTCTTTTTGAGAAGAACTTTGAATGGGCTTTGTAATTTATTTGCTTTTTGATTCAATAAATGGGAGTGCAAATTTCGTTTGGAGGTTTTCCAGCAATATAAATAACATCAAAGTACTGTAAGGATTTACTTTTCTTTACAGTTATTTTTTATGTTTTACTCTTACATGTTATATTTAATTTGTCTGTGATTAAATTTAACTTTGCTGGCTATTTGTAAACATGATATAATAATAATGTTGTTATGCTTGCGAAATATTAAATAGGTAAAAATCTCTAAAATGAATTGATTTTATTTTTATTCAAGATTTTATCTTAAGAATGTTAGAGAGAAATATATTATTTTTCATTACAAACTTAAATCTGAAAATTAGATTTTAAGGTCTAGTTATCCAGTCTAATTTAGAGTAGTGCTCTTTTATTTGTTATTACAATTTCCCGGTAGTTAGAGTGAAGCTCTATTTCAAAAGTTTTTATAAGAATTATTATCTGAAAATGTATTGACAACATGTTTTGAGTAGTGGTTTTAAAACTTGAAAGTTAGTACTCGGATAATTAAATTCTTAGGTTTAATTTGGACACCTTGAATAAAGTTTAAACTGTCTAACCCCACCAAAGGTAGCATTTAAATGGTTCATTTTCAATCTCTTAAAAAAAGAATTAATTTAATTAACCAAATTAGTTATCAACCCCACCCATAGGTGTTAATTGATTTGTTTAGTTAACAAAGAATATCTAACCCCACCAAAGGTGGTATTCATATAAAAAAGAGAGAATCAATAAATATCAATTCATATCTTTAATAACCTAAATAATATGAGCAAGCATAATTAACTTAGTTATTATATCCATAAATAATCCACTATTATAAGTGATAAAATTTTCATAAATATTTATTGAATCTGTATCTATGTTTATTTTTATGTTATTAGATTAGAAACACAAAAACCAAAATATCGTGACAGGATGTTTAGGATTTAATTTCGTTTTTAAAAGTTTGAATAATAAATTAAAAACCACATACATTCCTTCCTTAGATCGACCTTGGGAGTATACTTATCATTTTCTACGAAATGATTCGTGCACTTGCGAGAGTTTTATAAATATAAAACCAAAGTATTGGCAGGATCGGCGATGTCGATTCTGCCCGTCATCCACCTTGTACGATTCTTCGTTTTCACTAGGCTATTCTTTAACAGCATTGAGGATTTCATCCTTTTGTGACTTTTGGAGATAGTTATCCCACCAAGCTTGTAACTGGCCAACAAATCTTGAGACAATAGCTACAGTTTCCATTTTATCAGAGGACTTGTTAAACTTGACTACTGCAATATAAATTAACATATTTTTAATAACTCTAATGGTTTGATAATATGAAAGACCATCAATATTCCATTCTTAGAGTTGATTTCTGCTGTAGCTAAGACTTGGTTGTAGAGGCTCTTCGATCTGTAAATCGATTGGGGATCTCCGATGGTAATAGAGTTTGGATTGATAAACTGGTATTGGTGTAACCAATTTGTTGACTTCTAACCCTATATCACCATTTACTTGATTTAGTACTTTTAGCACTACTTCAAATTTAGCATTATACATAGTATTAATGTCTTGTTCCTCTATCATTTTAATGGATTGAGATTTGTCTTTTGACTCCAGTTTTGAGAGTCGCTCATACAATTCTTTTAGGAACTCTTTATCATCATTCCCTTTGAACCCTGTTAGATCTGGAAGTGGTTTAAATAATGAAGATTCAACTACACCTTTTAGGTGTGATTTTGAGGATGAGGCTAATGGATCTATGCTTGTTAATAGAGAAGTTGGAATAGCTTATTTGATCCTGGTAAGTTGGTCACCAACTCATTGTAAATATAGATTGGTATAATTAGGCTATTTAAGAACTTGATTTATTGCATCATTAGTGGCTGGGTGATTGGTGTTTATTGAGCCTTGCTTGTATGAAATAGCTAAACAATAGTCAGTTATTTTAACTATGGTTTCTAGCGGATGAATAGACATTACTTTATGACGAGAAGGGGTATTAAACTATTTATGGACCTTTTCTAGGTTTTGCATCTCCGTTGGCTCCATTTTAGGAGTGTATTTTTTAATAAAGTCAAAGAAGTCTAGATTAACTTCTTTGTTCTTCTTTTTTGAGAACTTTAAGAACACTTTATATTTGTTGTAGAACTTTTCCTATTTATCTCTTGTTAGAGAGTAAAAGATATATCTCTTCTATATATTAGTAGGGTCTTTAAACATCTATATGATCATATCATTAAAAGAAAGTGTAAGGACTATGAGTGTTGGCTATTTTCGTGGACAAAATATTTACTTATAAACTTGTTTGTAGGCCTGTTATCAAGTCTATCAAGAAAAGCCCAACAAATATTCGAGTTTCAGATAATCGTATTTCAGGTATATCTTTTATAACTACGACACATAGAATTTCATTTATATATTTAATAGTACATGTTCATAAATCTAAAATTATTTTTGGTGCTTAAATATTTTTTATGCGTCTTAATATTTTTTAAGATATGATTTAAAAAATAATTTTTTATTAAGGCTTTGAATGGGCTTTGAAAAATTAAGCCCAAAATGCATTTAAACCTAATACTATTAGGTATTATTATTATCTATAAATAGAGAGACATTTAGGGTTGATGTATGTGTTGAGAGAAAAAAAACTGCCGAAAAAAAAACAAATTGAAGTTACTGAAGAAGAACGGCTATACTGTCGAAATAAAACAAAATTGAAGTTGAAAGCAGCGAGCAACTGTTGATATGAAGTTTATATATAGTAACATATATAATTGTCATTAATCACAAATATCAAGTTAATATATATATATATATTAAGAATTTAGCAGTAAAAGTCAACAAAGGCACGCATTAAAGGTAATTAATATATATTGTTTTGCATTAGTTAATTTAATTCTTATTAATTAAATTTTTAGATATTTAGATTAAATAATTTTATGAGCGATCATGATTATTTGATTTAATTATAAATTTCAAAGAAGTTATTTTTACTGAAATTATGCGTAATCTTTTTGCTCTAGAATATTCTAGTTGATTTGGTTTAAATGACATTTGTTTTAAATCATCTAGTTAGGATTATTCATTGTTAAATCCGTTCTAGAACACACATGGGCACTTGTGTTTTTGTGCTAACTATTTTGCAGTTACTTTGTGAACGATCTGATTGGCGAGGAGCTTATTGGAACGTTGGTCTGGAAACCGCTCATGCTAATATTGGAAACTGTGAAAATAGAGCAGGGGCTCGTAAGTAAAGTACATTAGGGCAGTATCCTAGGGAGGGTAGCATAAGACTGAGTTGTACTTGAACATTTGATTTTCATAGTGGAAGGTTAGGTGGTCCGGTGGACTGGTGGTTTTCCTCTTAGGTCATTATTATGGCCTAGGTTGTTTCCACCTAAAAATATCGTGTTATAATTTCTGCACTTTACTCTTATACACGATTGCATGTTTGGCCGCTTTGTTTAGGTTAGTAAATTATAAATTGATAAAAATTAAAAATAACCTATTCACCCCCTCTAGGTTAATCAGGTCCATATTTTATAAACTTTCAATTGGTATCAGAGCCGACACTAGACACACTTAGTGAGATTGATCTTTAGGGACACACACACTTACTTATGGACCAAATGAAAGAAGGTGGGTCATCTGTTAGACCCACATGACTCTTTGATGGGTTTAATTACCCTTCTTTGGAAGGCTCGCATGCAAGCCTTTCTCGGACAAGATGAAAAGTCACGGGATGCTATTCTTGATGGTTGGGAACCACCTTACGTAACGAAAGATGGTGTAACAATCATAAAGCGAAAGAAGGCGGACCGGCGAAGAACGCACCCTTAGTGGGGCAAACCAAAAAGGTCTAAGATCAATATTTCTTGCGGTGTCGATGGATGAGTTTCGTCGCATCTCCATTTGTGAGGCCGCTAAAGATGTATGGAATGCACTTGCTCTTGCTCATAAAAAGGAACTTCCCAAGTAAAACAAACAAAATTGAGATAGCTAACATCGAGTTTGATTCTATTAAAATGACGACAATGAAACTTTTGGTCGATTCTATGCTAGCTTACGTGATATCACTAATGCTTGTTCTAACCTTGGTGAGAAAAATTCCACAACCTATACAAGTGCGCAAAGCTCTAAGCTCTTTAACAGCTGACTATAAGATGAAAGTTACAGGGATAGAGGAAAGAAAGAATATAGACACACTAAAAATTGATGAACTTGTCGGGTCAATCCAAACCTATGAGCTTTCTCTTGATCCACCCAAGAAAAATAAGAATGTGGCATTCAAAAGCTCCAAAAAGGATATCTCTGATAGTGATGATGATATGAATGATGAGTCACTAGTCTTGTTAGCATGAAAGTTTAAGAAGTTCATGAAGAAGAAGGGCCAATAGAATAATCATTCCAACAAGGGACAATACAGTCGTTCGAATGACCGAAAGTCAAGGGAAATCAAGTCTCCTAGCCTTGATGGTAAGAAAAGTAAGACCACTAGTCCTCAATGCTTTACTTGTGGGGGATTTGGTCATATTTCTACAGATTTTGCTAACAATAAAAAGAAATTTGGAAAAGCCTTTAATGCTACACTCAGTGACACAGAAAGTGAGCAGGACAATGCTAGTAACTCAGAGGATGATGACACTAATTATTGTGCCTTCACTGCAACTGCCAATGCACATCACAATGACTCCGACCTTAGCTCGGATGAAGAAAATGAGGAAGTAAACTCTTCTCTCTTACTGTCTAAGTTTAATGTATCGAATTATGAGGAACTATTCATGGATTGTCTAGGTGCTAGGGAAGAGAGAGATAAATTGCTTGTGGAAGTAACTAAACTTAATGATATCATCAATGTTCACAAAAAAAATTCCTCTAACCTAGAGAAAGATAAAAAGGAATTGTCTGATCATATTAATGCTTTGAATTTGAGACTTGCAGAAACCATTGAGGAAAACAAAAATCTCAAGCAAGAACTTAGTATTGCTAAAGAAACGATGAAAAATTTGACCATTGGTGCTAAAAAATTAACCAAAGTCCAAGACTATGGAAAGCCACATGGAGATAAGGGAGGTCTTGGATACATAGATGAACAATCAACACCTTCATCATCCAAAACTCAATTTGTAAAACCCACTATTGCTCAGGTAGGGAAGGTTGTTTTTGCACCTTATCATTCTAAGAAAATTCAGTTTGTTCCCATCTGTCATCATTGTGGTAGGAAAGGACATATTAGACCTAAGTGTAGATTTATTTATGCTTATGATTCTATCAAGAATACAAATGTTTCTAAACCACCTCAAAAAATTTCAAAATGTAAAGTTCTTACTACAAGAACTACACAAAAAGAGGAATATAAGAAACCAGTAACTCAAATGTCCAAAATTAAAAAAAAGGATGGGTTAAGAAATCTGAGTTGCACTGCTTTGTGGCCCATATAGCATTTAAATTTAAATCAAATACCGCTTGATATTTTGATAGTGGATGCTCTAGACACATGACGGGGAATCGTTCTTTGTTTAAAACCTTTAAGGAATACAATGAAGGGACAGTTACCTTTGGTGATGGTAAAACATCTAGAATTATTGGAAAAGGCTCTGTTCAAATAGAGGGTATCCCTAAACTTGATGAAATTTTATATGTGGAAGGACTTAAGGCAAACTTGATTAGCATAAGTCAAATATGTGATAGTGATTTTAATGTGCAATTTATAAACAATCACTGTATTGTAACAGATCAAAATGGTGAATGTATGATTAAGGGAATCAGATCACATGACAATTGTTATTGTATTGATACATCACTCACAGTAACATGTAACCTAGCTAACAATGACTCAACTATCTTGTGGCATGAAAAACTAGGTCATATGAATTTTAAAGATCTGGTTAGATTAAGAAAAATTGAGATTGTGCGTGGTTTACCTATTCTTTCAAAAATTGAAACACCTGTATGTGGACCATGTCAATTGGGTAAACAAACTAGGATTGCTCATAAGAAGATCAAGAGTATAAATAGAAACAGAGTATTGGAATTGATACATATTGACCTTATGGGTCCTATGAGAACAGAAAGTATTGGAGGTAAGAAATATATCATAGTTGTAGTAGATGACTTTTCTCACTACACGTGGGTAGACTTTCTTAGAGACAAGTCAGATGCTTTTGAGTTCTTCATCTCATATTGTACAACAATGTAGGTTGAAACAGGTGACAAAATAGTAACCATCAAGAGACTGAGAACAGACCATGGAAAAGAGTTTGAAAATACCAAGTATGTTGACTTCTATAAAGAACATGGTATCTTTCATGAATTCTCTGCTTCTATCACACCTCAACAAAATGGAATAGTTGAACGGAAAAATAGGATACTTTAAGAGATGGCAAGAGTAATGATGCATACCAAGGGAGTCTCTAAAAGGTTTTGGGCTGAAGCTATAAACCCTGCATGTCACATTATAAATCGTGTATATCTTCACCCAGGTACAAACCAAACTCCCTATGAGATATGGAGAGGTAAAAAACCCAATCTAAAATTTATGCATGTTTTTGGAAGTAAGTGCTACATACTTAGAGATCGAGAACAGTTGGGTAAGTTTGATTCAAGAAGCGATGAAGGTATATTTCTTGGTTATTCCCTAAATAGTAGAGCTTATAGAGTCTTCAACTATAGAACTAATGTAGTTATGGAATCCATAAATGTCGTTATAGATGATGAGGGTAAGAAGATTACAAGTGAAGAAGTTGGAAATGAAGAAAATTTCACAACACCTCAATTAACAATGACCAGTGGCACAATTGGAATAAAAGAAGAAGAGTTGAAGGAAAGTGAACAAAAGAAGGAAGAAGCATCAACCTCATCAATGATAAATCCAACTCGAACTTCAAAAAACCATCCTATTAAGAATATAATTGGAGATCCTAATGCAAGCATAGTAACAAGAAGAAGACAAATAAGTGAGGTAACTCATTTATGCTATATTTCTCAATTTGAACCAAAAAATGTGAATGAAGCTCTTAGGGATAAATTTTGGATAAATGCCATGCAGGATGAGTTAGCTCAATTTGAAAGAAATCATGTGTGGGTATTAGTACCTAAGCCTAAAAACAAAAATGTTATTGGAACAAAATGGGTGTTCAAAAATAAATATGATGAGCATGACATTGTTGTTAGAAATAAGGCTAGGTTAGTAGCTCAAGGCTACACTGATAGGGGTAGAACCGACATCGCCGATCCTGCCCGTTACTTTGGTTTTATCTATTTATAAAACTCTCGCAAGTGCACGAATCATTTCGTAGAAAATGATAAGTATACTCCCAAGGTCGATCTAAGGAAGGAATGTATGTGGTTTTTAATTTATTATTCAAACTTTTAAAAACGAAATTAAATCCTAAACATCCTGTCACGATATTTTGGGTTTTGTGTTTTTAATCTAATTACATAAAAATAAACATAGATTCAATAAACATTTATGCAAATTTTATCTGTTAAAACAGTGGAGTATTTATGGATATAATAATTAAGTTAATTATGCTTGCTCATATTATTTAGGTTATTAAAGATATGAATTGATATTTATTGATTCTCTCTTTTTTGTATGAATACCACCTTTGGTGGGGTTAGATATTCTTTGTTAACTAAACAAATCAATTAACACCTATGGGTGGGGTTGATAACTAATTTGGTTAATTAAATTAATTTCTTTTTCTAAGAGATTGAAAATGAACCATTTAAATGCCACCTTTGGTGGGGTTAGACAGTTTAAACTTTATTCAAGGTGTCCAAATTAAACCTAAGAATTTAGTTATCCGAGTACTAACTTTCAAGTTTTAAAACCACTACTGAAAACATGTTGTCAATACATTTTCAGATAATAATTCTTATAAAAACTTTTGAAATAGAGCTTCACTCTAACTACCGGGCGATTGTACCAACAAATAAAAGAGCACTACTCTAAATCAGACCGGATAACTAAACCTTAAAATCTAATTTTCAGATTTAAGTTTGTAATGAAAAATAATATATTTCTCTCTAACATTCTTAATATAAAATCTTGAATAAAAATAAAATCAATTCATTTTAGAGATTTTTACCTATTTAATATTTCGCAAGCATAACAACGTTATTATTACATCATGTTTATAAACAGCCAGCAGAGTTAAATTTAATCACAGACAAATTAAATATAACATGTAAGAATAAAGCATAAAAAATAACTGTAAAGAAAATAAAATCCTTACAGAACTTCGATGCTATTCCCGTTGCTGGAAAAACCTCCAAGCGGAATTTGCACTCCCATTTATTGAATCAAAAAGCTAATAAATTACAAAAACATAACTAGTTCTTCCCAAAAAGGGAAGAACTCTAAAACTAAGAGAAATTAACTAAGAAAAGCTAAAAACTAAGAAAAACTAAAAAAACCTAAAAATCTAAGAAAAGAGAGAAAGAAAGAAGAGAGAAGTGTGTTTTGAAGGTATGTTTTGAAGTTAAGGGAAGGGGGGTATTTATAGGTGAGGATGGAGAGAAAAAGTAGAGAAAAAAAATGTAAAAACGCGGATTAGTGATTGCTGACGTCATTTGATGACGTCAGCATGACGCGGCTGACTGCGGCGCAGCGGATGAACAAGCTTCAGCGGATGAACAGTGCCTACGGATGAACAGTGCGCGAATGAACAAGGCGCGACGGATGATGATGAAGTGGAGGCCAGCGCGGTAGCGGCTGGCATGGGCGGCGCGAGTTTCTCCTTTCTGACATATTTGTCCTTTTTGACCCATTTTGTCCAATTTTTCCATATTTGTTGACCTTTCCCCATTTATTTATTAATATATTTGTGATGTATTGCTTCCAGTATTCCTCTTTGAGTTTTTAAGTTGTGTTTTTAAGCCAAAATACCTGAAAAACAATAAAAATACCCGTGATTCCGAAAAAGACAAATTTATATAAATATATGATAAAACATATAAATATATATATTTTTAATCAATTAATGTGCATAAAATCATGGTTATTTTAGTGCTTTTTGAGCACTCATCATACACGCAAGTAGAAGGAGTTGATTTTGATGAAACATTTGCACCTGTAGCTAGACTAGAGTCAATTAGGATTTTACTTGCCATTTCCTGTCATATGAAGTTCAAATTATATCAAATGGATGTTAAGTCTGCCTTTTTGAATGGATTTTTGAATGAGGAGGTGTACGTGGAACAACCAAAAGGATTTGTTGATCCAAAATTTCCAAATTATGTTGACAAACTCAAAAAGGCTCTTTATGGTTTGAAACAAGCTCCACGAGCATGTTATGAGAGACTTACCAACTATCTTTTGAACAAGGGATTTATTCGAGGGGGAGTTGATAAGACTTTATTCATTAAAAGGAGTAGTGACGAGATATTTATTGCTCAAATTTATGTGGATGACATAGTTTTTGGATCCACATCTAGTACACTAGTGGATGATTTTGTGCATGTTATGACAAATGAATTTGAAATGTCTATGGTAGGTGAAATGACTTTCTTCCTTGGTTTGCAAATCAAACAATCTCATGATAATATATTTATTTCTCAAACCAAGTACGCTTGTAACCTTGTTAAAAGGTTTGGTCTTGAAACTAGCAAGCCATTACGAACTCCTTTAGGTACCAGCACAAAAATTACAAAGAACACTTGAGGTAAAAGTGTTGATCAAACCCTTTATAGGAGTATGATAGGTAGTTTACTTTACCTCACTACAAGTAGACCTGACATATGTTTTAGTATTGGTATGTGTGCCCGTTATCAAGCTGACCCTAAGGAATCACACTTTGAGAATGTAAAGAGAATCATTAGGTATATCTCAGGAACAAGTAATTATGGTTTATATTTTACTACTGACACTACTTGTGAAGTAAGTGGTTTCTGAGATCTTGTTGGGCAAGGTGCAACTAGGATGATAGGAAGAGCACATCAGGTGGTTGTTTCTACATTAGAAACAACCTAGTATCATGGCACAGTAAAAAGCAGAACTCTATCTCACTCTTTACAGCTGAAGCGGAATACATTGCTGCAGGAAGCTGTTGCACACAAATGCTTTGGATGAAAAACATGCTCAAGGACTACGGTCAACCATAAGGTATGATGCTCTTATATTGTGATAACTCTAGTGCTATATGTATTTCTAAGAACCCAGTTCCACATTCTAGAACTAAGCACATTGACATAAGGCATTACTTTATTCGAGAACTAGTTGAAGAGAAAATAGTAACACTTGAGTTTGTACCTACTGAGAGACAACTAGCTGATATATTCACTAAAGCCATAGACACTCAAAGATTTGAGTATCTCAGAAGTGCCTTGGGAATTTCTCCCTCAAATTGAATTTCAAATTTTATTACCAAAAAAAAAACATCCTTGTTTGGCCAACATAATATTCAACTTATTTAATACTTCTATACACATAATCTCATTTTTAGTGACTCAACTCATTTTGATATTTATTGTATAAATTATGCTACAATTTTGGCTTATGCATACACATATATTCTTATACATGTGATGATCGATGTTGACATAAACTTCTTCACACACTCACGAACACACATATATGTTATGCTTGAAGTTTATGAATTTTCTTGAAAGACTCTAGGACTTTAACTAATCTTGATTGTAAAATTGTGTTGAGTTCTACTTTTGCTTACTAAAATTTTACCGTATGGAGGCACCTAGTATTGAGAGGGCTACCTACTGTGATGTGTGAAGCTACCGCAATGAACGGAGAGGGCTACCTCACAACTAATGTGAAAGTTATCATGATGGGTTTATGGCTCGTGCAAAAAAAAAGGGAGAAAAAAGATTTTGCAAAAAGTGACTACTTATAAATCTTATATATTGAATGCACAAAAAGAAAGAGCCAATAGAGGTTATAATATATATATATATATAATTTACCTCATATGTATGAAAAAAAACAAAAATAAGTCCTCCTTTAGAAGTTATACTTTATTTTGTAAGATTGAAGACTCGATTATAGTTTTACATGATAGGTGATCATTTTTTATTTTGAGTCTTTCTTGATAAGTCATAAATGAATTAATTGACATATTTTTGGAGTTTAAACATATATACTACTTTAAGTAAATGTCATTATGTCATTATATGTGTGAAGTGTGCGTGTGCACCTCTTATATTCTACTTATTTATTTATATGATAAATAATCAAAATTGGAGTTAAAAAATGATGAGTTCTCAATTGGTTGTGTGTTTTGTTTGTAAATAAATGAGTTTAATACCTTATGTGGCTAGTTATGAAAATTACAAAAAAAAAATCAGACTTTTATTCATTTTTATTTTTTATTTTTTTTTTCTTTTTTTAATTTGTGTCTAAGTTAGAGAGTCATAGAACTTAGAGAGAGTTTAAAGCATATTGCATTTATGCATTAATCTACTTTTACATTGCTATATCTTGAGTAAGATTTTAGCTTCATTGCTTTGTCTAATGCTTTGTCCTTCTCGTATGTCAAAAAGGGGGAGAGAATAATGTGTTTTACTCTCATGTTTTTATTTTGTTATGCATATAGGCGGAGAACATATTTAATTAAGCTTAATTGATATGAATGCATACTACATGAATATTCTTTACACTTCGCTTATTTCTATGTAAACTGAACTAATATACAATGAGGCTTTCATGCCAAGTTATTCTATGCTTTGTCAATGTCATTTCAGTTACTTACAAGCTTGTCAAGTTGCAGCGAAGATGGATCTACCGGACCATAGGATAGTTCCACTATGGTGTCTGGGACCTCATTGTATTTTTATCTAATTTTTATAAGTGTCATGTAGTAAGTGAGAGGTTTTGCCACATGAAAATGCCAAAGGGGGAGTTTGTAAGGACTATGAGTGTTGGCTATTTTCGTGGACAAAATATTTACTTATAAACTTGTTTGTAGGCCTGCTATCAAGTCTATCAAGAAAAGCCCAACAAATATTCGAGTTTCAAATAATCGTATTTCAGGTATATCTTTTATAACTACGACACATAGAATTTCATTTATATATTTAATAGTACATGTTCATAAATCTAAAATTATTTTTAGTGCTTAAATATTTTTTATGCGACTTAATATTTTTTAAGATATGATTTAAAAAATATTTTTTTATTAAGGCTTTGAATGGGCTTTGAAAAATTAAGCCCAAAATGCATTTAAACCTAATACTATTAGGTATTATTATTATCTATAAATAGAGAGACATTTAGGGTTTATGTATGTGCTGAGAGAAAAAAAACTGCCGAAATAAAAAAAATTGAAGTTGAAAGTAGCGAGCAACTATTGATATGAAGTTTATATATAATAACATATATAATTGTCATTAATCACAAATATCAAGTTAATATATATATATATATATATATATTTATTTATTAAGAATTTAGCAGTAAAAGTCAGCAAAGGCACGCATTAAAGGTAATTAATATATATTGTTTTGCATTAGTTAATTTAATTCTTCTTAATTAAATTTTTAAATATTTAGATTAAATAATTTTATGAGCGATCATGATTATTTGATTTAATTATTAAATTTCAAAGAAGTTATTTTTACTGAAATTATGCGTAATCTTTTTGTTCTAGAATATTCTAGTTGATTTGGTTTACATGACATTTGTTTTAAATCATCTAGTTAGGATTATTCTTTGTTAAATCCATTCTAGAACACACACGGGCACTTGTGTTTTTGTGCTAACTATTTTGCAGTTACTTTGTGAAAGATCTGATTGGCGAGGAGCTTATTGAAACGTTGGTCTGAAAACCGCTCACGCTAATATTGGAAACTGTGAAAACAGAGCAGGGGCTCGTAAGTAAAGTACATTGGGGCAGTATCCTAGGTAGGGTAGCATAAGACCGAGTTGTACTTGAACATTTGATTTTCATAGTGGAAAGTTAGGTGGTCCAGTGGACTGGTGGTTTTCCTCTTAGGTCATTATTGTGGCCTAGGTTGTTTCCACCTAAAAATATGGTGTTATAATTTCCACACTTTACTCTTACACACAATTGCATTTTTGATCGCTTTGTTTAGGTTAGTAAATTATAAATTGATAAAAATTAAAAATAACCTATTCACCCCCTCTAGGTTAATCAGGTCCATATTTTATAAACTTTCAGAAAGTTTTTTAACTTCAATCATAAATATGTTAGAAAAGCGAGATGGTTGTTCTAGACTCATATAAGAGAGACTAGGACTTGAAGGGGTACTATTTATAAGGCTATCATCTGTTCTTTTGTATACTCGTTTACTAATTCCAAAAGGGAGATTAGTGACACCTTTAAATTCTGGTTTGGATCTATTTAAGATCAAAGGTATTGGTTCAAATGATAAGGATGGACTGGGTGTTGAGACTCTAGAGGTATGGGTAACCAAAGCAGGCTTAGAGTTTAGCTTAATCTTTCTTGAAGAGTCAAAACTAATGTCTACAGATCCCTCTTCATACTCAACAATTTTATTGAGCTCTATGTTTTAGGAATAATTTTAGGTTGGTCTTGGGTTAAAGACCATGACTTTGGAAGAGTTATCTGATCCCAAGGTATCGTTTGAGGTACTGCTAGTCTGGATTTTACCATATTGGATTGAAATAGGGTTGTTTCACCTCTTTTGTCTTGTATAAAAGACTTTAGATTTATGTCAGGACATATAGTATTTATTACTTTGAAATATACCCTATAAATAAGAGATATATTATTGGTTTCTTCTTCCATATCAAAACCATGCATTTTAATATCGACCTTTAAGGCCCTTTGAACATTTGTATCTTTTATGTGTACTAAAAAATTTGGAAAACAATTAAAATAGATTGGACCATAACATAAGGAAGTTTCAACAACTTTGAGTAAAGAATTAGAGAACTTCTTATGTCTTTTGTCTCCTACACATAAGAGAACTAAATTATTTAATCCATCCCATGTAAGGGGTTTCACTACTATTTGGACTAGCCCAATATGTAAATAATTATATTTTTCTTTATATGAGTCTATTAGACTCTGAGATAGTAGATTTATATCAATAGTTTCCCTTGTAAGAGGAAGGGTTTCTTCTACTATTTTATGATATAATCTGATTTAAAAATAAAACTACCTTTATTATATACTAATGATATTCCGTATTTAGGAACGCTCCAATTTTGAAGGTGTTTTCAACATCTTCTATCCTTATTACTTCATTATTTTTAGATCTAGTCGAATTGGAATCATTACCTTGGCTAGAGGAACTTGAAGATCTAGAGAACAAAGATCTGGTTGCTCTTTCCATTTGAGAAGATGCGTTGTAATTAAGAGTTACTGTGTCAAGTTACTCTGCATCACAAGGCTACCTTATGTGCGTCTTACTACAGACGTCACCTCGATTGACCTGAAATCACCTCAATTGACCTTAATTTAACAATGCAAATATTTAATTATTTACTTAAAATTAACTAAAATATATGATAATTTTGCAAGAAAAGTTTTAAAATTAACCTAAAATACCTAAACAAATAAAAAATAAAAATAATTGTAAATGTAAACACATGTTAAAAAATTTTAAAATTGCCTGAAATTATTGTAAATTTTCCTCCAAAAACTTGATGTACGAAATTGTTACGTACATATTTTGTATATTTATAAAATAGCTCACAAGTGCACAAATCATTTATAGAAAATGATAAGTACACTTCCAAGGTCGATCTAAAGAGGAATCATGTGGTTTTAATATTATTCAATAAATTCTTAAAAACCAAAATTAATAATTTAAACATCTTGTCACCATTGTTTTAGGTTGAGTATCTAAACTATTGACATAAAAATAAAGATAGATTCAATAAACATTTATCATCCAGTGGATAATTTATGAGATATATTAGTTAATTAATCATGCTTGCTCAATATTAAGTAGGTTATTAAAGATATGAATTAGGAAGATTGATTCTACCTTTTAAATAAGGAAATATCCTAAGGCAAGGATAAATTATTTTGTAATTAAAACTTAAATTGCCACCTTTGGTAGGGCTGATACATTAAGAACTTAATTAAATTATGCTTCTTTTTTAAGAGATTTAAAAATCATTTAATTGCCACCTTTGGTGGAGTTGACACGTTAAACTCTCATCAAGGTGTCAAAGTTAGGTTTACAATTTAAGTACCTTGAAACTAATTTTCAGATTTTAAAACTAATAATAATTCTTATCAAAATCTTTGAAATATAGTTCTCTAAATCAGATCCAGAGTATTTCATCCAACATGTAAGAGTTGACTCTAAATTAGATCAAAAATATTTAAATCCTCAATCTGACTCTCTTGTTTATTATAAAAAATACTTCATCAATATATTTTCTTTTACAAACTTCAGTTCAATCTTGATGAAGAAATAAAACTTAATTCATTTTAATAAAAATATTCAATCTACTTTAATATTTCACAAGCGTAAGAACATTACTAATATCCCATATTATTTATAAGCATACATGCGTAGTTTAATAAATGACCAATAAATTAAACATATAGCATGTAAAAAAACACTTAGACATAATTTGAAAAGAAAACATTTAAATATATTAACATAATTCTTAGAATTGATTATGTTATGAAAAACCTCCAAACATAATTGCTATCCTGTTTATTGAATTGAAACTAGTATTACAAAAGATAAATTTGTTTAATTCCCAAATCAAGAGAAGAACTTTAAAATAATAAAAGAAAAACTTAAGAAAGTTAAGAAAAGCTGAAAAGTTAAGGGTTAAGCTATAATGGATTAGAGATTAGAGATTATTTTTTTACAATATAAATAAGGTTCTATTTATGGATGGAGGAAAAGAGATAAATGTGGAATATTTAGCCTGGCATCGTGGCAAACAATTTATCCATGCCATAGCATACATAGGTAGTACATGGTTTAGGCACGATCCATTATATTCATGCCATGGCATACAACTTTTTCACGTCATGGCATGCATCATATTTACGATGCATTGATTCTACCCTTTTGTCTCGCATCGCATCATACAAAACTTTCATGATGTTGCACAATCTTCTCTACATCACCTGGAACCCTTTATTTGTATATCCTATTTTCAATTTTAGAAACATATGTAATGTTTTTACATATGTTCTCTTTTTAAACTCCAATAGTTGTAATAAGTGCTTCAAGAATAGTTTTTCAAGTTAAATCATTTAAATATAAGAAATACTTAAACAATAAAAAAATATACCAGTGATTCTAAAAAGATAGGTTTATGTAAAATGATAGTAAAAATAAGCAAATACAAATCTATTTAATCATTTAACGCACTTATCAATGACAAACTCAAAATCATGTCATAGCGTGAATATATTTCATGTTCTCACTTTTTCTGACTTGAATGTATTTCATTGTGACAGATACAAACTCATGCTGCTACTAATGAAAATTTTAAAATTTTCCTCAAATTTCCAATTTTACCTAGGAAAAAAGAAAAACTAAAAAATTAAGAACAAAAAGACTAATAAATAACAAAAATTACTAAAATAAAATTAAAAATTTAAATAAAACAATATTTGATGATAATGCATCATCCACCCTAATCTAAGTTAGGCAGTTTTCGCATTAGAATCAAATGACACACCAAAGCAAAAACAATTAAAAGAAAAAAATAACATAAACATAATACCAAGTAAAAACTATTGTTCAATTGAAAATAAAATTAAAGAAATCAATTGGTTTAAAGTCATTAGACAGGCGGATGAAACTTCTAAATGAATTTAAGACCATTTTAAAGGTCTTGATTGTGAACTTCTTTTTACTTGCCAATATTTGCAGCATTAGCATTGATAGTCTCCTTAGGATCAATCATAGTTTATGAGGAACAACCTAGGAACCCACAAACTCAAAGGAATAGAAATGATTAATTTGCTAAGAACGTGTTGAAGATGATCAAATTAGAAACCTAAGAAAAAAAGTCCTTAAAACCCAAACCTTGAGATGCCACAAAGGATGATCACTCCTTTTCATAAGTCAGATTCAAGTATTCAATCAAGAATACAAGAAGGCAAAACAAAAGTTTTATGTAATATACTTTTCATAAATGATATTTGTTCTTGCCTCCAAATTACATAGATCTTCTTCTTTATAAGCAAGAAACCCTAAAAGAAAAAAACCCTAGATGAAATGGGCCTAATGGGCCTATTTAGTTATGGATTGGGCCTAATCTAACCTTAAAAAATAAAGACTAAAAGACTTAAAAACAAAAAGTCCACAATTTACTAAAATAGAAATTTCTAAACATAAAAGGCCTACAATTAAATAAAAGACTAAGACTTAAAATAAAAAGCCTACAATTAACTAAAATAAAAATTACTAAACATAAAAAACCCATAAGTAACTAAAACAAAAAATTCCTTCCTAATTTATTCCTTGCATCCAATTTGACATTCCAAATCTATCCTTGTGTAGGATCTTGAGAATCTTTAGAATATTTGTAAACATCAACTTGGTTAGCACCTTAATCTCCATTATTCCTCTCCTCTTTGAAAAGATTCATCCTCGAATCTTAGCTTTGTAAGCAAGTCAATCATTGGTGCCAATGATCAGGTACGATGTCTATTTGATGTTGCATGCCTCATAAAGAATGTAATCCATGGGGATTATCTTCATGAAGTTGATCCTCAAAGTCTTGCAATAAAGATACAACGAAACTAGGCATAGATGAGTTAAGATCATTGGTAGAAAGATAAAAAAATCCTTGTATATAAGTACAAGTACTTATTGCCTTGCCATAATTACACTCTTAATCTCTTGTTGTTTTAAAATGCACTCATTCTTTTATTTTTGTCTCCTTTTCGCTCACTTTTCTTTCCTCTTTTCTCAGTCTTCTCTCCTTTGTGCTCACTTTCTTCTCTTTTTTGATCACTTTTTTCTTCATTTTTCTCACTTTTCTCACTTTTATCTCCATTTTTGCTTTTTATCTCACTTAGTCTTTTTTTATTTTCCTTTTGCTCACACTTTTATTTTTCTCTCAACTTGCACTCTCTTACTATCCTAATATGGTCCTCATAAGCTTGCAAAGGTTTGAGATGAGCTATAACAACTTTTTAGTTTTTTAGTTAGATTTTCTTAGTTTTAGAGTTCTTCTCTTTTTGAGAAGAACTAATTATGTTTTTGTAATTTATTTGCTTTTTTATTCAATAAATGGAAATGCAAATTCTGTTTGGAGGTTTTCCAGCAACAGGAATAACATCAAAGTACTGTAAGGATTTTATTTTTTTATAGTTATTTTTTATGCTTTATTCTTATATGTTATATTTAATTTACCTGTGATTAAATTTAACTTTGCTAGCTATTTGTAAACATGATATAATAATAATGTTGTTATGCTTGCGAATTATTAAATAGGTAAAAATCTCTAAAATATATTGATTTTGTTTTTATTCAAGATTTTATATTAAGAATGTTAGAGAGAAATATATTATTTTTCATTAGAAACTTAAATATGAAAATTAGATTTTAAGGTTTAGTTATCCGATCTGATTTAGAGTAGTGCTCTTTTATTTATTGGTACAATAGCCCAGTAGTTAGAGTGAAGCTCTATTTCAAAAGTTTTTATAAGAATTATTATCTAAAAATGTATTGACAACATGTTTTATATGAAAATTAGATTTTAAGGTTTAGAAACACAAAAACCCCAAATATCGTGACAGGATGTTTAGGATTTAATTTTGTTTTTAAAAGTTTGAATAATAAATTAAAAACCAAATATATTCCTTCCTTAGTTCAACCTTGGGAGTATACTTTTCATTTCCTACGATATGATTTGTGCACTTGCGAGAGTTTTATAAATATAAAACCAAAGTATTGGCAGGATTGGCGATGCTGGTTCTGCTCATTAGTCTCCTCTAAAAATAATTTGGTCATGTCAGACCATGTGAAGATAGTACCTGAAGGGAGATAATAAAGCCATTCCTTTGCACTATTAACAAGTGACCCCAACTAATTTTATGCTAGAATAAACTACATGAAACTCTTTTAAGTTGTTATTTGTGTCTTTTCTTGTAAGACCCTAAAAGTAGGTAAAAGATGAATTAGTCCAGATCTAAGTTAAAATCCTACCACTAAGTTTGGATACATAATGCATAAAAGTTGTTGCTGAGTCTGGTGCAACTAATTCCTTTAATGTTGGATCTATTGCTACCATTTCTTTGTGTTCAATTTTAGATTCACTTGAAGAAGTGGATTATGTTGTATCTGGTAATAGTGATCCTTTTGACTTTATATTGTAGGAATGTCCTTGTTGCATTAGATCCTAGAAATCAAAAGAAAAAAATTAGAAGTTAAGTAGACTACAAATATCTATAGAGAAGTTAAACTAAAATCAAAATAAATAAATAAAACAAAAAATTAGTAAACTAAAATGTAAACAAAATATTTATAAATAAGTTCAATAAAAATAAAAATAAAAATCTAAAAATAAGTTAAGTTAGTGAAATAAAAATCTATTAATACAAAAATCGGAGAAAAAAAATAAAAATTAATCTTACAGTTAGTGAAAAGGAAGTTAATAGGAAAAAAAACTAAAATATAATAAAAAATAAAGCTAATAATTATAAACTAAATAATAATAAATTAAAAAAGTAATTTTTTTGATATTTTTATAAACTAATAATTAATGACAAAATTGAGAAAAACCTCAACAATGGCGCCAAAAACTTGATAATGTTAAACTATCAAGTTGATAATACTAAAACAATTCCCAACAATGGTTCCAAGAACTTAATATTCTTGGAAATACAAAATTATACGTGATCAAATTGTAAAGTGATAAGTATCTTAAGAACAAAGGTTTTCAAACCCACAGAATATCACTAATTATTAGCTTATTAATAAATTAACAAGGGGATTTTGAAAATAGTTTTCAAAGTAAAACTAAAATAAAATAATAAATAAGATATATGAGCACACAAACCAAGGGATTAATACTCAATTGATTGAGCACTGGACCAATTGAGATTATTGACTAGATTGATTCATTTTTTTGAGAATTAATTAATTGCAATACTGGATCGATCAAGAGAACATATGATCAATTGAACTATGTACTTGATCAATCGAGCACTTGATTAGATCGATCAAGGGACCAAGGCTTTGATTTTAAAACCTATTTTCAATATGCATTGAATTGGCCTTTTACTATATTATACTCATTTCCTAAAACTCATCTAACTGATTTTATGGAAAAGATCGTAATTTACTTTGATATAAAGTGCTTCAAAATATTATATAAATATAAGCCTAAGCACACAATTGAAACTAACCACACAAGAGCTTAATTGTGCTTATTCTCTTCATCTTTTATTCTCTCTTTGGTTTTTCAAAAAGTTTTCAAGTTGGCTTGTTCATTAAGTTAATTTATCAAAAATTTGTAACTTTGTTTGATGGATTAACAAGCCTATAATAATAATTATGTTATTATGCTTTTAACTGATTGTTCTAGAGTTACTAGTTTTTTTCATTTTATTTGATATAATGTTTAGATCAAATAGCTAAGGTTGTTCATTATTGAATCTTCTCTAGGACACACACTTGAACTTGTGTTTATATGATAACTTTTCAAGTGATAGTGGTGTGGGTTCAATTAACTCGTGGGACTCAAGTTTGTTAGAACATTGGTCTATATCCTTTCTTGTAGAGACTGTGATGACAACAAAAACTTGTAAATAGGTTACTTAGGGGAATTACTTGGGTGGATAGTTTATTCCTAGCCTTATAACCAAATACTTTTTTTTCATAGTGGATAGTTAGGTGGTTCAATGAATCAATGATTTTCCTCTTAGGCCATTGGTGTGGCCTAGGTTGGTTTCACCTAAAAATCTAGTGTGTTGATCTTTATTTTCTATATTATTATATTTACATGAGAGTGCATGTATGACCATTCTATGAATTTTTAATTTTTCATACTTTCGTTGATATTTCGCTTATTAGATCCATAACTAAATGAAAGAAACTTTCATTTGGTATTAGAGTGGTCACTAGATACACTTAGTATGCCTAGGACCTTGTCATGGATCACTTGAGAGATGGTTCATCTACAACCCATGTAGCATACTTTGATGGGTCCAATTACCCCTTTTGGAAGGCTCATATGAGAGCCTTTCTATGGTCTACAGATGAAAGTGTCTTGAACTTATGCTTTATGGTTAGGAACCACCAACGGTCTCCAAAGATAATATTTTTACTCCTAAACCTAGAAAAGATTGGATCATTGAACATAAAATTGGTAGTAATTGGAATCAAAAGGGTATTAATGTTATTTTTAGTGTTGTGTCTAATGATGAGTTTTATCGTATTTCTCATGTTAAAACTACTAGGCATGCTTGGGATATTTTGAAGGTTGCTCATGAAGGTTCCTACTAAATTAAATGAACAAAACTTTTCATGCTTAGTTCTCACTTTGAGAATATTATGATGAAAGATGATGATACTTTTTCTGAATTATATGCTAGATTATGTGATATTACTAACACCTTTGCCAATCTTGGAAAGAAAATTAATGATTTCAAGATAGTTTGAAAGATTTTCTACTCATTATTAGATCGCTTCCAAGCAAAGGTCATTGCCATTAATGAAAGCAAGGATGTGGACACTATCAAAATAGAGGAACTCGTTGGCTCCCTTCAAACCTTTGAGATGAGCTTTCGAAAACCTTTAAAGAACAAAGGTATCACTTTTAAAATTGCTATGATTGAAGATAGTGAAAATAATGATGAAGAGTTGGTAATCTTAACCAGAAGATTGAACAAAGTCTTCAACAAAAAAAATCCTTAATACAAAGGACAATCAAGTTGTCAAAAGAATCTTAATCTAAGAAAACACAAATCGGTGAGTTCTAATGGTAAGAAATCTAAACCCACTAGACTTAAATTTTTTGAATGTATGGATTTTGGTCACTTTATAGCTAACTTGTGTGAAATTTATCATACCAGGTATATTGGCTTGTGCATATTTTCTTAATAATAATAATAATAATAATGGAAAAAAATACAAAAGCTTTTGCATGCACAAAAATAAAGAGCCATAATTGGTTATAAAAAAGAAAATAAATAACCAATCCCTTATACCAAACAAAAAATACAAGAGGGGAATACAGAAAAATAGATTAAAGTTCTCTCTTAGTAAGTAAATTTTATTTTATTCAAGTATGAATTCAACTGTAATTTTTTTTATGATAATGATACTCCTTCCTTTAAATCTTTCTTAACTAATCATAAATGGACTAATTGACATATTGTTGTAGTTTTGATATTTATCTCACTTTTGGTGATTGTTGATATGTCATTATATGTGTTAGTATGTTTTTGTGGCTTGTCTACATATATTTATATTGTCAATGGATTGTCACACTTTGAAAAAAAAAATTTCATAATTTGTGTGTATTTTTGTAGTCATGTTAAGTTAAGTCTATTATCCTTAATTAAAAAAATTATATATATCAAATTTTTTAAATTTTGATTTTTTCTAATTTATTTATAGGAGTCATAGAACTTATAAGGAGTTTATTCATTTATGGAAGACATATTTTTTAGCTCTATGTTTTGAGCTATTAAGAATATGTACTCTTTTTAGTCACTAAATACATAGCTTTCTTGCTCAATCTGTTTGACTTTATTTCATGATAATATTTTTTATTTGTATGACAAAAAGGGGGAGCAAACATGGAAATTTAATTGAAAAATATACAAAGGGGAGAGCTAATTTAGGGAGAGAATTAATTTGAATTTATTTTGGAGATATTTCACATAGGGAGAGTTATGTTTTTAATTTTTATTATATGATTACTCACTTTTATGAATATTGTTCGCTTTTTATATTGTTATATAAACTAAACTAATGAACAATGAGGGACAAGTTGTTTGGGTATTTATTTTTTTGACTTTTAGAGTAAACATGAACCTTTAAGATTCAAGCTTAGATGGTTCCACCTCATCATAGGATAGTACCACTATGTAAAAAATTAATTTTTTTATGAGCGTCATGTACTAAGAGAGAGGTTTTGTCACACGAATATGTTAAAGGGGGGATTTTAAGGTTTATATAAGTGTTAGTGATATTCATGAACAAAACATACAATTATAATTTTAGTTTTAGTTTCTAGGTGTGTCTTAGAACAATATTTTTAAGCCAAAGAAACTATCGAGCCTCAATAATGACATCTCAGATATATCTCTATTCTCGTACATGTTACATTGCATATTAGACACATAGGAGTAATATGAAAATATGCTACTCAATTGATTGAGTAGTGACTAGATGAATTGAGCTATATTACCTATTGAATTAATTATTTATGTGGCTAGATCGATCAAGGGATTAATTCTCGATTGATCGAGCACTTGATCCATCAAGATTAACGAATGGATCGATTCATGTTTTTTAGAATTAATTAATTACTACACTGGATCGATCTAGAGGACATTTGATTGATTGGACTATGTACTCAATCAATCGAGCACTTGATTAGATTGATCGAGCAACTAGGGCTTTGATTTTAAAACCTATTTTAATACAAATTGGATTGGCCTTTTACTATATAGTCCTTATTCCTTAAAACTCATTTAATTGATTTTATGGACAAGATGGTAATTTTACTTTGACCTAAAGTGGTTCAAAATATTCTATAAATATAAACCTAAATACACAATTGAAACTAAACACACAAGAGCTTAATTGTGCTTATTCTCTTTATCTTTTGTTCTCTCTCTTGTTTTACTAGAAGTTTTCAAGTATGATTTTTTACTATGTTAATTTATCAAACATTTATGGTTGTGTTTGAAGGATTATCAAGCCAATAATAATAATTGTGTTATTGTGTTTTTAACTGATTGTTCTAGAGTTGCTTGTTGCTTTCATTTTATCTAATATATTGTTTAGATCAACTAGTTACAGTTGTTCATTATTGAATCTACTCTAGGACACACGCCTGCACTTGTGTTTATGTGCTAACATTTTAGGTAATAGCAAGGCGGGTTCATTTAGCCCATGGGACTCGAGTTTGGTGAAACACTAGTCCAAATCCGAATGCCTTTCTTGTAGAGACTATGATGAAAGCATTGGCTTATTGGTAGGTTACCTAAGGGCATTACTTGGGTGGCTAGTTTGAGTCCTAGCCTTCTAAGTGGATACTTATTTTTTTATAATGGATAGTTAGGTAGTTCGATGGATTGGTGGTTTTCCTCTTAGGTCATTGGTGCAGCCTAGGTTATTTATACCTACAAAATCTGTGGTGTTGATTGTTATATTTTGCATTATTTTATTTACACACGATTCCATATTTGGCCGTTCTATGAATTTTTAATTTGTCATACTTTCAAGGATATTCCACTAATTAAATCCATAACTAAATGAAAGACACTTTTATTCTTCACTACTAACCTACTATTTAACTAACTATATCTTGAATCAATATTAGAATTATCCTTGAATTAACAACAATAACTTGGAAAATTTATGCACTAATTGGCAACAACTTCCAGCCCACCTTTTCTCACTTTTAGTTGAAGTAGAATACCTTTGTAAATCAATCCTAAATCAGAATATAAACCTAGTCATAGTTGCTATATAAAATTCATTGATCGTAATACATACTAAAAATGGGATATCTAAACTTCCCAAGGTCACAATTCTTAGCAACCTTTAACAAATGCATCAACTCTACTTATCACACTATCACAAAGAAACAAGTTATCACAACAAATAAGTATGCTAGAAAAAACCGTAATTAATAAAATAAATACAAATCTATATATTCTCTATATGGATAATCTAGTAACATCTTAAACCAGTATTAAACATACACATGTAGTAAATTAGTTAATTACTCCATTTCATACATGTGTAGTTATGAAATTTTATCATAGAGTCAAACACATCATGCAAATAATATTTACACTCAATGAAGAATTTATGGGATAGATTAATTAGTTAATCATGATTGTACAATATTAATTAGGTTATTAATATTATTGATTTTCCTTTTTTGTATGAAAAAGTCCTAAGCCAGGGGTTGGATTCATTATTAATAATAAACCAATTAACATCCTAAGGTCAAGATTACCAATTGATTAATTATTAAATTATGATAAGGATGTAGAAAGCCATTGATGAGTGCTCAAAAAGCACTAAAATTACCATGATTTTATACACATTAATTGATTAAAAATATATATATTTATATGTTTTATCATATATTTATATAAATTTGTTTTTTTCGGAATCACGGGTGTTTTTATTGTTTTTCAGGTATTTTCACTTAAAAACGTAACTTAAAGACTCAAAGAGGAATATTGGAAGCAATACATCACAAATATATTAATAAATAAATGGGGAAAGGTCAACAAATATGAAAAAATTGGACAAAATGGGTCAAAAGGGTCAAAAATGTCAAAAAGGAGAAAATCGCGCCGCCGCACCGCCCAGTTGCCCTCCGGACGCGCCGCTGCCATTTCACCCCATTTTCGCACGCAGCCGCCCCCATGACGTCATCAATGACCTCAGCAATTGCACTCTGCGTTTTCATCGTTTTTTAACATTTTTTCCCCTACTTTTTCTCTCCATCCTCACCTATAAATACCCCCTTCTCTTCACTTCTAATCACATCTCAAAACACATTCTCTTCTCTCTTTCTTTCTCTCTTTTCTTAGATTTTTAGTTTTTCTTAGTTTTTCGCTTTTCTTAGTTAATTTCTCTTAGTTTTAGAGTTCTTCCCAAAAAAATCCATAGGACATGACTCAAAAAAGTATAGGTAGACAATCTTGTCTTACTTGTTGGTTTGATTGACTCATTGATGAGGGGACATTGAGTTTACTTAAAATGAAATCCCCAAGTTACGTCTTACTAAGACTTTAAACTAAGCGCTGGATGGGAGGCAACCCATCATTTTAGGTAATTTAATTTAATTTATTTAATTTCTATTGTTTATTTCAGTTTAATTGCATGTGAATAATTTTAAAATTGTACAAGTTTTTGGCGCTTTTGCCGGGGATTTGTTTACTATTTTCATTGTTGATATTAATACCAATCAATCTGATTTTAATTCAAAAAAAAAACAAAAAAAAATTATGCTTATTGTTGCTTGTTTATTTTATTTTTCAATTTTCTCGTAAGTTGAGATTTTGTTTGACACACAAATCTTAACTTACAAAAAGAAAAAAAAATTTCTTGTTTTTTTTATTGTTGTGTATTTAATTTATTTTTCAATTTTCTCGTGGGTTGAGATTTTGTTTGACACACAAATCTTTCCCCACAAAAAGAATAATAATGTTTTTTTTGCTTATTGTTGGTTGTTTATTTTATTTTGCAATTTTCTCGTGCGTTGAGATTTTGTTTGACACACAAATCTTAACATACAAAAACAAAAACAAAAACAAAAAAAAACAAAAAAAAAAATAATTGTATTTGCTTGTTTCTAGTTGTTTATTTTATTTTTATTTTTTCGTGAGTTGAAATTTTGTTTGACACGCAAATCTTAACTCACAAAAAGAAAAGAAAAAAAAATTTAATGTTATTGATGCTTGCTTAATTTATTTTTCAATTTTCTCGTAAGTTTAGATTTTGTTTGATACACAAATCTTAACTTACAAAAAAAGAAAAACAAATTGAGAAGTCAAGCTGAAGACTATAAATCAAGCGCTTCTTGGGAGGCAACCCATGTGTTTTATTTTTTATTTTTCGCATGTATTACTTTTTATATTTTGTTATGTTATTATTTTTTCTTTCGTAGGTGCAAATTGGAGGTAATGAAGCTATTTTGGCTTAACCAATCAAACAAACCAGAAAGTTTCTTTAAACCCATCTCATATGTTCTTTAACTTTCACACATTGAGGACAATGTGTATATTAAGTTTGGGGGTGGTAGATATATTGAACGTAATTAAAATACTTTCTGGATGTTATTGCTTGTGAATTTTTTTTTTGTTTGTTTGGTTTATTTAAGATATTTTGCTATGAATAGTGATTTATTTTTATTTCTTTGATTTAAATGATGCATATCTCTTTGAAAAAATTGAATATTGTCTAAGTGATGAATAATTTTTACGTATGTTTCACTTTTACAAGAATAAATATTCATGAGCACTAGTCTTGATTTTTGAGTTGCTATGATAATTTAGAGAAGGTTTATGTGAGTATAAAATTCGATTGATTTTTGTGGTGTCACAGTTCTTAGAATTTGTTTGATTTTCTCTCGAGGTGAAATTATAGATAACATTTAACTAAGAATTAGGCCATCTTTGGATCGTTTGAGCCTTTCTATCTACCTTCACATGCATTATCCATAGTATACCCCTTTTGAGCTTCAAAGTTTATATATATATTTTTATCTCATTTCAAAAACCTACTGAAAAAAAATATATGTATTTAGATATATCTGTGTTCATTATCCCACTAACATGTGACAATTGTTAGTAAATATTTAAAGTTATATCGGAGAAAAAAGGGATACTGAAAAAAAAATATGAAAAAGAAAAAAAAAAGAGAAAAAGAAAAAGAAAAAAAGAGTATTGTATGTGATGATAAATCCCAAATTAGGAAGTAATTATTGTGATGATAGAATTATCTTTTTCAATCCTGAAATGTTATGCTTGGGAAAAGTTTTAATCTAAATATTATCCTTTATCCTACCTTTACCTAAGCCATACATTACAAGCTTAATAAAGTCCTATTGATTTTGTGTTTTGTGTTTGTCTACATTAGTGGAGAGAGAAATGAAAAATAAACTTATAAGATTTGTGATTTCATTAAAAATTTGTTTGATTTTATATTTGTATAAACTGATCCGGATTGCATGTGATGAAACATGAAAAGACTTCACACACACACTAAAATTCATTGTGAAAATGAAATATACTTTTAAATTGATTTTGATGCTTAGATAAAATTCTTTTATTTCTTTGTGTTATGTAAATTCGACAGACAAGAAATATTTTGAAAATCACTATTTTAAATGCAGTTATCTTTGTTTTATTTCCTTCCTTTTGCTCGAGGACTAGCAAAAACTTAAGTTTGGGGGTGTAAAAACAAAAAAAAAATTGTTGAGATGTTAGAAGTTTACATCAATCTGTTTGTGTGCACTTTAATGAACATGATGGATGCACCTGCATTTCTCCATCACTACTTGCAACATTCTCAAGAAATAGGTAATATTTCCTCTCTTTTCTCTTTATCTTTAATTTACAGTTGTTACATTGAGGACAATGTAAGTTCTAGGTTGGGGGTGGTGAAAAGTTACTATGCTTAATTTAAAAAATAATAATAATTTTTTTCTTTTTTTATGTTCACATTTTCATTTTTATTGTGTTTGGTTTTATTTTCTTTGTGTGATTTAGTAATTTTTGGAATTTAAAAAAAAAATTTCTCACAAAATTTTATCATTTCTTTAAATCAAATTTAAGTAAATAGTTAAGTCTTTTATACTATTAGATTAATTTTTGAAAACATATCATGAAATACTATGTAATTATTTTTGATAATTAGTTAATTTTTGTCATAACTAGTATTTCTTGATAAGATGTAGAAATTATATTAAACCCAAAATCGATGTTTATGAATTTGTTTTAGTGGAGACTACCTTTGTGAGATATAATTTGAGCCTAATTTCCCTTATTCGGAGTGAAATATATTTTTTCTACTCCAAACACATTTCTTATTTCTTCAAATTCTTAGATGATCTCTATAGGCATTAACATTGAATGTATGAATTTTTTCTCATCTTAATAGAGTGTCGTATATTTTTTATTATTATTTTTGCTTAGATTAAATGATTTGAGTAGAAATTGATAGTATATGCTTTTATCTCATTCGTGCATGACTGTTACAAAAAAAGAGAGACATATCTAGGGTTACCTAAACCAAGATCAAACAAAAAAAGCCACATAATTAACCACTCACCAAAATCCTAAAAAAAAATGTACAATTTGTACATGGGTTGACTCTCTAAAAAAATGATATATATTGAAAAGTATCTTCAGAAAAATATAGAGAGATAAAGAATATATAGTATAATCTACATACTATGACCCATATTACCCAAAATTCAAAAAAAAAATGTACAATCTGTACATGGGTTGACTCTCTAAACAAATGATATATATTGAAAAATATCTTCAGAAAAATATAGAGAGAAAGAATATATAGTATAATCTACATACTATGACCCACATTGCCTACAAAGTTGTGAGTAAAGGCTAATTACAAAAGAAAGATATAGGAAGTAATTCCCTAAAAAGTCATTGCACTCTCTTCATTTGTAAAAGGCATATATCTTGAAATTTTTTCTTAATGAGTTTGATTTATGCATGAAAATAATTTTTATAGATGATATCTTTATAATTTATACATTTGATTGCTTCCATGAGATCAACGTCAAAATAACACTTTGAGCCTTTCTTCTTTATACATATGCGAACATATTAGTTCATTTCTATACATCAACTCTTTCGCATATAAATTAGTATGAGTGTTTGAACCCATAGGATTCAGTGTTTTGAGAGTATTGACTTGTGAGGAATAGAGTCGAAGCGAATTCAGATTCATGACACTGAAATTGGGTGAAATTAAATTGATACATTTTTGATATGAAATATGAAAATGATTTTCAACTAATTATTATAATAAATCATGATTGTTTAAGAAGATTAAAATAACTTATGCTTGAGATTTTAATTATGATCTTAAAGGAGATTAAAAAGTATGAGACATTTTTGTATTATGTTGTTTTCTTTTATTCTTAAAAGTTAATTTTTGATTTTGTTGTAATTTTAGTTTTTAAGTTGATTGTTGTTATTATTTCTTTTAATTTTTTTTACATTTAGTTTAATGTTTGTGAGTATCATTACTGAAAACCCTCACGAGACTCAAACTCGTCCACTAGGGCAACCTAGGGGTTTAAAGGCTTGTTGCATAGGCTAAATGCAACCGTGTCAATCTACGGAAGTGATTTAGGATAGTTTAATTTTTAGTTTTTATCGCTTCTCTTGCTAAGGGACTAGCAAGAAGCTGGTTGGGGGTTGTGATGAGTGCTCAAAAAGCACTAAAATTACCATGATTTTATGCACATTAATTGATTAAAAATATATATATTTATATCTTTTATCATATATTTATATAAATTTGTTTTTTTCGGAATCACGGGTGTTTTTATTGTTTTTCAGGTATTTTCACTTAAAAACGTAACTTAAAGACTCAAAGAGAAATATTGGAAGCAATACATCACAAATATATTAATAAATAAATGGGGAAAGGTCAACAAATATGGAAAAATTGGACAAAATGGGTCAAAAGGGTCAAAAATGTCAAAAAGGAGAAAATCGCGCCGCCCAGCTGCCCTCCGCGCGCGCCGCTGCCATTTCACCCCATTTTCGCGCGCAGCCGCCCCCATGACATCATCAATGACCTCAGAAATTGCACTCCGTGTTTTCATCATTTTTTAACATTTTTTCCCCTACTTTTTCTCTCCATCCTCACCTATAAATACCCCCTTCTCTTCACTTCTAATCACACCTCAAAACACATTCTCTTCTCTCTTTCTTTCTCTCTTTTCTTAGATTTTTAGTTTTTCTTAGTTTTTAGCTTTTCTTAGTTAATTTCTCTTAGTTTTAGAGTTCTTCCCTTTTTGGGAAGAACTAGTTATGTTTTTGTAATTTATTAGCTTTTTGATTCAATAAATGGGAGAGCAAATTCCGCTTGGAGGTTTTCCAGCAACGGGAATAGCATCGAAGTTCTGTAAGGATTTTATTTTCTTTACAGTTATTTTTTATGCCTTATTCTTACATGTTATATTTAATTTGTCTGTGATTAAATTTAACTGTGCTGGCTGTTTATAAACATGATGTAATAATAACGTTGTTATGCTTGCGAAATATTAAATAGGTAAAAATCTCTAAAATGAATTGATTTTATTTTCATTCAAGATTTTATATTAAGAATGTTAGAGAGAAATATATTATTTTTCATTACAAACTTAAATCTGAAAATTAGATTTTAAGATTTAGTTATCCTATTCGATTTAGAGTAGTGCTCTTTTATTTGTTGGTACAATCGCCTAGGTAGTTAGAGTGAAGCTCTATTTCAAAAGTTTTTATAAGAATTATTATCTGAAAATGTATTGACAACATGTTTTCAGTAGTGGTTTTAAAACTTGAAAGTTAGTACTCGGATAACTAAATTCTTAGGTTTAATTTGCACACCTTGAATAAAGTTTAAACTGTCTAACCCCACCAAAGGTGGCATTTAAATGGTTCATTTTCAATCTCTTAGAAAAAGGAATTAATTTAATTAACCAAATTAATTATCAACCCCACCCATAGGTGTTAATTGATTTGTTTAGTTAACAAAGAATATCTAACCCCACCAAAGGTGGTATTCATATAAAAAAGAGAGAATCAATAAATATCAATTCATATCTTTAATAACCTAAATAATATGAGTAAGTATAATTAACTTAATTATTATATCCATAAATACTCCACCATTATAAATGATAAAATTTGCATAAATGTTTATTGAATCTATGTTTATTTTATGTAAGTAGATTAAAAACACAAAACCTAAAATATCGTGACAGGATGTTTAGGATTTAATTTCGTTTTTAAAAGTTTGAATAATAAATTAAAAACCACATACATTCCTTCCTTATATCGACCTTGGGAGTATACTTATCATTTTCTACGAAATGATTCGTGCACTTGCGAGAGTTTTATAAATATAAAACCAAAGTAACGGCAGGATCGGCGATGTCGGTTCTGCCCTCATCAGCCATCTAGTTGTTGCTTAAGTCCAAGCATATATACTGTCATCTAGGTGTCAAAGTTAGATTAATGATTTGAGTATATGGAAACTAACTTTCAAAAATCTATTATGAAAAAAATATATCATCAATATATTTTACAATAATAAACCTTATAAAAATTCTTGAAATACTATCACACCCCAAAAAATGGTGTTAGATAGAAGAGGATAAATTTTTATAGTATAATTAGAAGAAGTCCAAAAGATTTATTTAACAAAACTTCAATATAATTCTGGATATCCTTATTTAAAAACATAGTTTAACAAAAATATTTAAATTAGAATCATAAAATACAAAAATAGGATTCATTTTACATCATGTCTCAACATTTACTCCAAATAAAGATTACAAAATGAAATATAGATTTATAACCTGAAGTTATCTTCTTCTTTGCACTACATTGTTAAAATCTTAATCTGGAGGTAAGGGAAAATAAGGTGAGCTATATGTAGCTCAGTAGGAGTCTACTCTATTATATGTTCCCAACAAATATTCATTTGTGATGCATGTTGTTTACTAATCAAGTTTCATAAATAGTAATCATTATCAACATACAAAGTGAGGAGATTTTTATCACAAATCCCTAGGTATACCTGTATCTCCTCACTTCATGGGAAATCAAGAAAAAGTACAATGTAGGTATCACAATGCATGTTCATCTAATATACAATATGCTATGATAAAAAGACAATGCATGACATGCAACCCCATATCTATTGGTAATCCAAATATACGGTTTCTGAGATGTATATGGGTCCACATTTGATCCCATGTACGATCAAAATAGATTGGGCACATGTATCTTTCAAATAACATCATATAGGTCCTCTTCTACTTGTAGGTAGACGCCAAACACAATGGATGGAAAACACATGGGGAGTCCAACTCCGAAGACCATGTGAGATTACAATAATTTGATCACATATAGACACTATACACAAATAAATCTCAAAAGATGCATATGTATGTGATGTATACCTGATGAACAAAATCGGCATTACCGATTTTGAAAATACTTTGGTTTTATATTTGTAAAACTCATGCAAGTGCACGAATCATTTTATAGAAAATGACAAGTATACTCCCAAGGTTGATCAAGGGAAAGAATATATGTGATTTTTAATTTATTATTCAAACTTTTAAAAACAAAATTAAATCCTAAATATCATGTCACAATATTTTGATTTTTGTTTCCTAATCTAATGACATAAAAAATAAAAATAGATATAGATTCAATAAATAACAATAAAAGTTTTTATCATTCATAATATTTGAGTATTTATGGATATAATAATTAAGTTAATTATACTTGCTCATATTATTTAGGCTATTAAAGTTATAAATTGATATTTGTTATTTTTATTTTTTTGGTATGAAAGGGTCCTTAGGCGGAGACCAAATTTTTTTGTTTAATATTAATTAACTAATATTTGTAGTTTTTAATTTATTATTCAAATTTTTAAAAACAAAATTAAATCCTAAACATCCTGTCACATATTTTGATTTTTGTTTCCTAATCTAATGGCATAAAAAATAAACAAAGATATGAATTCAATAAACAATAATGAAGATTTTTATCATTCATAACAGTGAAATATTTATAGATATAATAATTAAGTTAATTATGCTTGTTCATATTATTTAGGTTATTAAATATATAAATTGATATTTATTGATTTTCTCTTTTTGGTATGAAAGTGTCCTTTGGCGGGAACTAAATTCTTTTTTTTAAATATTAATTAACAAATATCCTATTAATTAATTAAATATTAAATTTTAGCTTTATTTGTAAGAAAATAACAAACCATCTAATCACAGCTTTAGGTAGAGTCAATTAATTAGACTTTATTCAAGGTGTCCAACCTAAGAATTTAATTATCTGAGTACTAACTTTCAAGTTTTAAAACCATTACTAAAAATATGTTGTCAATACATTTTCGAATAATAGTTCTTTTAAAAACTTTTGAAATAGAGCTTCATTCCAACTATTAGGCGATTGTACCAACAAATAAAAAGGGCATTACTCTAAATTAGACCTGATAATTAAACTTTAAAATCTAATTTTCATATTTAAGTTTGTAATAAAAAAAATAATATATTTCTATCTAAAATCTTTAATATAAAATCTTGAATAAAATAAAATTCAATTTATTTTGTAGAAATGTTTTACCTATTTAATATTTTACAATCATAACACCATTATTATTATATCATATTTGCATATAGCCAGCCATGTTAAATTTAATCAGAGACAAATTAAATATAACATATAAGAATAAAACATAAAAATAATTGTAAAGAATTTATTTTAAAATTATACATCCAAAGAATTCTAATAGAACTTTGATACTAATTCCGTTACTAGAAAACCTCCAAATGGATTTGCATTTTCGTTTATTAAATCAAAAACTATAAATCTACAAAAACATAGCTAGTTCTTCTCAAAAAAAACAAGAAATTTAAAACTAAAAAAGCTAAAGAGAGAAATTTGTGATTTTTGAGATGATTTTTACAATGGGGGAGAGGGTCCTTTTATAGATGGGGAAAATGTCGAAGAAAAGGGGGAATATATCTCAAAAATTGATTTTGGACACATTTTGACTCGCTGGCATACGTATAGGGGTGAGATTTGCGGCACGTGGGAATTTGCATGTGTGGGCACACCAGGACAAGCACGGATGTGAGCTGGCACATGTGGGATTGGGCACGTGTGTTTTTTGAGAGTGTGTTAACTGTGCGCGAGCTTGTGCTGACATGTGCTAGCTGTGTACCAACACTTGACATTTTTGACCGTTTTGACCTATTTTGTCTAATTTTTCCATTTTTTTTACTTTTTTGCATTTTTCTCAACATATTTGTGATGTATTGTTTTCAGTATTTTTTCTTCAAGTCCTTAAGTTATTTTTGAACGAAAATACCTTAAAAACAATAAAAATACTTGTGATTCTAAAAAGACAAATTTATATAAAAATATGATAAAATCATATAAATATAAATCTAATCAATTAAAATACTTTCAATCATGGTAATTTTAGTTCTTTTTAAGCAATAATTAATACTTGTAGTCTATTGAAAATTATCTGCTACAACCAAAGGCCTATGGGTACCATACTCCGTAACACAAGGTACAGGTGTACTTTCCACAAATAAAACATTCTTATGATGCACGTATGAAATTCTAGGATGCCATATTATATTTTCAATATTCATTTTATATCAACATTTGATACTCGTCTATTTATACAAAATGTTTTCAATGTATGTATAATAAACCATTTATGATGAGAATCTCTTTTTAAACAACATTTATGACATTATAACATTAATTATAAACTAATAACATCATTTTTTCCACTTTTGTTTATAACATATGATGCATGATAATTTTCTTATAAAAACAATGTATATATATAAAGTTAGAGTAACCTCGAATCCTTGACTTGAATACTAGGATATTTTTTCCCGAAACACCCCCCAATTCATGTGAAAAGGTTTGAACAACTTAGGAAGAAGATGTATTACAATGTGGGAGGAAAAGGGAAAGGAAAAATATTTGAAGATAAGGTGGTTCGGTCACCCTTTTATAGCCA
The DNA here is from genome assembly GCA_030763125.1 of Hippophae gyantsensis. Classification (NCBI taxonomy): domain Eukaryota; kingdom Viridiplantae; phylum Streptophyta; class Magnoliopsida; order Rosales; family Elaeagnaceae; genus Hippophae; species Hippophae gyantsensis. Next base: position 36,771,254 of record CM061032.1, on the reverse strand, counting down.
ACCAAGGGAGCTTTTCAGTAGTGGTGACAAGGTAGTAAAGGTTGTACCCATTTTTTCTCGTTCAATCCAATTTTTCATACAAAATTATCCTGTTACATTCCTACATTTTAAAAAATTATTTATAATTTCTTTTTGGGTACTATAATTAATTATGTTGAAATTATAGGGTTTTACATTCTTACCCTCTTATAGAAATTTCATCTTCAAAATTTATAATTCTTCAAACAATTTGGGATACTTTGAATGAACTTCCAACCCTAACTTTCATGTTGCACCTTCCATGCCGTGATGTATCCACTGAAATTATACTAATGGTATTTCTCTTCTCCTCAAGTTCTTGATTTGAAAATCAATTATCGCCACTGATTCTTCTTTATATGATGCATCTTTTTGTAACAGTAGTTCTATCCAATCTAGAATAGCATCTTGATTTTGTTGATAGCTCTGTAACACACACATGTGAAACAAATTGTGAACTTGTGACAATTAATAGGGTAACTCCAACTAATATGCTACACCATTAACTTTCTTGATAATTTTGAATGGTCCAATATACTGGGATGGTAACTTTCCTTTTATTTCGATACGAGCTACTTTCTTTTGAGGTTGAACCTAGAGAAAAACATAGTTCTCTACTTCGAAGTTCAAAGGTTATCGTCTATGATCCGTATATATCTTATATTGACTTTGAGTTGTTTGAAGTTTGACTTGTGCGATGTGGATATTTTTAGTTGTTTCTTTTAATAAGATCAATTCTCATTGCACTAATATCTTCACATTTTTTCCAACACAATAGAGATCTACATAGTTGTCCATAAAAAGATTCATAAGGAGCCATTCCAATACTAGCATGATAAATATTATTGTAGGAAAACTTAACCAATGGTAGGTACTCACTCCAATTTTCCTTGAATTCCATAACATAGTCTCATAACATATCTTCTAACATCTAAATAACCCTTATGGATTGTCCATCCATTTTAGTATGATAAGCTATGCTATGTAGCAAATCTATACACAAAGTCTCTTGTACATATCTCCATACTTATACAGTAAGCTTTGATTCTTTATTTGACACAATTGGCCATGCAATCGCACTTTCTCATGAATGTACAACTTACTTAAAGAAATCCATAAGTGTTGAGTTTTGATTGGAATTAAATGAGTAGACTTCATAAGATGATTGATGATTACCCATATAGAATCATAACCTTGAGAAGTTCGTGGTAATCCTTGTACAAAATCCATAGTTATGTCATCCTATTTCCATTCTATACATGGAGTGGCAGAAGTAACCCCGTAGGTTTCTTGTGTTTTGCCTTCACTTATTGACATATAATGTAATTTGCCACTATTCTCTCTTTAAGAGAACATAAAAACGTGCAAGTATACACGATTACAAGTAATAAAAATAATAAGTAAAATTATCATTCCCACAGAGATTTGTTACTACAGTTTGTTAAGTACTAAAATTGTTTTACTCTGATTTTATCCAAATAAACAAAAATTGATGGGGGTTTAACAAACTAAGATTTTTAAACAATAAATAAGAAAATTATAGGATTGTAGTTTCACCAAATTAATCCACTTGAATCATATTATTTTCTCTTGATTTATGTTCTCGTATTTTAAGTTGTTAACCAAGAACTCCTAATTTATCCATATATCTCTTCCGAGCTCCATATAGACACATCTCGCTAAATTAATTTACTATATTCCTATGAGAATTAGATTCACCTAGATTTATTAAGTTCTAAGTTCTCAATTAGTTACACGTATAATAAAGGCATATTCTTATCCTTTATATATATATATATATATGTTATTTTATCACAAGTAACACACAAAAATGCTTTTTTTAAGTTTATTTAAGTGTCACAGATTAATTAATTAATCTTCCAATAATCAAAAGCATCAACCCTAGAACAAATAAATTACTTCATAGCAGAAATTAAAATTACAATATAACAATAATCACACATTTCAGAGAAATAAAATTTAAAAGAAAAAGATTAGGAGAAATTCTTTCACGATTCCTCAATGAAAAATAAATTTCTTCCCTTTTCTTCTTCTTCGTTGTCTTCTTTCCCTCTATTTCCTAACAAAATAACAACATAAACAGTTAAAGAAAAGTTTCTACGTGTTGTAGAGAACACGCAAAGATCCTAAAAAAAATTAAAGTGAACTAGAAAAATGAAAAACTCAAAAAACTCGCAAACATCTTTCCTCTCGTCTAAATTATATCACCCCAAACAATTACTTTTTTTTAAAATGTGTGTAGTGGAGGACAAAAATACATGGAAAATAATAAAAAGCAAATAGGCATGGAGACAAAAAAAAGTGTTGCGCATTGAAAGTGTGCGCACGTGATACTCTTCCTGCACAGAAAAAAAAATAAGTTTTCTTTAATTGCATTTTAGCCCTCAAATTTAATTTAAATTAACTTTTAAACTTTTGTTAATTGCAATCAAGCCCTTTTCTAATTCAAATTATATTTTAAACTTTTTATATTTGAAATTAAGTACTCTTTTAATTCAAATTATATTTTAGACTTTTGTTAATTGCAATTAAGCTCTCTTTTAATTTAAATTATATTTTCAGACTTTTATTATTTACAATTAAGTCCTTTTTCAATACAAACTCTTTAATTTTCTTAAAAAATATTTCATTTAAAACTAACAGTAAATATTAATTTAATAAATTAAAATTAAATAAAAACATTAAGAACATAACAATTTTAATTAATAAAATGGAAAAAATAACTCTAAAATATAGAGTTATCACACCCACATAAGATTTTGATAGTCTTCTAGCAAAAGGAAAGAAATAAAACTAGGATATATGCAATTAAAATAATGATTTTCAAAACATTTCCAATTGATCATACAAATAACATAACTCAAATAAATACAAAAAATTTGTCTAAGCATTGAAATCAATTTAAAAGTATGTTACATTTTCACAATGAAGTTTCGTGTGTGTGAAGTGTTTTCATATTTCATCACATGAAATCCGGATGATTTTATGCAAATATGAACGCAATTAATTTTCAATGAAATCACAAATCTCATAAGTTTGTTTTTCATTTCTCTCTCCATTAATGTAGACACACACAAAACCAAAAATCAATAGGACTTTATTAAGCTTGTAATTTATGGCTTAGGTAAAGGTAGGATAAAAGATAATATTTAGCTCAAAATTTTTCCTAAACACATCATTTTAGGATTGAAGCAAGATACCTTCTAACATCTCAATGAATACTTCCCAATTTGGATTTAACATCACATGCAATAATTATCATTTTTTTCTTTTCTTTTCTTTTTTTCTTTTTTTTCCCAATATCCTTTTTTTCGATATATCTTTAGAAGTTTACTAACAATGATCACATGTTAGTGAGATAAGAAAATTGATATATCTATACATATATATATATATATATATTTACTTGGCTTTTGAAAGGATAAAAAAATATATATAAACTTTGAAGCTCAAAAGGGGTATACTATGGATAAAACATGTGAAGGTAGATAGAAAGGCTCAAACGATCCAAAAATGGCCTAAATAATTTTCTTAGTTAAGAGTTATCTACGATTTTGCCTTGAGATAAAATCAAAAAAATTCTAAGAACTGTGACACCAAAAATATCAATCGAATTGCATACTTACATAAACCTTCTCTAAATTAGCATTACAACTCAAACATCAAGACTAGTGCTTATATATATATTCTTGTAAAAATGAAACATACGTAAAAATTATAGACAAACTTAGACAATATTCAAATTTTTCAAAGAGTAATGCATTACTTAAACTGAGGAAATAAAAATAAATCACCATTAAAAGCAAAATATATTCTTATGTTTCGATCAACCAAACAAACAAAGCAACATAAGCAACAATATCAAGCAATATTTAAAATAAGTTTAATCTTTACACCCCCAAACTTAATATGCACATTGTCTCCAATGTGTGAAAATTAAAGAACATAGGAGATGGGTTAAAAGAAAATTCCCTGAATGGTGAGTTGGCTTGTGAGAATGAAATCAAAAAATTGTTTTACTTCCTCCGATTTGCACCTATCAAAACAAAATAACAAAATGAAGAAATATGAAGCTAATACATGTTCTAAATAAAAATAAATAAATAAATAAAAATTAAAACACATGGGTTGCCTCCCAAGAAGCGCTTGATATAAATTCATCAGCTTGACTTCCTATCTCTTCGCTTCAGGTCGGGTCAGATTACAAAATGGTGGACTTTTGACGATCAATGTCACCTCCCCAATAATGTTTGAGTCTTTGCCCTTTCACTTGGAAAGTATTTTGTGATTATTCACCTTTAATCTCAACAGCTCCATATGGGTGTACTTTGGTAATAATGAAAGGCCCTAACCACTTAGATTTCAGTTTTCCTAAGAGGAACTTCAAACGAGACTTGAAAAGAAATACTTTCTGTCTTGGTTAAAAGTGTCGATGTAAGATTTTTTTGTCATTCCATCTCTTCATATTTTCCTTATAAATCTTATCATTTTCATATGCTTGTAGACGAATCTCATCCATCTCATGGAGTTGTAGAAGATGCTTTTTGCCTGCGGCTCTCAAGTCAAAATTCAAATTCTTGATTGCCTAATACGTATGGTGCTCTAATTCAACTAGGAGATGACAAGCTTTCCCAAACACTAACCGATATGGGGACATCCCAATAGGTGTCTTGTATGCTATCCGGTATGCCCAAAGTGCATCCTCCAACCTCTTAGACCAATCCTTCCTAGAAGAATTTACTGTCTTTTTTGAAATCCTTTTCACCTCTCTATTTGATATCTCAACTTGTCCACTTGTTTAAGGATGGTAAGCAGTTGCGATCTTGTGAGTGCCCCCATATTTGGCAAGGAGGGCTTCAAAATATTTGTTGCAAAAATGAGTTCCCCCATCGCTGATGATTGCTCTTGGGGTACCAAAACGAGTAAAAAAATTTCTTTAGAAAATTCAGCACCACTTTGGAGTCATTGGTAGGCAAGGGAACTACTTCTACCTACTTAGAAACTTAATCCACAGCAACAAGAATGTAGAGGTTGTTGAAGGAAGAGATAAAAGGTCCCATGAAATCAATACCCCAAACGTCAAATATTTCCACCTCAAGAATGTTGTTTAGAGGCATCTCATGTTTCTTGGAAATGTTACCAATTCTTTGGCACCTATCACAGCGTGAGACAAAGAAATGTGCATCTTTAAACAGATTTGGCAAGTAAAAACCGGATTGAAGAACCTTAGCCACTGTTCTTTCTCCTCCAAAATGGCCCACATAGGTTGAAGAATGACAATACCTAAGTATGTTTTCAATTTCTTCCTTTGGAACACACCTTCTAATAATTTGATCTACACAATGCTTAAACAAGAAAGGCTCATCCCGGCAATGGTTCCAAAAACTTATTGTCTCTTTAAGAGAACATAAAAACGTGCAAGTATACACGATCACGAGTAATAAAATTGATAAGTAAAATTATCGTTCCCATGGAGATTTGTCACTACAATTTGTTAAGTACTAAAATTGTTTCACTCTGATTTTATTTAAATAAACAAAAATTGATGTGAGTTTAACAAACTAAGATTTTTTAAACAATAAATAAGAAAATTCTAGGATTGCAGTTTCACCAAATTAATCCACTTGAATCATATTATTTTCTCTGGATTTATGTTCTCGCATTTTAAGTTGTTAACGAAGAACTCCTAATTTATTCGTATATCTCTTCCGAGCTCCATATAGACACATCTTGCTAAATTAATTCACTATATTTCTACGAGAATTAAATTCACCCAGATTTATTAAGTTCTAAGTTCTCAATTAGTTACACATATAATAAATATATATTCCTATCCTTTATTATATATATATGTTATTTTATCATGAGCAACACATAAAAATGTCTTTTTCAAGTTTATTTAAGTGTCACAAATCAATTAATTAATCTTCCAATAATCAAAAGCATTAAGCACAGATAAAATAAACAACTTAAAACTGTTCCATAAATCATTCAAAAATAATCAATTCAAGCTACACTGCAACCCTAGAACAAATAAATTAGTTCATAGCAGAAATTAAAATTACAATACAACAATAATCACACATTTCAGAGAAATAAAATTTAAAAGAAAAAGATTAGGAGAAACTCTTTCACGATTCCTCAATGAAAAATAAATTTCTTCCCTTTTCTTCTTCTTTGCTGTCTTCTTTCCCTCTATTTCCTAACAAAATAACAACATAAATAGTTAAAGAAAAGTTTCAGCGTGTTGTAGAGAACACCCAGAGAAGAACCTAAAAAAAATTAAAGTGAACTAGAAAAATGAAAAACTCAAAAAACTCGCAAACATCTTTCCTCTCGTCTAAATTATATCACCCCAAACAATTACTTTTTTTTTAAAATGCATATAGTAGGGGACCAAAATACATGGGAAATAATAAAAAGCAAACACGCGTGGAGGCAAAAAAAGACTCAACTGTAGGAGGGTGTTGTTTCTACATATTTTTATTTCAAAAATGCATGCCACATGTCGCCATCTTATTGGTTGGAAGAATAAGGAGACACGTGGTTGCTTCGTATTTGGTGGAACAGGAGGGCGCATAAAGTTCACATGAAATGCGTCACATGATAAGTTTCTCTTTTAGCCCTCCAATTTAATTCAAATTAACTTTTAAACTTTTGTTAATTGCAATCAAGCCCTTTTATAATTCAAATGATATTTTAAACTTTTTATATTTGCAATTAAGCACTCTTTTAATTCAAATTATATTTTAGACTTTTGTTACTTGCAATTAAGCTCTCTTTTAATTTAAATTATATTTTCAAACTTTTATTATTTGCAATTAAGTCTTTTTTCAATACAAATTCTTTAATTTTCTTAAAAAAATATATCATTTAAAACTAATAGTAAATATTAATTTAATAAATTAAAATAAAATAAAAACATTAACAAAATAGCAATTTTAATTAATAAAATGGACAAAATAACTCTAAAATATATAGTTATCAGCCACACAAATTGATTGATATCTTTGTTCATTCCTTTTCACCAATAGGTCCTTTTCAAATCATGATACATTTTTGTGCTCCAACTATGTATCATAAATTTTGACCTGTATGCTTCTCCCATAATTTTCTTGTCTCAAATAATCATCGACAAGTATCACAATCTTTCCATGGAAATGAAATGCTTCTTTATTGTAAGTCTATCCTTCCACCATCTCATCTTCATTCATCCTACACCATACTTCACAAATTTCTAGATCATTTAATTGAGCTTCCTGAGTTCTCCAATAAGGTAGGACTAGGTACAAGGTTGTATAGAAATACTTATCTCCCATCATCATACATATTAAGCTTGTAACCTTCCATATTTTGGGTGTTTCACCAGGGATCCAACATCATTTGAGCTTAAAATCCTAACTTATCACTTAAAGCATCCATCACAATTAGCCTTACTAGGATGTTATTGCAAAGTGAAGTCACAGTCCTGAATATATATTACCCATCTTCTTTGTCATGAAGACATATTTAGGACTCTTGTGGTCTTAGAAGATTTGGAATTTGGCACCATAAAGGTATTATCTCCATTTCTTTAGAGCGAAGACCACTGCTACTAGCTCTAAGTCATGAGTTGGGTAATTTCTCTCCTGAATCATAAGTTTTCAGGATCCATAGGAAGTTACTCATCATTTTGCATTAAGAGGCATCCAAGGCCTTGTAATGAAGAATTTATGAAGACCATGTAAGGTTTTGTACTATCTGGCATGGTGAGGATTGGTGCTATCATAAGTCATTTTTTTAATTCTTAGAATTCCTTTTCATAAGCTTCATCCCACAAGAATTTGAATCCTTTTTAAGTCTTGACAACGATGTAGAAATCTTCAAGAGTTCTTGCACAAAACGTCGATAATATCTTGCCAGTCCAAGTAGACTTTATACTTTAGTCTCATTCTTTGGTTGATTCCAATTTAATACACCTTTAATCTTGGATGAACTCGATTGAATGAATCCTTATGCCATCAACTCATCTAATAGATCCTTTAGTTCTTATTTTTCTGCTTGTGCCATATGATGAAGAGTGATGGATATTAATGGGGAATGAGGTGCTAATAAAGTTAATGTTCCCAAGTGCTGATCAAGTTGATGTTTCCAAATATTCATACGATCTTTTGCAAGGAATTAGTGGTCCAATGACTAGGGATAGATTTGGAAGATCAACTTGGTAGAAAAAATTGATTTAAGAAGTAATATTTTTGTTTTAGCTAATTATGGGCTTTTTTTATTTAGTAATTTTTATTTTAGTTAATTGTGGGCTTTTTATTTTAAGTCTTAGTCTTTTATTTAATTGTGGACCTTTTATGTTTAGCAATTTTTATTTTAGTGAATTGTGGCCTTTTTATTTTAAGTCTTTTAGTCATTTATTTTTAAGGTTGGATCGGGCCCAATCTATAACTAAATAGGTCCATTAGGCCCATTACATCTAAGGTTTTTTTATTTTAGGGTTTCTTTCTTATTAATAAGAAGAGCTATGTAATTTGGAGAAAGAACGATCATTAATTAAAAGAAAATTTCAGAAAGCATCTTGCTTTTCTTTCTTATGTTCTTGATTGAATACTTGAATTCAACTTATCAAAAGGAGTAACCATCCTTTGTGGTGTCTCAAGGTTTGGTTTTAAGGACTTTGTTTCCTTAGGTTTCTAATATGATCATCTTCAACACATTCTTAGCAAATCAATCATTTCTATTACTTTGAGTTTGTGGGTTCCTAAGTTGTTCGCCTAAAAGGTCGGAGTCATTTGGTAATAGAGCCTTGGTTGCTAAAAATAGGTTATCTATCTCCATCATTCCTTGTTTTAAATTTTAGATTTCAAAAAAAAAATTCGTCCTTTGATTGTTTTCTGTGTTCTTGAGTCACAAATCACAGAGAGAAATTTCGTTCTTTTGAGTCTTGTGTTTTCTTTCAATTTTTTTGTCGTTATTTTTATATTTGGATTTTGTTTCATAGTTTTCTTTGAATTCTTCGTATCTATTTATTCATTCTTTATTTTCTGTATTCAATCATCTTTTTTCTTCAAAAAAAAAACAAAAAAAAGGAGAAGAGGGCTACTATTTGCAGTTGCAAAAAACAATTTGATAAATTAGAGTTGCAACTTTAAACAACCATATTTTCTGACTCGGGGAACAAAAAAACTATTATAATATATAAAATTGAAGCTCGTTCCGATTACTATAACTATTAATACTATTTTCCAGTGTTTCGTACCTTCTTTGACCCCAAATTCCATCATTTAGACCACTTATCGAGGGGATAAAGATTTGTTATAGCTTTTTGCATTGTTTTCGGTACTTGATCATTAGGGTTGCAAATATTTTTTGTGAATTTTCTATTCATAACAGCAGTAGAAGCAGTAAAAAATAAAAATAAAAGAAGAAGAAAAGAAGAACATAGTCTCCCTATAGAGTCCTCTTTGGTCAAGAGTCTTTCTATATAGTCCTCCTTGGTTAAGAGTCTTTCTATAGAGTCCTCCTTTTTCAAGAGTATTTCTTTAAAGTGCTCTTTGCTCAAGAGTCTTTCTTTAGAGTCATCTTTGGTCAAGATTCTTTCTTTAGAGTCCTCTTTGTACTTTTCTTTTGTCATACTTTGCCATTAAGTTCATTCAAAATTCTGAATTTTGAGATTGTTACCCATAAAATGGTTACTTCTTGAGATTAGTTGGATTTTTTTTATTTTGTTAAGAACAAAAAGGAGGTTAGTGTGAGTTTTGAGTCATAAAAAAAGAAGCAAAAATATTTTAAAAAAAGAGAGAGTGAAAATAGTGTGAAAAAAGGAGTATTAGCAATCTTATTTGAGTGCAAACACATCAGGGTGTGCATGGATTATCTCATTTTATTTTACAGGTTGATAACATGAGTAAGGATGGAGGAGAACCACAAGTGATTGACTTGAAATTCTTCATCAAATCTAGTAATGACCAATTTAAGAGGATGAATGCAAGGTTGGATGATTTAGAATCCTTTTTTGATTCTCAATCACATAGAAGAAGACATAGAAGACATGAGTTCAAGGAAGAAGAAGTTGATTCCAATATGGAAGAGAGAACAAGTTATAAATGGGACAAAAAGACTAACTACAAAGAAGATAGCAATATAGGCAGTATAAAGATGACAATTCCACCCTTTCAAGGAAAGAATGATCCTGAGTTATACTTGGAGTGGGAAAGAAAGGTTGAGCATGTATTTGATTGTCATAATTACTCCAAGGAGAAGAAAGTAAAGCTAGCAGCCATAGAATTTACAGATTATGCTGGTATATGGTGGGATTAATTGGTGGTCAATAAGATAAGAAATGGTGAGAGACCTATTCGGTTAAAGGAAGAGATGAAATTGGTAATGCGTAAGAGGTTCATACCTAGACATTACTATAGGGATCTATATAGAAATTTGTAAGGTCTGGTCCAAGGTTTCTTGATTGTAGAAGATTATCATAAGGAGATGGAATTTTCCATGATTAGAGCAAACATAGAAGAAGATAGATTAGCAACAATGGCCAAATTCATTACCGAGTTAAATGTAGAAATGGAAGAACTACTACAAAAAGCCATTAAAGTGGATAAGCAAATCAAGTCCAAAAGGTTTAGATCTAGTTCTCCATGGAAATTAACTCGAAAGGACAACAAAGCTACCTTCACAACAAAAGGTGAAGCAAAGTCAAAAACTTTAGTTGTTGTTCCAAAAGGTAAACCTGAATAAAAAAATATTACTAAGTCATGTGATATTGAGTGTTTTAGGTGCCAAGGACTCGGACATATTGGTTCACAATGCCCAAAAAAGGGTTATGGTTGTATGTAATAACAGAGAAATTGAGACTACTAGTTCAAGTGATGATGAAATGCCACCATTGGATGATTGTTATGATGTAGAATTTGAAGAACCTGTGTATAGGGAATTACTTAACCAATGATTATGGATAGATTTGGAAGATCAACTTGTGAGCAAAGATTGATTTAGGAAGTAATATTTGTGTTTTGGATAATTATGAGCTTTTTATATTTAGTAATTTTTATTTCAGTTAATTGTGGGCTTTTTATTTTAAGTCTTAATCTTTTATTTAATTGTGGGCATTTTATGTTTAGCAATTTTTATTTTAGTGAATTGTGGGCTTCTTATTTTAAGTCTTTTAGTCTTTTAATTTTAAGGTTGGATTAGGCCCAATCGATTACTAAATAGGCCCATTAGGCCCATTCCATCTAGGTTTTTTTCTTTTAGGGTTTATTGCTTATTAATAAGAAGAGCTATGTAATTTGGAGAAAGAACGAATATTCATTAATGAAAAGAAAATTTCAAAAAGCTTCTTGCTTTGCCTTCTTGTGTTCTTAATTGAATAATTAAATCCAAGTTATCAAAAGGAGTGATCATCCTTTGTGGCATCTCAAGGTTTAGGTTTTAAGGACTTTGTTTCCTTAGGGTTTTAATCTGATCATCTTGAACACATTCTTAGCAAATCAATCATTTCTATTTCTTTGAGTTCGTGGGTTCCTAGGTTGTTCGCCTAAAGGGTTCGCATCAGATATTGGTGTAGTTCCAAGATACAACTCAATAACAAAATCAATTTCTTGAGCTCGAGGAAGCCTTGGTAATTCTTCTAGAAACACATCCCAGTATTCATTTACCACTGGCATCCATGCTAGACGTCTTCCATTGTTTGTGTCTATTTCTATAGAATTTAGGAGAGCTATACTTGCTTGGTTTTGCCTTTTTCTTAGGTAGTATTTAAGGAAAATGCTAGAAGGTTTTACTCCTTTTTGCCATAAAATTGGACTTCTATGTCGTTAAGAATTTGGACAGCAACCTTCTTTTCAAAGCAACTCATAATGGCTTGATACTTGGTCAGCCAATCCATTCCTAAATGATGTCAAAATAACTCATGTTGAGTATAACAAGATCAACTAGGAATCAATGATTATTGAAGCCAATAAATAGTATCAAAAAACAGTATCAAAAAGTACCCAAAACCAAGATTGATATAATAGAATTGTACCTTCCATAACATCATTGATTTTGAATCCTTCTTTTCTGCCAGCTATCGCAAAGGCTTGACCTTACTTTCATTGCTTCTAAGTGCCAATGCCTTTACCTTTGTCCTTTCAATGGGTAGATGGTTGACGTTGAAAAACGTTCTTGGAATGATCTTCTTGGTTTTTGGAAATTATGTTGAGGTTGTCGACCAGTTTGTTGAATTGATCCTTAAGAAATCCCCATGGTATTTGAAGCTCTAGAACTAAAAATTGATTTCAATTATCCTCTATATTATCTAGTGGTGAGTTGGGGACAATTGTACTTGAGGTGTCCCAATTGATTGTAGTTATGATAGGTATAAAGGTGATGTCGAGGACTTCTAAAGGAGTTATTATATGATGATCTACAATGTTATCTCCCTTGCCAAATTTTTTTTTTCTCCTTTATCCTTGGTCTTTCAAGATTATATGGCCACCTTTAACTATTCTGCATTTACTTGTTCAACTCTAAAATTTGCAATGACTATTGTAGTATAGGTTTGTATGCCTTAACACATTAGTTGCAGGCATATGTCATCTCATAGACCCATCAAAAACTTTGCAGCATTGTTTGAATCTCTTGCTTCCATATTTTTTTGCAAATTTTGATAGTTGATTAAATCAATTCTTATATTGTAGGAAAATCATGTCATCTTTCTTAAGAATCATCAATTTGACGACCATGTTATCTTTTGCATATTTTTTGAAGAATCTTTCATAAAATAGCTCCTCAAATTCTTCCCATACGATTGTCTCTAAATCTCTTCTTCTATTGCCAAAGTCCCACCACTAGTCAACTTCTCTAGTTAGTTTGTATGTAGCTAAACTAGCTCTAAAATTCATCAAAATATCTATAGCTTCCACCTTCTTTTTCATTTCCTGAAACCATCCTTCGGTGATGTTGGGATTGAGAGTAACATCATTGAGTTGTGGTCTCATTTCTCAAATTCTTTGAGGTAATAAGTTGTACCCACTAATCAGGGTTCTCCAACCTGTACCCATTACTCAGGGTTCTCCACCTTGAGTAATCAATCCTCATAGTGAATGTAATAAACTACGATTTTCATCTACGTCCTATGCGGGTTTCTCTCTAGCTTCCCTTACAAATGGGCTTTTATTCACCTTTCTTTTTGGAGGCATATTGAGACAAAAATAGTTCAAAAATATTTTAAAGGTTATGAATGAATATTATTCCTAGGAGATTAAAACTATGCTATGATACTAAATTGTCAAGCCTTAAAAAATGGGTACATGAGATAGAAAGGTAAATTTTTAAAGTATAATTGGAAGAAATCCAAAGATTTATTTAACAAAACTTCAATTTAATTCAAGATATCCCTATTTAAAAACATAGTTTAACAAAACTATTTAAAATACAAATCATAAAATACAAATATAGGATTAATTTTACATCATGTCTCAGCATTTAGTCTAAATAAAGGTTACAAAATGAAATACAAATTTATAACCTAAAGTTCTCTTCTTCCTTATCTTTGAGTCGTGCACCACTTTGTTAAAATCTTAATATGGAGGTAAGGGAAAAGTAGGGTGGGCTACAAGTAGCTCGGTATGAGTCTACTTTGTTATACATTTCCAACAAATAATCATTCATGATGCATGCTTTTTATTAATAAGGTTTCATGAATAGTAATAATTATCAATAAAAGGAGTCAAGGGATTTTTTTCACAAACTCTTGGGTATACCTATACCTCTTCACTTTAGGGAAAACTAAGGGAAAGTACAATATAGGTATCCTAATGCATGCTCATCCAATATAAAATATGCTATGATATAAAGCAAATGCTTGAAATGAAACCCAATATGTATTGGTCATCCAAATACATGTGCACATACATGTACGACCCCATGTCAACAAATCCACAATAGATGATAAACAAATGAGGGTCTAACTTCTAGGCCCGTGTGCGACCAAAATAATTTGGTTACATAATTTGGTCACATATAAACCATATAGATGAATATATCTCCAAAGATACATGAATACACGATGCATACTTATATTTTATCAAAAAATGTCTACTGTAACCAATAGCCTATGGGTACCATACTCTATAAAACAAGGTACATGTGTACTCCTCCCAAATAAAATATTTTCTTGATACATGTATAAAATTCTTGGATGCCATATCATGTTTTCAATGTTCATTTCATATCAACATTTGATACTTATCCATTTATACAAAATGTTTTCAATGTATGCATAATAAAACATTTATGACATTATAACATTAATTATAAAAACAATGGCATCCAATTTTGCACTTTTGTTTATAATGTATGATGCATGACAATTTGTTTATAAAAAACAATGTATATATACAAAGCTAGAGTTAGAATCCTTACCTGGAATCCTTGACTTGAATACTCAAATATCTGTCCCCAAAATGCCCTCCAAATCGTGCTTAAAAGTCCAAACAACTTAGGGAGAACATGTGTTAGAGTGTGGGAGAAAGGGCAAAAGGAAAAATGTGTGAAGCATAGGTGGTTTAGTCACCCTTTTATAGCCAACCAAGGGAGTTTTCTAGTTGTGGAGGCTAGGAGGCAACAAGTTGGTAGTGAGGTGGTGGTGGCGATGTGGTGAAGATTGCACCCAATTTTCTCGTTTCTATCTAATTTTTCACATGAAACTTTTTCGTTACATCCCTACATCATAAAACATTTTTTATAATTTCTTTTTGGGTACTATAATTATTTATACTAAAATTACGGGGTTTTACAAATAGAGTACTCCAATGATCCAAATAATTTAATCCATAATTGAAGATTTAAGTCTAAATAAGATCCAAATAATTAAATCCTAAATTTAGCTCTCTTGTTTATTACAAAAAAATCTTCGTCAATATATCTTTTTAAACAAACTTTGTAAAAATCTTGATGAAGAAATAAAACTTAATTTACTTTATAAAAATATTTACTTACTTTAATATTTCACAAGAATAACAATATTACTAATATTTCATAGTATTTTCAACCAAACATTCTTAATAAAATAAATTATTAGTAAATTAAAAATAACATTATTGTAGAGCATATAAAATTATTCTAAAAATAGAAGAATACATTTAATTTCTACCTCAAATATATCCTTCAAGTATAGAATTTTAGTATTATTTCCATATTTAGAAAAGCTCCAAAAAGATTAAATAATATTATTTATTGAATTGAAAGAACTACTATTTCATAAACTAAACTTGTTCAACTCTCAAAATTAAAAAGACATTGAAACTAAGAAAAGAAAAAAACTTAATAGAAACTACTACATAAATGGTAAAATTGCAACTAACTAAAATTCCTAAGTTGCTAAAGAAAATTATAACTTCAAAACCTATTCGCAAATCATATTATACTCTAATTGTTGTGTTTTAAAAAATGAAATGGAGCCCTTATTTATAGGTGAAGATTAGCTGAGGAGAGGGAGGAAAATGTGGATAATGAGGGAAATATTAGTGCATTTTGTGGCCCAATTGCTCCACTGACGCTACCCACGTCACTTTTCGTACACATGAAATCTATTCCGAGGAACACCGTAACCAACATCGATTCATGTCACGGTCCACATTGATTTGTTTTTCTTCACTTTTCTTATTTGTTTCACCCCTTACAATAGGTTGGATTTACATGTAAGATTTATATGTTTTATTCATGTATAAGTTCAAAATGAATGCTTTTAGGCATGATTCTTCAAGTTTTTATCTTTTGAATTAATTGAAGTCAAAAGTACTTGAAAAATAACAAAACACACCTATGATTTCAAAAACATAGATTGCTTAAATAATGATAAAATTATGCAAATTCAAATCTATTTATTTTATTTAAGTGTAAATAAACCATGTAATATTAGTGCTTTTCAACCACTCATTTGTTAGTACAAAATTTATCTAGATAATGTGGACTATACAAAGGTAATAAAAACCCTAGCTATAAAGGGGGCTAAGTGGAAATATTCCAATAGGAAACATAAAGGCTTCAAAGCCAGATATTTAACTAAGTTTTTTCATCTTTGGAAATAGTTTGTCTATTTTAGACTCATACCCACTACACACTATAGTTTTATATATAAAGAGCAGGCTATATTACTCCATGTAATAAAATCCACTAAGAGCATGGATGTTGGAGCAATAACTAATCAACGAATAAGGTTAATTGCAAACAATCACCATTTGAATTTTTTCTTCTCCTACCTTATTATTACTTTATGTACTAAAGTGGGGGTGAGCAATCCAAAGGGTGAGGTTTTTTAATCAGGTGAATTATTATCTATAACGTATATAAGTGAACTCACCTCATGGATGAAAGGCACTCAAAGGGACAAAAGGGTAGCCTCTTCTTCAAAATCTTTCATGAAAGATGAAGTTCATCAATTAAGAGAAGATGTGACTAATATAAAGAATTATGTCCAACAATGCACTACCCAACATGCTGAGTATACAAGTGGACAACATCACTTTTAGGCTGGATATATGCACAATATCCATGACGTACAACGGTTAACTCTCTTTCATCTCAAAATTGATCATTATTAATTGAGAGAATCCGAGAAACCATGATATGATTTCTTTTTTTGACCACCCGTGCCCCTATATGGTTATAACCAAGGACAAGATGATATGGAGGATTGAGCTCCAACTTTTTTCAAGATTATTTTATTTATTTATTTTTATGTATTTTATTTTTTATGCATTTTGTTTTTATGAACTTTTTTAATTTAGTTTTTTTATTTGTTTTTTGTTATTTTAGATTTAATGTATTTTGTTTTATTGTATTTCCTATTAATGTGAACAATATTTTTTTATTTAAAAATATTAAATTTATAAGTTTTTGTTAAGATATCATTTATGAGAAATACACATCATTTTGCCTGTGTAAACTACGTTAGATGATGAATGCACATGATTTATCACATCACTACTTGATCACATTGAGCTAATGCAAATAGGTAACTTTTCTTCTTTATCTTTAATATACATTTGATACATTAAGAACAATGTCAATTTTGAGGTTGGGGGAGAAATAAAGTTACATGTGAAAATTATGCATGTCTTAAATTTCTTATTAAACATGTGTTTGCATTTATTTAGTTTATTTAATTTATTTAGTGGTTCAGGGATATGTAGATTCATTTTTAAAATTTGTGCAAAATTATCATGCCTTTAGTTGATTTAAAGTGAATGATTGAGTCTTCACACTATTTCATTGATATCTTAAACATGTCATGTAATATTGTGAGAATTAGTTTCTTAATTCATAGTTTGTGTTTCATGTTGAGATGTTGGGATTGAGATAAATGCAAAATTATTGTTTAGGAATCAAACAGTTGAGACTATCTTATGAGAATATTTTGAGCTAGTAAGCATTTTATTCTCAATGATAATATATTTTTTTCTACTCATTTAAACACTTTTCTTACTATTTAAAATTGTTCTATAGGTTTTGCATTGAATTATAGGATTTTTAACATCTGACAAATAATCATATACTTATTTTCATTCCTTAAATTAAATGATTTAAGTAAAATTTTAAAGTGTATGCCTACATCTTTTATGTTTGACTTAAAAAAAAACAGTTATATATATGGGTTCCCTAAAGCTAACAAAAACAAAAAAAGAGCCAAAATTTAGCCACTCACGAAATACATGCACGCGTACACACATACACACACACATACGGTTCCACTCTCTAAAAAAATAAAAAAATAAAAAAATAGTATAAAAAAGGGAGAGAGAAAAATAGATAGTATAACTAAACATTATGACCCTAAAGTTCTTCAAAATGGTGAGATGGTTATTACAAAAGAAAAATAAGAAATAAATTCCCTTGAAGGCAATACATTTTCATTCATCTTGAGGCACATTTGAAATTTTTGCGTAATGATTTTAATTTATGCATGTGAATAATAATGTGATTTTTCTTCATAAATTCTTTCATTTGACTCTTTTCGTATGATTAATATTATGAACTTTTTGAGCTTTTCTTGTTTACTCATTTCTTTAAATAACTTATATTTGCATGTATCTTTGATGAGTGCTTGAACCTATTGGATCAGTATGATATTAAGAGTATATCTTGTGAGGATTAGAGTCAAAGCGAATTTGGATTCCTAACACTAAGATTGGGTGAGTCAAAATTGATACATTTTTGTAATGGAATATGAATTTGTTATGAGTATTGATTTGAATAATAAATTGTGAAACTTTGAGAAGTTTGAGTATGAACTGAAAAAAACTAAACATGAGAAGTTTTGTTTATTTTAGTCTTTATTTTGTTATTTGTCATGTTGCAGACTTTAGTTTTTATTTTTATTTTTAGTTTTTATTTTGTCATTTGATTTATTTTTAGCTTTAATTTTACTTAGTAGGATATTTATGGGTATCATCACTGGAAGTCTTCACAATACTTAAACTCATTCACTAGGGAAACCGAGGGATTTAAAGACTTATTGCATAAGCTAAATACATCTGTCTCAATCTAAGAAAATTATTTAGGTTAGTTTAGCTTAGTTTATTTATTATTGTTTTTAGTTTTTATATCGCTTTTCTTGGTAGAGGCTAGTAAGATGTTGGTTGGGAGTTCTGATGACATTAATATTTCATGATTTTTTGAGCTTAAATGCAACAAATGGGTTTGATTTTAGCATGTTTATATGAATATTTATTGAAATTTATATGTTTGAAATTACGGGTACTTTTTTATATTTCAGGTGTTTTTAGCTTCAAATGTATATATAGATCAATATATGAAGAACAAAACCTAAAAAAATCAATTTTCTTCCTAGTAGCTTAGAAGAATAAGGTATGTGTTGTCTCTTTTAGGAGAACATAAAATCATGCAAGTATACACGGTCACAAGTAATAATATGATAAGTAAAATATCGTTCCCACAGAGATTTGTTACTAGTGTTCTTTAATTACTAAAATTATTTCAACCTGATTTTATCCAAACAGTCGATAATTTGATGAAATTTGACTAACTAATTTTTATAACAGTTTGTAAGAAAATTCTAGGATTGCAGTTTCACCAAATTAATCCACTTGAATCATTTTATTTTCTCTTGATTTATGTTCTCGTATTTTAAGTTGTTAACCAAGAACTCCTAATTTATCCATATATCTCTTTCGAGCTCCATACAGACACATCTCGCTAAAATAATTCACGATATTCCTATGAGAATTAAATTCAACCAGATTTATTAAGTTCTAAGTTCTCAAATAGTTATCACGAGCAACACACAAAAATGCCTTTTCCAAGTTTATTTAAGTGTCATAGAACAATTAATTAATCTTTCGATAATTAAAAGCATTAAGCACAGATAAAATAAACAACTTAAAATCGTTCCATAAATCATTCAAAAATAATCAATTCAAGCTACACTGCAACCCTAGAACAAATAAATTAGTTCATAGCAGAAATTAAAATTACAACACAACAATAATCACACAATTCAGAGAAATAAAATTTAAAAGAAAAAGATTAGGAGAAACTCTTTCACGATTCCTCAATGAAAAATAAATTTCTTCCCTTTCCTTCTTCTTCGTTGTCTTCTTTCTCTCTATTTCCAAAGAAAATAACAACATCAAAATATTAAATAAAGGTTCTGCGTGTTGTAGAGAACACACAGAGAGAAACTGAAAATTGAAGTGAAAAATGGAAAAATGAAAACTAAAACTAAAAACTAAAAAATCTTTCCTCGCGTCCAAATATATCCCCTTAAACAATTAATATTTTTTTTATCAAAATGCATATTGGGGGACAAAAATACATGGGAAGTATTAAAAAAATCTTTCTTTTTTTTCTTTAAACGCATGCCACATGTCATCCTCTTATTCGCTGCAAGATATAACGAGACACATGGCAGGCTTTCATTAGCTATGAAGAATAGCTGGAATGCGTCGCATAGGATCTTGGTGCACTAAAAGTGCGCGACAGATAACACTGACACGTGGCGACATAGGATCTTGGCGCACTGGAAGTGCGTTTTCATTTAACCAAATACATGCCACGTGTCTCCATATGATAAGCTGGAAGATTGAGGAAACCTGTGGCTACTTCTTATTCGGTGGAAAGCGTTGGCGCACTCTGATGCGATGAACCGCGTTGCATGGGGGTATAGGCGAGTTGCTCGGTGCGCGACAGCTTGATTCCACGCGCGTAAATCTTGACCGTTCAACTTGATCCAACGGTGAGCAATGAGATGCGCCTCGGGATAAAATTATGTGCAGCCGACACGTGTGTCCCACCCTGCATGCTAGCATGTGCGGTAGGTGGGCCCGACTCGGCACCGAGCAACGTGTGTCTAGGAAAACCGGATCCACTCTCTTTTGTCGTGTCTATATTCCACGCGCAAGACCTTGACCCTTGATTGGATGATCAAACGGTGGGTGTTGGGCATTGTAATTGGCACGAGTGGCCTCCGTCTCCTAAGTAGAAAAATCAACTTTTCTTAATTGCATTTTGACCCACAAATTTAATTCAAATTAACTTCTATTCTTTTGATATTTGCAATTTCACCCGCTTTTAATTCAAATTATATTTTAAAATTTTAATAATTGCAATTAAGTCCTTTTTTATTCAAATTCAATAATTTTCTTGAAAATATATTTATTAAAAACTAATAGTAAATATTAATTTAATTAATTAAAAATTAACTAAAAATGTAAAGAACATAACAATTATAATTAATAAAATAGACAAAAATAACTGTATAAAATACAGTTATCAGTATGTAAGCCTTACATGAAGAACCAAATAGTATGTATGGGGTACAAAACAAAAATTCAAGTCAAACATTTTGTGTTGTAGCAAAGATTTTGTGTGCTGTGGTGCACTCTTCTATGTATGATTCACTGGGCACGTTATATTTTATATGTCATCGTGTGGATTACGTAGGTCATGGAGTGACCTATTTGAGATGAATTTGGGTGAATATTTACGCATCTCAGGCCACAATGGTGGAAATTTTGGGCTATCGTATGTCCCAATTTACTCATTTTAAAGCCCTCAATTGAATTGTATGTAGGAATAGAGCCATCAAAGCTCTTAGATTTTCCTTTTCTCATTTTGTATTTTTTACAAGTAGGATAGACTTATAACCATAAGAGAAAGATTATTTTTAGATTTTCTTGATCAAGAAAAATACAAAAGATATTTAGGTTTTCCTGATCATTGAGGGTCAAGGTCACAATCACATAGTAGGATATGCTTGTCTATCTTTAATTGATATTGTAGATCTTATTTATATTTACTAATTTTATATATAGATTAATCTTTAAATATTTTCTAAATACTATTTTTAATCTACTGATCATTTATTAAATCTGAGCATGTTTGGGTAAGTTTAACTATGAAAATTTATTTTTGTTGCCATGTTTGTGAAGATTAATTTAGGTGAAAATTTTATAAAATAAATTAAGTTGATTTCTTTATTCGATATTTTGACAAAATTTATTGTTGATTAATATACTGATGATATATATTTTTATAATAGATTTAAGATATGAAAGTTAGGTTTTAGAAATGACATCTAGATCTAATTATGACACCTCAAATAAAATTTTAAATTAAGTGCTCCACTGAGGGAATTAATTTAGATTTTTTATTTTCTTAAAAATAAAGTATAATTTAATGTATTAGTTAATGATATCCATCTAAAGATATTAACTGATTTGATTAATAAAGAATGTGATCCCTACTAAGGATATTTTTATACATAAAAGACACTACTACAAAAAGGGGTATTTAAGTTGATATGTAAAGTCGATTTTTGAAAAAAAACTGACTTATAATGAATTTAAAGTTAGTTCGGTGTAGAACCGACGCTACGTCCTACGTGGATAAATTCTTTTCTCTTCTTTCTTCCCTAGACAAAAACTATTCCAAGCGCTGCATAACTCTCAAAAACCCAAAATCTCATCCACTTCTCCTCCACTCTTTCTTATTTTCCGGCCACCTACGACCACCAATTCTAGCACCGGTTAGTAGGTTTTCTTACTCTCTAACTAATCTTTTAGATCCCCTATTGTTTTGAGCAAAATACTCAAACAATATATACCCATTTCTCATTTACAAAAACACCATTTTTTCTTCATTTCCTTCATTTTGTCACTTCATTTACTCTTGTAAGTATTTCTATTAATTCTATGCACCTATTATTCTTATTTTTTTTATTATTATGTGTTATTGTTTATGTGTATAATTTGTTTTATTATATATGTAGGTTTGTATTATAACATTAGGAGAAGAATATGATGATCTTGAATAACATAGAACAACACCATGTTAATTTTTTTACTATTAATTAATATTTTATTTTTCAATTATTTGTATCATTTAAACTATTTGTTAGACATATTTTTTCTGCTATTATTTAGTGATCGAATATAGGTTTTAATTTGAGTATAATAGAAAATGAGTAAATTTTGTAAAAAAAAATTAAAAATTTAAAATTTAAAGTCGGTTCACCACGTGAACCGACTTTAAACGTAAAATCGGTTCATTGCGTGAACCAACTTAAATTTTAAGTCATTTCATTTAAATTTGGTTCAGTTAATTGACTTTAATACCCTTTTTGTAGTAGTGAGGGAAAAGCAATAACCTAAATTTATATATTTAATAACCTAATTAGTTCTAACCAAGTATTGTTAACTAATTAATTGTTCCCATATATTCTCTAATGATTATTAATTTCACATCTGTGTTGATTTGTTTTGATCGAGCCTATGTCTATATTTATTATTATCACGTTTTTAGATTAATATTTTCATAACCAAAATATTATGATAGAATGTTTAGGTTTTATTTTTGTACTTGTTTTTAAGAATTTTGAGAAATTATCTAGAGCCACGTAGTTCCTCTTTAGATTGACCTTAGGAGTATACTTATCGCTTATTTGCACTTATGAGCTTTTTATAAAATATAAAATTTGACTATTATGTTTCTATGCATCAGGACCCATGGTTCTCTTCCTCTTCATTTTCACCATCTTGGTCAACAAATTCTTCCATAGGTATGTGTCATCCATTCCTTTCAGTGTTGGGGACATTTTGTATGTGGTTATCTTTCATATTAGTCAACCTTCCCTTAACCTCATCCTTCTAACTTGAAGGATGTCAAACTTGTAGTTCATTTTTTCAAGTTTTTGTTGTATGACATTAAACATGAAGCTTGGACTCACCCTTACTTCTTTGTTCAAAGAATTCCCTGAAGACATGGTAAATACGGAAAATAACTAGAACACAAAATCAATTAGATTCATTTTAACAAAACTTTCCACGCATTTGTACTCTTTTAGTCACTTACATTTTTGTTTACACTCTCTCAATCTAGTTACCTCTTTCGATTCTTTATCAAACAAAAACAAACACAATCAAAGAGAAACTTGCAATAATTCAATCTAACAAATTAGTTCACAAAAACAAAAGGGACATGGCTAGAGCAAAAGGTACCAACAATTTTGTTTTTAAGAATTTGGCACAAAGAACAATTGATAGTAATATAATGATAAAAAAAGAAAAAAAAGGAAAGCCAAATGAAAGAAGGAAATAACAAGGAATCACATGGACAATAAAACAAATATCAGATATAAATGGACATCCAAACAATTAGGAAAGTTAAGGTAGGAAAATAAAACAAGCAATTTGGAAATATTTCCAAGATCTTTTATTTTCATCTATTGTTTAGCCAAATTATTTCTTCTTCTCTTTTTGTTTTTTTTTCCTTTTCCCCCTTTTTACTTACAATTAACTTGAATAGTAAAAAATCACTATAGACATTCACTCTCTTTTTTTCTTTATCATTTGTTTTTTTATTAAAATCCCAAATTTATTTCTTTTAATTCAATTTTTTTAACCCAACAAGAACAGAACAATAAACCAAAGCACAAAGGAAAGTAATAACACGAAAAATGTAAAAGGGAAGGTTTAGATGCCACACTCACGAAAAGGGAGGGTTGTGAGTGATAAGTCAAATTTGAGTGCTACAAGATTGCTCTTGATAAGTTTGGTAAAGTTTCCAAGAGAACTAAAGAGAAAACTCTTATTAAAATTTGATGAAAGGTCTAACCAGTACACTTGGAGTGCTTAGGCTGATATAGTCGAACTACACATAAATTACTTGTAGGAAATTATAACATAAACTTAAACCCTAAGACAACAAGTTTATGTGCCACTCTATATAGTATTCCATGCCCAAGCCCTTTTATTTAGCCCATTCAATTACTTAAATGATATTAACTTGTATATGATCTTCCTTTGGGTCCCTCTTGAGTTGAGTCTTCTTAGGATCATCTTGAATTGCAAGGATCAGCCCATGAAGTGATTCCTTAAACCATTTAGTTGTTTCCCTTGTTGTTGGACCAATGGGAATATGCAATATCTCTTAGTGGTGCTCTTATTTCCATATCGGTGAGGAGGAATACACGTGTCAAAGGAACTATGAGTTGAAACACATTGCTAGTGAGTTTATTGTAGAAAAATTGTTTGCTTATGAACAAAGAATCAGATCAAGGAGAGTTATTTTCCTTGTTATGAAACAATTTCATACTACAACCACATCAAATCAAGTCAAAAAGGCTAAGAAACAATACACTAGAATAAGGGATTACCAAGCTATGTTGACTGAAAAAATTCCAAGCACAACACTTGCGTTACATACTTCAAAGAATGAGGATGGAAATGATGTTTTTATAAGGTTTTACATGTGTCTTTGAGTTATTAATGAAGGTTTCAATTGGTGTAGAAAGTTTTTTGGATTGATGGGTGTTTCCTTAAGGGGTTGCACAAAGGGCAACACTAATTGCATGTGAGGGTAGATGAAAATAATGGAATCTATCCTATTGCATATTCTATTTTGGAAATAGAGTCTAGTGATACCTAGAACCAGTTTACTTCGTTTTTATGCGTAGACCTAGAAGTGGAGAATGGGTAAGGGTGGACTTTCGTGTTTGACAAGCATATTAATATAATAAATTCTAGGAAAATTTTAATACCTATGGTTGAGCACAGAAATTGTCCTTGGCATATAGTGGAAATTCCAAAAAGACACGTATGGCATCAAAGTATGTTAGTTATCATTGAGCAGTAACAAGAGCAGAAACTTTGAATTTCAAAGGTGTATGGAAAATATAAAGAAAAATGAAAAATAATCATAAGAGTGGTTAAAAATCAATAAAGACCCCTTGGAGTAAAACATAATATAGGTATGTCTAAAACTTATATTGTTATTACTTTTACATTGTTTAGGTTTTCTTATGTATTTATCATTCTTTAAAATCATTTGTAGTTTTGATAGTCTATGTGTGCCAACAAAACAAATAATTCTTATGAGAGCTTTAATAATATATTAAGGACTACATGGGAAAAACCACTAGTTGCTTTATTGGAATGAATTAGGAAATACTTGTGAGAAAGATTTACAAAAAAAGAGAGATTGAACCACCTCTTAGGTCACATCATAATGTGATATAGACCCTTTAGGTGAACAACCTAGGAACCCACAAACTAAAAGAAATAGAAATGATTGAATTGCTAAGAACTTGTTGAAGATGATCATATTATAACCCTAAGGAAATAAAGTCCTTAAAACCCAAACCTTGAGACACCACAAAGGATGATCACTCTCTTTGATAAGTTAGATTCAAGTATTCTATAAAGATCACAATAAGGAAAAGGAAAAGCTTTATGAAATATACTTTTCATTAATGATATTCGTTCTTGCCTCCAAATTACATAGCTCTTCTTATTAATAAGCAAGAAACCATAAAATAAAAAATCCTAGATTAAATGGGCCTAATTCAACCTTAAAAAAATAAAAAGACTTAAAGACTTAAAATAAAAAGCCCACAATTAACTATAATAAAAAATTTTAAACATAAAAGGCCCATAATTAATTAAAACAAAAATTACTTCCTAAAGTAATCCTTGCACCCAACTTGATCTTCCAAATATATCCCTAGTCATTAGACCGCCAATTCTTTGTAAAATATCTTGTGAATATTTGGAAACATCAACTTGATCAACACTTAGAAACATTAACTTGATTAGCACCTCGATCTCCATTATTTCCCTCCTCTTTGAAAAGATTCATCTTCAAATCTTAGCTCTATAAGTAGGTCGATTTGGTATAATTGATCCATATGTTAAGTCTATTTGATGCCCAATTCCTCTCAAAAGAGGTAATCCATGGGGAATCTCTTCAAAAAGTTGATCCTTAAAGTCCTACAATAAAGATATGATGCTATTCAAAGTTGAGTTAAGATTGTTAGTAGATTGATGAACGTCCTTGTACATAAGTACAAGTACTTTTTTCCTTGCCATCATTACACTCTTAATCTCATGTTTTTCAGCAATTACACACATTTTTTATTTTCCTCTCTTTTGCTCACCTTTTTCTTTTGTTTGCTCACTTTTATCTCCCTTCTACTCACTTTTCTCTCTCTTTTGTTCATTTTTTTCTCTTTTTTGCATATTGTTCTCTTATTTCCGCTCACTTTTCTTTACTTTGTACTAACTTTTCTCTCCCTTTTTCCGCTTGACCTCACATGCTCTCTTTTTATTTTCCTCTTGCTCACACTTTTTTTCCCACACCTTGCATTCTCATTCTATCCTTATTTGATCTTCATAAGCTTGCAAAGGTTTGGGAAGAGCTAATACAACTTTTTGGTTATTCATTTCAAAAGAATAATGATTTCTATAACCATCATGTGACACCCTCCTATCAAATTGCCACTGTCTGTTGAGTAATATGTGAGAAACATACATTGGTGCCACATCATAAAGAATCTCATCTTCATATTTTCCAATTAAAAAGGAATCCAAACTTGTTTGTTAACCTCCACTTCTCCACAATCATTCAACCATGGTAGCTTGTACGGTTTGAGATGCTTATGCCACTTCAAATTTAACTTTTCTACCAACAAGGTCTTAGCAACATTAGTGCAACTCCCACTATCAATAATTAATGTGCATATCTTATCCTTCACATGGCATATTGTGTGGAAAATATGATCATAGTGCTTATCATCTCCTTCATCCTTAGGTGGTATATTTTGGACTCTCCTTATGACAAGTTAATCTCTATGCACACGTTCTTCCATTTCAACATTAGAATTGACACTTTTGATTTCTTTATTTGTCTATACAACCATAACCTTTTTGTCCCATTTATAACTTTCTCTCTCTTTCATCTTGGAATAAATTTCTACTTTGTCTAACCTATGTCTTATATGTCTTCTTCTATGTAATTTAGAACCGGAAGAGGATTTTAAATCATCCAACCTTGCATTCAGTTTCTTAAATTGGTCATTAAAAGTCTTGAAAATGACTTTTAAGTCGACCTCTTGTAGTTCTCTTCCTTCCTTACTCATGTTTTCAAACTATAGAAAAAAATGAGATAACTCATACACTCCTTCACGTGTTTGCTCTATAATCAGATTGTTATCACTCTTTTTTTTTAACACTATTTTTTCTCTTTTTACAAAACACTATTTTTACTCTCCTTTTTTTTACCATTCAAAGCTCACGCCAACCTTCTTTGTGTTCCTAAAAAAATCAAAGAATCCAAAAAATCTCAAGAAATAACCGTTTTATTGGTGAAAATATCAAAATTTAGAATTCTAAAAACTTAATGGAAAAGTATGACAAAAAGAAAGTCCAAAGGAGACCCTAAAAAGGAAAGTCCAAAAAGAACTCTAAAGAAAGACTCTTAACCAAAGAGAACTCTAAAGAAAGACTCATGACCAAAGAGGACTCTAAATAAAGACTCATGACCAAAGAGGACTCTAAAGAAAGACTCATGACGGAAGAGGACTGTAAAGAAAGACTCTCGACCAAATAGGACTCTAAAGAAAGACTTTTGACCAATGAGAACTCTAAAGAAAGACTCTTGACCAATTAGGACTCGAAAGAAAGACTCTTGATCAACTATGATTCCCTTTTTTTTAAATTAATCTTGGGTAGCAAGAACAAAATAAAGAGAAAACCAATTTCAATAAGAACAAGAAAACTCACGAAGAAAACAAGAATTAGATTCTTAAACAATCTACTACTTTGTTATCCTTTTCTTCTTCTTCTTTTTTTCCTCTTTTTTCTCTTTCTTTCTCTTTATTTTTTTAATTTTTACTGCTGCTTCTATGAATATAAAATTCACAAAAAAAATTGCAACCCTAATGAACAAGAATCAAAAACAACGCAAAAAGGTGCGATAAATCTTTAGCCCCTCCGTTAGTGGTATAAATGGTAAAATTTGGATTCAAATCTTACAAGAACAGAGGAAAAGACCTATTTTTCTTGTAGGAATCGAAACCAACTTCGATTTTATATATTATAATTGTTGTTTCATTACCCGAGTCAAAAGTTATGGCAGTTTAAAGTTGCAATTCTGTTTTATCAATTTTTTGTTTCAAACTGAACAACAACCCTCGTCTTTTCTTTTCTTTTTTTGTTTTTTTAAGAACAAAGATTGTTTGAACATAGAAATAAATAATCAAGAAAAAGATACAAAGAATTCAAAGAAAACTATGAAACAAAATCCTAAGTATGAAAACAACAACAACAAAATTGAAAGAAAACACAAGACTCAAAAGGATGAATTTTTTTAAAAATATTTTTTTGGTGATTTGTGACTCAAGAATGTAGAAAACAATCAAAGGATGAATTTTTTTTTTGAAATCTAAAATTAAAAAAAAATATTGATGAAGATAGATAACATGTTTTCAGCAACCAAGGCTCTGATACCAAATGATGCGGACCATTTAAGTGAACAACCTAGGAATTCACGAACTCAAAAGTATAAAAACGATTGATTTGCTAAGAACATGTTGAAGATGATCAGATTAGAACCCTAAGGAAAAAAAGTACTTAAATCCCAAACCTTGAGACACCACAAAATATGACCACTCTTTTTGATAAGTCGGATTCAAGTATTCTATCAAGATCACAATAAGGAAAAGAAAAGGCTTTATGAAATATACTTTTCATTAATGATATTTGTTCTTTCCTCAGAATTACATAGCTCTTCTTATTAATAAGTAATAAACCCTAAACTAAAAAACCCTAGATGAAATGGGCCTAATGGGCCTATTTAGTTATGGGTTGGACCTAATTAAACCTTAAAAAATTAAAAAGATTAAAAGACTTAAAATATAAAGCCCACAATTAACTATAATAAAAATTTCTAAACATGAAAGGCCCACAATTAATTAAAACAAAAATTACTTCCTAAAATAACCCTTGCACCCAAATTGATCTTCCAAATATATTCCTAGTCATTGGACCGCCAATTCCTTGCAAAAGATCTTGTGAATATTTGGAAACATTAACTTGATCATCACTTGAGAACAATAACTTGATTAGCATCTCAATCTCCAATATAATGGCTATTTTTTTGGCAAATAGGTTAGCAAGTAGCTCATGTAATGCAATTTACAATGGATGGTACTACTTTGAGGTAACTTACAATACAATTAAGACTATTTATGTTGATTTGCAAGAGAGAAGTTCTACTTCTAGGGTATGGCAATTATATGGAATATCATGCCCACATGCCATGAGATATATAATGCCACATAAAGAAGATCTAATGGATTATATGCGTCATTTAATCAAATGAGATACATATGATAGGTCATACTCACCTATATTCCCTCTAATTAAAATAGGAAATTTTGGACAAAAATTAATGGTGATGAGATAGTTCCTCCAATTTTTAAGAATTAAGGTGGGTAGGCTAAGCTTTCAAGGTATAAGGTTACATGGGAAATAAAATTGAAAAGGTGGAAAACTAGTGAAGCTATTATAAAATCAAAGAATGAATTTGGCACTATAGTCACTTATGGTATGACACTTGCCTAAAAAACACCCATATCTTGTGATTTATCATAATTAATTAAGTAAATTAGATTTTAATATCACATTTTAACCTAAGTATTTTATGAATTGTGTTTTCAAAATCATTTTTATGTATTTAAAGTATTTTTGGACTTAAAAGATTCAAATGACAAAAGACTAATCAAATCTCACAACTAGGGGTATAAATTGTCTACAATGAAGGGCCTAAATGCAAACATTTAGGCAAGATACATCATAGAAGGGTCAAAATAATAATTTGAAAAATTAAGAATGCCCCACGACATGAGTATGTGTGTGTTGTGGTACAATACTTTCAGAATGAACTTCACAAAACTGGAAACAAAGTCACACTATAGCATAAGTCGATGTGTACCTTGGCCTGAGAACTTAGATTTGCACTACAACACCTGTATCAAGAAAATGTTTATCCAATCAATTCTATATTTTTATTAATATAATTGATGCTTATTTTCGCAAGTGTATGAATCGTTCAAGTAATAAAGTGTACAAAAGTACGGATATCGAACCCACAAGGAATGGCGTTACTAAGTACCGAAATTGACTAATCCTAATTTTATTTGAAAACCGAATTGTTGAAATTGTTTAAAAAAAAATTAACATAAAACTAAACGCAAATAAAAAATTGAATGTTTTTCACAAATGATTAAAAACGCTAAGGCATTTGATTTTGCTAAATCAATTCAATATGATTTCAAGTCATGTTATATGAGAATCAAAGCTAAAAGTGATGGTTGAAAAACCCAAATTTACCTAATATTCTCTCTCGAGTTATATTAGAATTACTTATCTATGAAAATCAACTATATTTCTATGAAGATTTAATCACAAACAAGCACATTAAGATTTATGGAATTTCTAGATTAATCACATACATCATGCATTAGTTCTCACACTCGCATTCAACATACGGTATTTATCACAAGAAGCATTTATTACATATCTCCTCTCGGTCTCAATATAATGCAACTAATCATCTAAATCTTGGCCAGAAATTTAAAACCATTAAGCATGGAAATAAACACTCAACTTGAAAATAATGAACTCATATAACAATAACAAAAGAAATCAGATTTCCTTGATTTAACTACATCATAGCCTTAGCAAAAATAAATTAGTTCATAATGGAAATAAGAATAAACATGATCTCAAATAAATCCATGAATAACAAATTTAAATAAAATGCAGAATATGAAGGCTAAGGAGAAGAGATGAAAAAAACTCTTGAAGATGAAGACTTACTAGCAACAATGGTGATGATCCTTCAAGCTTCTTCAAACTTTCTCTCCAAAATTGCCTTTTCTCCTCCAAAAATGACTAAGATCTGTTCTCTCTACCGTGGCCCCTTTCTCCATCATATTGTATATATAGATCTAGGGTTTAGGGGTAATTTTGGGCCAAAACAACTGAAAAAATGTGTTTTCGGACGAAACTCGTCGGCGGTGACATTATTCTCGCCGCGGTGAGATTTCTGGAAAATAAAATTTTTGGTTTTCTGATTCTGGCCGGCGGCTAAATTAATGTGGCCGGCAGCGAGATGAATTTGGCCGGCAGCGAGATGAATTTGGCCGGCGGCGAGATGAATTTGCCAAAATCTATGCTCTCGGGAAGATTTTCGCCGTGCTTTCTGTAGGATTTTCACCGGCGGTGAGAATAATCTAGCCGGCGACGGGATTTCCAAATTTTGAAACTTTGTTTTCTTTTTATTTTCACTCAATCCCGATCATTGAACTTTGTCCCAAACTTCTCCAAAATCATTATTTTTCCTGAAATTGCACTTTAAACACGAAATACCTGTGAAATGATATTTGTGGATTAAATAATCAAATAAATGCAATTTTCACACAAATATCAACATTTAAATCATAACAAAAATGCAATAATTTGACTCTTATCAATAATTTTAATTGTTTTAAGCTTCTTCAACCTCATCCTAACTACATTATAATCACACTAACTCTTTCACTAGAAATATGCTACTAGGGTTAATAACAAAACTAGCCACAAATTAGATAGATTGAAGATATAGATTTTAGAGAAAATATAACTAGGTCTACAAGACAAGGCTAGAGGCAAGAGGCAATTAAGGAATATTTCTTTTTTTTCTTCTTTTTTTGTTATCTATTTTAATTATGATTCAGTTTGGCTAATTTATTTATATGATTGTGAGCAATCTTCAAGTCCTAGATTATGATTCTAACTAATAAAATGTTAAGCTATTATGAAGTGTGAAGAAAGTGGGCACTAGGGGTTCTTTAAATAAGCAAGGTGAGACCTCGCCATCCACCTCGTTGAGGTTTTTGGCAAGCCACAGGGTGAGGTGGTGGCGAGCCACGTGGTGAGGTGGTATAGGTTAGACTCGAGAATTGATGCAAAATAGCCAAAAACACTCAACATAAACATCCATATAACAATCAATCCAAAATGAATTCATTTTGGAGTATGACCAATAATTTATGGGAACATGCATTGTGTGTGAAATGTAAGAGATGTTAACTATATGTGTCATTAAGAAATGTTTATATGAATCAAGTAAAAGGAAGTATACACTCTAATTGATCCAAAATTTATAAGTCCACATGCAACCTTTCTATACTAATGTAAACGCAATATCAATAGAAATCATAAGGTCTTAAAAAGTTTGTACATATAGGCTAATGATTGGGTATAAGACAAGAAACATTTAAGCAAAGGAAAACCTTGAGACAAACAAACTTTCACATTAAGTACAGAGCTTATAGCCATAAGAGGCAATCCTTTAAATTGAGGATCTTTTCCTTGAACTTTTCAATATCCAAACTCTTAAAAGAAATTCCCAAACAAGGGATCTTTTTTATCTATGAAATGAAATAGTATTTAATCATTAAACCTCCTCCTTTTCATTTTCATTTTCCTTTTTCATTTTCTTTCTTTCTCCAATTTCTTTTTCTTTCTTTATTCTTTTTTTCTTCTCTTCCCCCCATTTCTAAAAGATTTGAAAGAAGCAAAAAATCCCAGAGGAAAAATGTTTAACAAGACAAAGTCAAAACTTAACAAAAGAGTGCCAGGTAAGTGGGATTGAACATTTAAACTAGGCTAGTAGGTACAAAGAAATGAAAATATATATAAAAAAAAGGCTCCAAAGATGGCCTAAATCATTATTTTGAGTAAATCCTAGGATTTTTCCTCAAGAGAAACTACACATGAATTCTAAATATTGTTGGAGGCATACAAATCATAATCCACACAAACTTCTAAAACATAACTATACAGATTCACAACATTATTACATATATAAAAATTTTTTTTACTTCTTTTATATTTTATAAAAAATTATAAGAGATTAGTCATACAACCTCTTAGAGAATACACATCTATTTATGTCAAAAGCCTATCAACCAAAAAGCAACATAGATCATAACAATATGATGTGAAAGAATGGAATTTAATTTTAGACTTGAGGGAATAGTGGATTTCATAGTAGTTCCAGGATGGAAAAAATTTGTGAAGGAACCTGATGCTACCGTTGAATCCATTCTTTAAGAATTATATGCTAATGTTCATGATGCTATTAAAATTTTTGTAAAAGTATGGGATGTGCTAGTACTGTTTGGTTCAAATGATATAAATTCTCATTAGTATTTGGTGAATATTAGGCAAGGTGACTATGAAAACTATTTAAACAATGTTGATTATACTGTAGTAATTGAGAGGTAAATTATACCAGGGGCTAAATGGATATATACTGACTATAAACATGAGAGATTTGAAGCACAATATTTGGATAAAATCACTCGTATTTGGTAATACTTGTGTGTTCAAGACTAATGCCCACCAGACATTACAATACTATTGATAGGAAAAGGGAAATTTTACTATATGTAATTGTATCCACGATGTATATGGATGAGGCTAATATAATTCAAAATAGGATTAAGCTATTTGAAAATAGTCCCCATTTGACTTTATTTTCCTCCAATTAATCATTGTTTTATGTAAGAAAGTGGGGGTACCTCACTCAAAAGGTGAAATTATTTTACAATCTTATGAATCATTGAACCTAACATACTGTGATAAGCTCATTTCTAGTATGAACATTATTCAAAGAGAAAGAAGGTCCATTCCTTCATAAAACTATCTATGAAAAAGAAATTTCAAAATTTTGGTGAAAGATTTAATTATATATAAGAATAACATCAAGCATATAGTGCCTAACAAGCTACATTCTTGAATCAACAACATTGAGATGAGGTGGAACATAATTGACTAATGTATGAAACGAACTGGTTGTAGTTAAGTCATCTTGAGGTAGATATAAATCATTTAGTAACACCTGAGTATCATCATAATGATTTTACCTTTGTACCTCTAGATAAATCATGACAACAACCAAAATAACAAGGTTCGGACAACCTGGAGAAAGAGCTCTAAATTTGATTTAGAATTTTTATTAGTTTTTATGTATTTTTGTTTTGCTTTCATTTTAAGAACTTTAGTTCTTTTTTATTGTTTTTGGATATTATTTTACTTTTTTATGTTAATTATTTTTTTATTTTATATTTTCACAAGTGGAAATTGTTTAGAATTGTTTAGATTGATTGGATTCATGGATGCACGTGCAATTTCATACCAATACTCGAGCAGGTTCAACAAATGGGTAAATTTTCTATTATTTCCTCTTTATCTTTAATTTACATTTGTTACATTGAGGGCCATGCAAGTTCTTAGTTGGGGTGGGAAAAGTTACATAATTAAATTGGGCTAATTTGAAATTTTTATATTCATATTTTCCTTGTTTTTGTGTGCTATTAATTATTTTATTAGATTAGTAATTTTTGGTTAATTTTAAAATGTTTCTCACAAAATCATCTTGTCTTTTAGTTAATTTTAATAAGAATAATTAAGTCTCTGCATTGTTAGATTAATTTCTTGAACATTTCATGGAATAATATGATAATTAGTTTGTATTTCATGATAAAATGTTGAATTGCAATAAACCCAAAACCAATGTTAAGAAATAAAATAATGGAGACTACCTTGTGAGAATATTTTAAGCCATTATCTTCCAATTTTGAGTGACAATATTTTTTCTGCTCTTTTAAATAGTCTTCTTATCAATTCTAAATTACTAGATGTTCTTTATAGGTTTTTGCATTGAATGTTAGGATTTTTACATCTAATAAGGTGTCATATATTTATTTTTATTGCTTAAATTGAATTACTTAAGTAAAAATTGAAAGTATATGCCCTTCTATTCATTCATGCATGACTTCATAAAGAGAGACATATATGGGATTACCTAAATCAATACAAATGAAAGTCATTTCATAAACAAATATGTACAAATCATGCATGGGTCCTCTCTATAAAACAAAAATCCCCAGAAAAGGAGAGAGAAAAATAAGAAACAATTCCCAAAGAAGTCATTTGCCTTTTCTTCATCTCTTAAAAGGAAAATTACTTGACATTTTTATTTGATGAATTTAATTCCTGTATGAAAATAGTATTTGATTTCTTTATAAAATCATTTTATTTTACTCCTTTCATGAGATCTATATTATGCACCACTTTGAGCCTTTTATTCTTTAAACATATGCAAAAATATTTTTTTACACAATTAACTCTACTTGTATATATCTTTAAATGAGTGATTAAATCAATAGGATCAGAGTTATTGAGAGTATACCTTGTGGGGATAGAGTTGAATTGAATTTGGATTCCATACATTGAAATTGGGAAATTTTAATATTGATACATTTTTTATTTGAATATGAAAGTGATTTTTAACTAATTCTTATAGTAAACCATGAATGTTTAGAATATTAAAATGACTTATGTTATAGATTTTAGCTGTGAACTTAAAAGAAATTAGAAACATGAGAAGTTCTATTATTCTTTTTTTTTTTTTTGTTATCTTTTTACTTTGTCTTAAATTTTATTATTTATGTGCTACTTGCTTTTTTTTATTTTTATTATTTTTTCAATTTGATGTTTTTAGTTATAATCTATGAAAGCCCTCATGAGACTTAAACTCGTCCACTAGGGAAACCTAGGAGTTAAATGCTTGTTGCATATGCTAAATGCAACCATGTGAATCTACAGAAATGATTTAGGAAAGTCTAAATTTAAATTTTAGTTTTTTAGCTCTTTTCACCTTCTTACTTGTTAAGAGACTAGCAAGAGGCTGGTTAGGGATTGTTATGAGAGATTAAAAGTACTAAATATATCATGATTTAATATGTTCCCACATATAAGGTCTTGAAGTGATTGAAAATCATTTATAGCTTTTCAATATGTATGACTATTTTGTATAATGTGTGTTATTTGATATGTTTATACATGTTATTAGCTTGGACGGAGCTTGTAAGGCACACTATCACTAGTGTGTTTACTACAGTTTTTTCTTCCTTACTATTGGTTATATTTTGTTTTGTGTTAAATTGAGCATGTTATTTTGCACTTTTGCGATGCTATTTTCTTAACTTCAATTTATGAGGTATGATTGGCTAAATTGGTATAGAGCTCATGAAAATATTCCTTGGGTTGGTTTCTCCACCTCTTATCTAAGTCCTAGTTACATATTTGAGTGGGAAGAAAAATTGACCTTTGTGCAATTTTTCCTACAAATGGGATTCTTCAATTGGTATAAGAGCGGGTAACCCTTGTTTAGGCTTAACTATTTGGGTACTAAATCCTAAAGCACTATCTACACATTTGCACACCTTGTATGTTTGTGCCCTTTGTCACCAATGGTATGGGTTGTTATTGTTCTATGTGGTTGTTTATCTCTATGAAATTTTGTTGGTTGCATGATCCATATTTTCTTATTCATGCATATCTCTTTCTTTTTACTTCCTTATCTTGCACAGTATATTAATTGTCATATTTGTTGCTCTACCTAATTGTTTGAACATTTACAGGTATTGTCTTTGCTAGTTCCTTTGACATACTCTTTTTGTGTGTTTACATACTTACTACTTACTTTCTTCTACAACATTTTCATGAGCATCATGTCATATGTTTTCATCATTTAGTGTCAAAATATTAGGAATTTTCTATCTACATAATTGTCATTCATATGCCATGTCATATAGATCGTCTCTTTTTTTACTAGGTTCTTTCTTGTACCTAGCATGTTGTGTATTGGTTCTCTATTTTCCCCATATTGGTTTCTATTCATATTTTTTTTACTCTTCCTTCTCTTGTGCTTTAGATGTATCTTTGGAGAAAATTGTGGTGTGTTACAAACTTGTGTAAATGTGTGTTTCTTCTCTTTTATTTGTACTATTCTTGTTTGGGTTTGCCATCTGTATTTTCTTATCATATAGATTATTTACCTATCTTTAGGACTCTCAAGTTACATGTATTGTTGTGATTAGACTTGTGTGTTTAGTTGGTATTCCTAGTGGTTGGGTTTTTTAACCTGTCTAAGCATACCTCTCCCTTTAGTGTTGGAACCTGAGTCTTCCTTATATGCTTGGATGTTTTAGTAGTATCCCTTGTTTCTATTATTTCTTAAGGGTGTTGATTATGTTGCTCACTAGTTAGTTGGTTTCTTTCCATGTCTTAACCTATCAATGATGTGAGTGTTGTCGATGATCTCTTTTGAGGCAACTCTATGTAATTTGTCACTTTTTCCCTCTTTAGAGGCAACACTGTATGGCTTTTACTGATGATCTCTCTTGAGGCACATCCTTGTATTTTTGGCCTATAATCTCCTTTGAGGCCATCTTTATCATCTCACATGTTTTTTGTTGTTGTGTTTCATGAGTTTGATTTTTTTTCTCTCTTACTTGCTTGTTTCTCTTGTGTGACTTTATGAACTATGCTTATCTCAACCTCCTTAGTATTCTTCCTTGGTTCTATATTATATGTGCTCTACTATATGTAGATGCTTTGTTTAGGGGAGTTTTGAGATTGTAAGATACATAACATGTTTATTGCATGACATGCTTATATAAGGAGAGATTTTTGTATCTATTGCATAATGTTAGGGGAGTACTGTGTTTTTTCATACATCTTTGGTGTTTTTCCTATTTATGAGTTTATATTATCTTGTATGTTCTTATGGTGCTTCCTTCTTCTTGACATCACTTTGTATGAACCATGCATAAATAGGATTGTTTATATGAAACGTAGCATGCATTGTATACATTATATTTTTCACATGTCATCTTATATGTTTACTAGCATTCTTATTCTGAAGTAATTTAATGCATGTTTCCTACATGTAGTTGTTTTTTGGGTATTCGCTGTTAGAATGCACAACACATGTTTTCTTTGGTAGACTAAGATTGATGTCTTTTTGTGTGTGTTTACATGGTATAGGGTAAGGTTGCAGGATTGAATACACCCAAGTGTTGTTGGGGAAAGAAAGTTAAGTCTTTAGCAGTGTGTGAATTTGGAAAATATTTGGACGCCTAGTCAACTTCTTGTTAAGGATTCACTAACACATTTATGTGGTGTTGATATTTGGGGAAGATAGTTGAGCCACTAGGAATGTGTCAACTTGAAAGATAGTTGGATTCCTAGTCAACATCTTTTACAGATTTGGTGACACATTTATGTGGCATTGGTGTTTGATCACCCATAATGTCGATGTGTTGTAAGCACATTATGAACCACTGTATGCCTTCCCACAACATGTATAAACATAGGGCTCCATGCCAGGTATTACATTAAGGAGATTTTTCTGTCTGTACTTCTCTTAGTTTGTCTATGCAATTAGTTTGTTGTTTGTTGCATATTTTTATCATGATGTTGCCTCAATGTTGCTCTTTGTCTATTTTGTGTGACTAAATATCTTACTTCTTATTATGTTCGCTCTAATCTTCTTTGCTATATTGCATGAGTGTTAGGGTTTTTTCATTTTTTTCTGACTTCTCTCCTTCATATAAGGGTGTAGTATGTTGCTTACTATTTGTGTGTTTTGTTTGACTTTCCATGTCAAAAAAGGGGAGAAGTGTACCCAACTTGTGTTTGTTTGTGCATTGTGTTTATATTTTAATATTCTATTTATTGAATAGGATGGTAAGCATAGTTTGCACTGCATTATGATTACCTGATATACATACAGTTAAGGGAAGTGTTGTGCATGTTCAAGGTGAATTTGCATATTTGTGTTGCACATAGATTGTGTTTGTTTCTGCTACATCCTGAATATATTTATCTTATCAGTGTGTAGTTGTTTAAGGGTAATACAATAGTATTTGAATAGACTACATATTGTCTCTACATGATACATTCATGTGTATGTGTTTGTTTCCTATGTGTAGGTTACAAGTGTAGATTGAAGTCATCGAGCTTTAGGCTTGAAGTGTGTAGATGTTTTGAAACCCTCATATTTCAAACTACCGAGTATGGATCAGTTGATTCGAGAAAATGGATGGATCACACAAGATGGATGCACTTGGACTGGGTGTTTTTTGGGTGTTGGATGTGTGTCGATGTTTTATTCATGAGAATAATTATCTTTAGGTCATCTTCATGTTCATCTTAGGATTGATGTGCACCTGTACTTAGTTGTGTAGTGATTTGACACGAAAGCCAAAGGGAGAGAATGTAACTTCTATAGTCTTTTATGTCTATGTTGGCTTCCCATATGCAAAACACAGAATTTATTTATTTTAGTCAATTTTTTGTCTTTCTTTTTGTAACATTGGTTATTGTAGATCTGTAATGCAAAAATTCACTTAGTTAGGAACATTGTGATTGAAAGCATGTTTACACACACCATGGGTTTGGTTTTTGTTTTTGTTTTGGTTCGGTTCAGGTGCAAGTATTTATGGAAGTTACTCAATAATTTTTGCTGGCACATCATCACACTCCTCAAAAGGGGGACTCACAACACCACCTACCACTCCTTTAGAGAGGTGGTTGGCTAGGTACATAACAAGGACCATGGTGAGGTGGTGCAATAGTTTGGTGACTTCATAAATACACCTTCTCTTCTCGCTTTTTATCTAGAAAATATGTATTGAAGCTCTATCAAATTGACCTCTCATTTTTCTATTTTTGGACTACTATTAACTTGAATGTTGATAGGTATTAGTGATTCGTGACCATATGGGTTATTTGTCAACTAGTAGTTACCCTCGTGCAACTTTTTCTTATGTGAGGAGCCAGTGTGGCTATGAGTTGTGTGTAGACTGGTAGTTGCCTTTGTGCAACGTTTTCTAATATAATGAGCCTATATGGATGTGAGCCATGTGTCGGCTCGTAGTTTCCTTTTTGTAACTTTTTCTTAATTAATAAACCATGTGTCAACTTGTTGATTATTGATTATTCTTGATTAATGGAGATCTTCAAGGTTGTTAGTTCATTACACTTCACTTTACTAATTCACGGTTACTGATCATGCTTTTTGGGTGGTCCCAACTTTAGAGGAGAGTTGCGTTTTTTTGTTTAACTAGGTTATTACAGAGGAAGTAAGCGAGTGTAGTAATATGCAGTTCAGACAAAGGTCTCGGCTAATGGATGTAATAGGTTTTTTATTTTTGTTAGAGTTGTAATTGTTTTATTACTTAGTGGTTTTGTTTGCTGCTGAGTGGTTGCCATAAACAACTCAAGAAAGTTACCACATAGGTAAGGTTTCTGTATAGGTTTACCTCGTTATATCGTATGTTGTGCATGCTTAATTGTTTGGCTAGTAAAAGTAGAGTTTAGATTGTGTATGTCTATATACTAAAGTTTAAACTTTGATTAAAAAGATTTTATTATTTACTGCTTACTTTTTAAATAATGAATATTGCATGTACTTTATAATACTACCTATCTATGTTTATTTTGTGGTTTTGATTATCTATAAATTTTTTATCTCTTTATTGTTTACTTGTTTGGGACAAGTCTTTAATTAGTCAATCTTCATAACCTTATTGTGTATCGGGTATTGGGCTCTTTCAATGTTATTTTGCATGATTAGATTATTATGTTAGTATAATCTGAGTTTCTATCATGTATACGCAAACATACTAGATCTAGACTAATTAGAAAGCTATTTTTTTTGTAGTTATATGCTTTATTTCCTTTAAGTGTAGTATGCCTATAGCTTTTTGTTTATTACTTTTGCTATATTAAATTAATATGCCTACTTCTTAATCAATTTATATTGCATATGCCTTTTAATTGCATGTGATTTTGGTATGAGTCTCTAAGTAGTCAGTAGCTCAGTATCCTAGTTGTGTATCAAGTGTTTGACTCTTTATTTGATTTGCTATTTTTGTATGATTTTATGCAATGAGGGTATAATCATCATTTAGCAAATATGTTCCCATATATGAGTTCTTGAAGTAATTAAAAATCATTTTATCTTCTAAATAAGTATGTTTGCTTCATATACTATGTGTTGTTTTCCATGCATGCATATTGCTAACCTGGATTGGAGTCTATAAGGCACATCATCACTACTGTGTTTACTACAAATTGTTGTTTGTCATATTTACTGATTGTTTTAGTTGTGTATTGAATTGAGCACGTTGTTCAATACTTCCATTATGTAATTTGCTTAATACACATTCGAGAGACCTTCTTGGCCGAATTGGGATAGAGCTCGCGAAAAGATTTCATAGGTTTGCGTTTCCACCCTTTGTTTAGATCCTTGTTACCTATATGAGTCAGAAGAAAAATTGACATTCGTGTAGTTGTTCCTACGTATGGAATTCTTATAATATATCCCATTAATCTACCTTGAGTATTAACTATTTATTGAATCAATTCTTATTATCCTTTAATTTTATGTTCATAGATTAGATTTGTCAAAACCCAAACAATTTTGACAGAATATTTAGGTTTATTTTTTTTATGTTTTTTTAAGAGTTTTGTTGAATTATTTAAATTTGCATAGTTTCTCATTAGGTTAGTATTGAAAGTATACTTATTGTTTTTTACAAAGTGATTTATATACTTGTGAGCTATTATAAAATACAAAATTTGTATATTATCAAGTTTTTGATGTCGTTGTCATTGAAGAAAAGTGTTTTAAATTTTTATTATCAAAATTTTTGAAAACTTTTGTTTTGTTAATATTAGTATTTGTTTTTTCAAAAAATTCAAAATTTTTTGTTCTTTTTAGATTTTAGTGATTAATTATTTTATTTATTAATTTTCTTTTTAGATTTTGTTCTTTTTAATATCTAATTACTAATTCAATTCTTTTAGTTTCTTTATTTTATATTTTTTTACTCACTTTATTTTATTTTATTTTTTTGTTAATTATTTTGTTTAGTATTTCGGTCTGCTAACATGTATTTTTTGTATGATATAGTTTAACTTTTTGTATTTATTTATTTAACTTGTATTTTGTATAATAAATATTTTATATTAGATATATGGTATATTGTATATTTATTTTATCCTTTTATTTTTGCTATTTGATACGTGAATTTAATTTTTTTTTTGTAGTCTATGCGAGGTAGGATATCCTTAGGATCTCCTCTCACACCTTATATAACACTATGCCAAAA
The DNA here is from genome assembly GCA_030763125.1 of Hippophae gyantsensis. Classification (NCBI taxonomy): domain Eukaryota; kingdom Viridiplantae; phylum Streptophyta; class Magnoliopsida; order Rosales; family Elaeagnaceae; genus Hippophae; species Hippophae gyantsensis. Next base: position 36,728,863 of record CM061032.1, on the reverse strand, counting down.
TATACTATTAAATTCGGTTAGGTGAATCGACTTTTAATTTTTTTTTTACAAATTTTACTCATTTTCTACTATCCTCGTAACCTTGTAAAGCCTTGGGAATAGCTCTAAATCCTTTCCACGAATACCAATTGTATGCTTTTCTTACAAGAACCTAACTAAAAATTCAAACCAGTTATAAGAATTTCTACAAATATAATTTTACAACGAGTCAAATAAACATTATTTTTAACAACAAAAATAAATATCCTACCCCAACGCTCTCTAATACATTAACAATATCGTAGATCTGTCGTCTTTCAACCCTTGTAAAATTTAAAAAGCATTAGATCTGTAAAAGAAACAGATTAAGAAAATCCAAAAATAATAGTAACGAAATCAGATAAACCGTTAGATCTGTACGTATGATGCTTAAAAGATGAAGACTCTTGCAAAGTAGAAGTTGATGATAATGAGGCCATTGAGGTATGGTGTTTGGATCATTTGAATGTTGTCAAAATGAGAAGTTGTGTTGAGAAATGGGAAATAACGATACAAGGAGAAGACGAAAGAGGGGAAGTGAGTAAATAAGAAAGAGAAGTGAGTAGAGAAGATGGAGAAATGGCGGGGCCAATAAATTTGAAATTTTTGTCAAATGGGAAAGAAAGAAGAGAAAAGAAAAAAAAATCATGTGTAACATCGATTGAAACATAAGACCGACGCTACATGTAGGATTTTAAGTCAGTTCTACGTGTCAACTGATGCTACAGGCTTAAGCCGGTTGACACGTAGAATTGACTTAAAATCCTACATGTTGCGTCGGTCCTACGTGTCAACCGACACTACTATATTCATTTTTCTATTGACACGTAAATTAAAATTATAAATAATTAAAATTAAATAAATATTAATATTATTATTATATATATACATATAATTATATAAAAATATATATTTAATTATAAAGTATATAAAATTTTCAATAATTAATTTCATTTTTATTTATTTTTATATTACTTAAAAATATATACTAAATATTTAAAAATAAAAATTAATATTAATATTTTAAATAATGTAGTACAATAAAAATTATATTAACATTTGATTTTTTAAACTAAATATATTTTTAAGGTTAATTTAGAGTTTTTCAATGTTAATAATTATTTTTTTATTGAGTTTTTTATTTATGAATCATATATTGACTTATTTTTTAATTATTTTTTTATTTGCATATTCTCAACACGTGGCTTAAGTCTGTTGACACGTAAAACCAACTTAAAATCCTACGTGTAGCGTCGATTCTATGTGTCAACTGATGCTACATGTAGGATTTTAATTTATTTCTATGTGTCAACCCACTTAAAAAATTACAGAAAAATAAAATAGTTGCATCGGTTGACACGTAGAACCGACTTAAAATATTACGTGTAGCATCGGTTCAACACGTCAACTGACTTTAAATTCATTATAAGTGAGTTTTTACAAAAACCTACTTTAAATCTTGACTTAAATACTACCTTTTGAGTAGTGTAAACAATGTTAATAGATCTAAGGAACTATTAAGAAGGTTCGATACTGAGATCCAATAGCCTTTATTTGATAAAAACATAGACCCAAACCTAGACCCTCATATTGAACCTTCATAAAAGGGGAAATTCATATCCTAGGGAAACAACAATGGAGTATACAAGGCCATTTATTGGCATTGCTATTGCCTCAATCCAATTGGGTGAGGCTGCAAGAAATTATGAATTGATAAAATTCATTTTTTCATATTACCTTATTTCCATAGACTAGTTAATGAAGACTCTATATCTTTCATTGGGAACTTCTACGCAACGGTCTAAACTTTCCCTCTAGGTGTTTCCACTAATGACCCTTTATAGTGTTTCCACTACACCCTTAAGGATAGGGCCAAAGCTTGGCTAATTTCACTCCTCCCAAGTTCCCTAATGACCTGGGAGGATGTAAATAACAATTTAATGGGAAAATTCTATACCTATCAAAAAACATCAAATATAAGAGCCAAGATAGAAACTTTATCTCAGATGGAGAGAGAACCTTTCTATAAGTCTTGGGATAGGTACAAGCTATTCCTCACTCAATTCCCTCATCATAGCTACCCATTGTAGCTGCATAATCAATTTTCCTATGATGGATTGACACAACATTGTCAACTCTTCATTGATGATGTTGTAGGAGGAACTAGGAGTGAGAAAATTTCCACAGAGACTAAAGTATGAATGTAACTTGCACACCTGGCTAAGCAAGTTACACTTCTCACTACATAATGCATTCCTAATAAAAAACATTATGGAGTGTATAGTACATTGGGATATTCTCATGATACTTGTCCCTACAATGAAGAAGTTAGGATATAACCTAAACCTATTAATGTAATGGAGGGGTACCAACCAACACCCAATTATGACCCTCATGTAAACACCTACAATATAGGGTGGAGAAATCATATAAACTTCTCCTAGAGACAAAACTATCCTTCTTTCTCCTAGAACTCCAATAAACAGGGCTAGTAGTGTCACCCATAACTGCCATAGAATCCTCCCAATAGACCTTCCTTGGAGGATAACTTAAATAATTTTAGTCAAGTTAACAAGGATAACCAATCCTAGAATAATCAAAATTTGGACTCCTTAGAAGCATCTGTGAAATGGGTGGAGATATAGGTACAATAACTAGCTAAACACTTGTAGAAGAAAGGGAAAGAACAATTGCTTGGTCAAAGAAAAAATTGAGCTCAATGACATGGGGCCATTGGTTTTATTAAAATTAGAAGTCTCCCAAAGCAATGACTTGCTAAGATGATAAACATACTCCTAGATGGGAGGTAACATTATTCTTCTTGTTTTATTTTAATTATAATTATTTATTATTTAATGCTTATTGAATATAATATTTATAGTTATAATTGTTTCTATCTTTTTAATTTTATTCTATTGTCTTATTTAGTATTAGAATAATTAAAAAACACTTTTGTCGTGGCATGACCTTTTTATGGTCATGGCATGGTTCATTCGGATTAAAAATTTGGAGTGTGAAGATTTAACTTCATGCCACAGCATGAACATAACTACACTGCAATACAACTAGTTCTACACATTTTTGGCTAGAATTTTAAAAGCTTGCGCAACAACATGAATAAACTTACAATGCATGTGTTCAATTTTTACACAGAAATACCCAACCCTACTCCAACCACATTTTCCTCTCATTTTCTTCATCTTCTTTACAGAAAACTCTAAATTTTCCTTCAATCATACAAATGTTTTTCACAAAAATCCTATTCCTATATATTTTCTTGCCATTTCATTGAGAAATTTTTCAAATCAATTTCAAGAATCTTTAACTCTTCGTCTTCTTCAAAGGGTTTCTCTTCAAAGTTTCATCTTCTTAAACAACACAAGTGACTAAAGATTTTAGAATAATTCTTGAATTAATTATTTTGATTTTGTGGATTAAATCTATATTTTTTGGATTAAAAAGAATACCAAACCCTAATTGGACAAAGTGAGGGTTTGGAAAGTTTTTGGATTAATTTTAGTATTGCGTTGTTTGATTTGTGTAATTTTTGTGTATTCATGGAAAATTTTCTTGATTTAAAATGGTACTTAAAGGAGTAGGAGTGATAAGGGAAAATATGTAGAAACCCTTATAGAGTACAATAGGGCTAAATTCACTAGTGCAAAGGCCAAACTTAGAATTGATAAGGCTGTTGAGATCAATAAAAAATTTGTTGTAGAATGGGGTTTAGATTTTGACGTAAGGCTAGACCATCATTTTGAGGGAATAATTGATGTAATAGAAGTTCTAGGATGGAGATGGTTTGTAAAAGATTTGGTGGATGTGGATCAAGGTGAGTTTAAAAATTATTTGAGTGTTATGGACTATATTGAAGTAAATGAAAGTCTATCATTTGAGGTTGCTAAGTGGGAATATTCCAGTAGGAAACCTAAGTCCATGGATGTTGGTGCCATAATTCACCACCGAATAAAATTGTCTGCTTATGTCGATCAAGTTTTTGGCACTATTTTCGGGGATTATAAATATTAGAAACTAATTTTAATTTTAGTTATTTTTCTTAATTTATTTTCCTTATTTTAATTTTAATTCTAATTTTTTTAGTTATGTAGTTATTTATTTATTTTAGTTAATTTTATTTATTTATTTTTTTTTAATTTTTATTTATTTTAAATTTAGACATCTCTTTTAGTGCTATTAGAAACATAGTTGAGTTTATTGCATGAGCAGAGTCCGTAAGGGAGAAAATTTTCCTTTAGATCCCAAAATTGAGCGTACTTTGAGATCAATAAGAAAACAACAAGTTGTCACCCAAGTGGAAGAAATGGATAATCCATTAGAAATAAACAATAATGAGCTAAATTTTAACAACCAGATACCTTTAATGGATGATAGAGATAGAGCTATGAATGAATATGCAATACCTATGTAGGAAAGGCTAAATCCAATTATTACAAGGCCAATCATTCAAGCAAATCCGTTTGAACTAAAGCCAATGATATTTCAAATGCTACAAACAGTTGGGCAATTGAGCGGATTAACAACAAAGGATTTTCATCTACATCTCAGATTGTTTATTGAAGTTGGAGATTCATTTAAATTCAATGGTGTGACCAAAGTGGCATTTAGGCTTATATTATTCTCTTACTACTTGCGAGACCATGCTCGAGCTTGCTTAAACTCTTTGTCACCTAATTCCATTACAACTTGGAATGATTTGGCGGAGAAATTCTTGATGAAATATTTCCCATCAACAAAAAATGCCAAGCTTAGGAATGACATTACTTCCTATCAATAACATGAAGGAGAATCTTTATACAAAGCATGGGAAACATTCAAAGAATTGCTAAGTAAGTGTCCTCAGTATGGTATCCCTCATTGGATCCAAATGGAGGCTTTTTATAATGGTCTCCATTCTCAAACAAGAACTATTATTGATGCATATACTAATGGAGATTTGCTAGCCAAATCTTACAATCAAGCTTACGATTTACTTGAGAAAATGGCTAGCAATAATTATCAATGGCCAATGTATAGAATGGTATTCATCAGAAGAGTAGCCAGAGTACACGAGGTAAATGATATTATGACACTTACAACTCAAGTGTCATCTTTAGTTAATCTTTTGAAGGTTCAAAACTTGCCAGTGAGTATAAACCAAGTCTTACATTCATGGATGTCTTGTGTATCTTGTGGGGGAGCTCATTTATTTGATAATTGTTCAAATAATACAGAAGCAACATTCTATGTAGGTAATGTGAATCAAAATAATAATCTATACTCAAACATATATTACCCAGGATGGAGACAACATCCAAATTTCTCTTGAAATAATAACAATCATGGTGATAATCAATTCAATTGTCAATCATTTCCCCCACCTAGTTTTCAACAACCACAATAATGACAAGCCCAAGAGAAGAAGCCATCTACTAAGGAAAAAACAAATGCTTTATTGGGGATGATGAAAGACTTCATCCAATCAGTAAATACAAAAGTGTCCACTCAAGAGGCTTCAATTCAAAATTTAGAGACACAAATGGGACAACTTGCCTAAGCCATAAGTCAAAGGCCTCAAGGTAACCTTCTAAGTGACACAATTATAAACCTAAGAAGAGAAGTGATGCGGACCCTTTAGGCAAACAACCTAGGAACCCACGAACTCAAAGGAATAGAAAAAATTGACTTTGTTGAAGATGATCAGATTAGAACCCTAAGGAAACAAAGTCCTTAAAACCCAAACCTTGGGACGCCACAAAGGATGATCACTTCATTTTTATAAGTTGAATTCAAGTATTCAATTAAGAACACAAGAAGGCAAAGCAAGAATCTTTCTGAATTTTTCTTTTCATTAATGATATTAATTCTTCCCTCCAAATTGCATAGCTCTTCTTATTAATAAGCAAGAAACCCTAAAATAAAAACCTTAGATGGAATGGGCCTAATGGGCCTATTTAGTTATGGATTGGGCCTAATCCAACCTTAAAAAATAAAAGACTAAAAGACTTAAAATAAAAAGCATGCAATTAACAAAAACAAAAATTTCTAAACATAAAAGGCCCACAATTAAATAAAAGACTAAGACTTAAAATAAAAAGCCCACATTTAACTAAAATAAAAATTACTAAACATAAAAAAGCCCATAATTAAATAAAACAAAAAAATTCCTTCCTAATTGATTCCTTCCATCCAATTTCACATTCCAAATCTATCCCTTGCGTAGGATCTTGAGAATCTTTAGAATATTTGTAAACATAAACTTGGTTAGCACCTCAATCTTCAATAAGAAGGTAAGGAGCATTGTAACACCATAGCCTTGAGGAGTGATAAAACTCTAGAGGAGGAAGATGAAACTCAAAAGGATAAGGAGGAATTAGTGGATAAAGAGAGCCAGGAATTAGTGGATAAAGAGAGTAATGGAAAAGAAATAATTCAATCAATGAAAAATAGTCTCTACAAACCTATTATTCATTTCTCTCAAAGACTGTAAAAGCAATAGTATGATATGAATTTTTCAAAAAATTTATATGTCTTCAAGAAGTTGCACATAAATATATCATTTACGGATGTACTTCAACAGATGCCTTTTTATGTCAATTTTTAAAGGACATCCTGTCTAAGAATAGGAGGCTTTGTGTAATGAAATAATAACCTTAACTGAAGGTTATAGTGCCATTCTTGTTGGAAAACTACCCCAAAAATTGAAAGATCTAGATATTTTTTCAATCCTTTACAATATTGGAAACATCCACTTTGATAAGGCATTATGTGACTTGGGTTCCAACATTAACCTTATGCCATTATCGGTTTTCAAAAGATTAGGGGTTGGTAAAGCCAAACCTACTTCAATAACAATACAAATGGAAGATAGATCAATTAAGAGACCTTAGGGTATGGTAGAAGATGTGCTAGTGAAAGTAAACAAGTTCATCTTTTCGACAAATTTCATTGTACTTGATATGGAAGAGGACCGTAACATTCCTATCATACTTGGTCGTCTATTTTTAGAAACTCTAAAAGCACTCATTGATGTACATAAAGGTGAGCTTACAATGAGAGTTCAAGATGAATGAGTGACATTTAATGTTTTGAAATCATCTGAACCTTCTAATATTGATAATGCTAATGAATGCTTAAGGATAAATGTTACTGCTTATAAGGAAAATTTAAAAGAATCTATTAAGTTTCCCACACTTAAGTTTTTTACACATGATGCTGTGAACAATGATGTAAACTCACCAAGAAACAACTCAATTTGTGTTAATTTTTAAAGTATGGAATCTATGATTGATATTGTTGATTGTGTGAACTATTTGGAGGTTGCACCTCTTGTGTGTATACCTAATATGTTTATGGAAAATTTTGAGATAGGATGTAAGCTCAAACCATCAGTTGAAGTGCCACCAAGGTTAGACCTCACATCTTTTCTCTGCCATCCCTAATCAAGGCTTGATAATGGAAGTGCAATACAAAGAGGATGTCCTAGAAGAATCTAAAACAAAATTCAAGGATTCCAAAATTTCACCAAGGATGGTCTATTATATTTTTATGCAAGGGATAGATTTGGAAGATCAAGTTGGATGCAAGGATTAATTTAGGAAGCAATATTTGTTTTAGTTAATTGTGGGCTGAATATGTTTTATTTATCATAAGTCTTTTTAGTCTTTTATTTTTTAAGGATTGATTAGGCCCAATCCATAACTAAATAGGCCCATTTTGTTTAGGTTTTTTCTTTTAGGGTTTATTGCTTATAAAATGAGTAGCTATGTATTTTTCATCATAACCTTTTGTCATTTATCAAGTTTATTTCAGAAAGATTTTTTACTTTACATTCTTATGTTCTTGATTAAATACTTGAATTCGACTTATCAAAGGAAGTTATCATCCTTTGTGTCATCTCTAGGTTAGGGTTTTAAGGACTTTGTTTCCTTATGGTTCTAATCTGATCATATTTAACACATTCCTAGCAAATAGATTGTTCCTATTCCTTTCAGTTGTGGGTTCCTAGGGTTGTTCGCTTAGCGGGTCTGTATCATTTAGTATTAGAGCCTTGGTTGATGGAAACAGATTATCTATCTACATTTATCTTTGTTTGAATTCTTGATTACAAAAAACAAAAAACATAAATTTTCCTTCATAGTTCTGCGTTTTCTTTCAATTTTGTTGTCTTTTTTTTTGTCTTTGGATTTCATTTCATAATTCTCTTTGAATTCTTCCTATATTTTTTGTGTTCAATCCATCTTTTTTCTTCAAAATAAAAAAAGAAAGAAAAATAAGAGAGATTGTTGCTATTCGTAGCTACAAAAAAAATCAATAAATTGGATTGCAACTCTAAACAACCATAAATTTTGACTTGGGTAACAAAATGACTATTATAACATATAAAATCGAAGCTCCACTTGATTCATATATGTTGAGTAGGGATTTAGCCATGTTCCACACAATTATCAACCTCAAATTCCATCATTTACATCACTTACTAAGGGTTTAAAGTTTGTTGTATCTTTTTTTTGCTTTGTTTTCGGTTTTTATTCATTTGATTTGTGAATTTATTTTTGTGTATTTTTTATTCACTATAGCAGTTGAAAATTAAAAAAAAAAGGAAACAAAGTAGCAGATTGTTTAAGTTTCCAATTCTTGTTTTCTTGCTTAAGTTTTTTATTCTTATTAAAATTAATTTTCCTTTATTTTATTCTAGTTTCCATATATTTCATTCTAGAGAATCTTCAAACTTGCTATCTAAGTCTGATTAAAAAAAAAAGAAGCTCAAATAAAAAAATGGAATCATACTTTGGTCAAGCAAGATAAGAAAATAAAGATCTTAAAAAGATTTTCAGCTCAAGATTATTTCTTTCCTATTTTAACTTTTCAAAATTGATTATTTACTCCTTTTCTTATTCTTATAATATTTCCATCTTCCATTTAGTTTCCTTTCTTCTTTATTTCCTTATATTCTTACATTATTTCCTATATTCTTATCCTTATTTGTATTCTTATTTTTATATTCTTATATCCTTTCTTAAATTTTGGTTCTTTAGAGTCATTTTTGGACTTTCTTTCTTTCACAATTTGCCTCAACTAAGTTTTAAAATTCTAATTTTTGAGATTGACACCAACAAATTGGTTTCTTCTTGAGATTAGTTGAATTCTTTGGTTTTTTTAAGAACATAAAAGAGGGTTGACTTAGGCTTTGAGTGATAAAAGGAAAGAGAGATCACCATTAAGAAAAGGCCAAAATATTGTGAAACATGTTTGATAATAATCTAATTTGAGAAGAAACACGTGAGGGAGTGTGTGAGGAAGAACACCTTTTATTTCATTTTATTTTACAGGTTGAAAACATAAGGAATGAGGAGAACCATTAGAGGTCGACATTAAATTCTTCATCAAGGCTGTTAATGACCAATTTAAGATGCTTCATGTGAGGTTGAATGAATTAGAATCCTCTTCCAGTTCTAAGTCATAAAGAAGTCATGAGTTCGACAAAGAAAAAGAAGATATTTCCAAATTGAAGGAGAGAACCAGTTATAAATGGTACAAAAAGGTTGACTCCAAAGATGATATCAATATAGGTAGTATAAAGATGACAATTCTGACTTTTCAAGGAAAGAATGATCCTAAGCTATATTTGGAGTGGGAAAGAAAAGTTGAGCATGTATTTAATTCTCATAATTACTCTTGAGGAGAAGAAATTAAAGCTACCAGCCATGGAATTTATAGAATATGTAGCTATATGGTAGGATCAATTAGTGGTCAATAGGTAAAGGAATGCTGAGAGACCTATCGGTCATGGGAAGAGATGAAGTTGGTGATGTGTAAGACATTTATACCTAGACATTACTATAGGGATTTATATAGAAAGTTCAAAGGTTGGTTCAAGGTTCCATGAGTGTAAAGGATTATTATAAAGAGATGGAAATCACCATGATTAAAGAAAACATAGAGGAAGATAGAGAAGCAACAATGACTAAAGTCATAGTCGGATTGAGCAGGAAGATTGTTGGCATGGTTGAGTTGTAACATTACGTAGAGATGGAGGAAGTACTGCACATAGCCATTAAAGTGGAGAAGCAAATCAAGTCCAAGAGATTCAGATCTAGTTCATCCTCTAGCTCTCTATGAAGATCAAATTGGAAGGACAACAAAGCTACCTTCAAAACAAAAGATGAAGCAAAGTCAAAGAATTTAGTTGCTATTCCTAAAGGTAAACCCAAAGCTAAAACTCTTACTAATTCATGTGATATTAAGTGTTTTAGGTGCCAAGGATTTGGACATATTTCTTTTGAATGCCCAAACAAAAAGGTTATGGTTGTATGGGAAAATGGAGAAATTAAAAGTGCTAGTTCAAGTGACGATGAGATGCCAGCATTGGAGGATTATTTCGATGTTGAAGTGGAAGAACTTGGGCATGTAGATTTACTTGTCACATGAAGATCTCTGAGTATACACCTAACATTGAAGGAGATGATGAGCAACATGAGCATAATTTTCACACAAGATGCCACGTGAAGGATAAGTTATGTACATTGATTATTGATATTGGGAGCTGCACTAATGTTGCTAGTAAGGTAAATTTTTTTAATTTGAAATGGTGAAAACATCCCACTTCAATTTAAAAGTATGAGGATGAGGTTCTTTGTGATATGGCACTGATGTATGCTAGTCATATATTGCTTGGCCGATCATGGTAGTTTGATAGGAGGGTATCACATGATGGGTACAAAAATTGTTATTCTTTTGTAATGAACAACTGAAAAGTTGTATTAGCCCTTCTCAAACTTTTGCAACTTATGAGAACCAGATTAGGATAGCAAGAGAGTGTAAGATGAAAGAGAAACAAAAGTGTGAGCAAGAGGGAAATAAAAAGATAGCAAGTGAGGTCGAGAGGAAAAATGGAGAGAAAAGTGAGAAAATAGGAGAGGAGGATAAAAGAATGAGTATAATTTTGAAAAAACATGAGATTAAGGGTATAATGATGGCAAGGAAACAAATACTTGTACTTATATATAAGGATGTTTATCTTTCTACTAACAATTTTTCCTAGTGTTGTTGTGTCTTTATTACGAGATTTTTTGGATCTATTTCCTAAAGAGATTCCCCAAGGATTATCTCCTTTTAGAGGAATTGAGAATCAAATAGACTTCATACCCAAATCTATAATACCTAATTGACTTGCTTACAAAGCTAATATCGAGGAAACGAAAGAGATACAAAGGTAAGTGGATGAGTTGCTGTAAAAGGGATTTGTAAGGAAAAGTCTCAACCTATGTTCGGTTCCTATCATCTTAGTCCCAAAGAAAGATGGGACAAGGCCATTTGTGTGGATTACCAAGCTATTAACAAGATAAGGGTAAATTATAGATATCCTATCCTCGGATTAGATGATATGCTTGATGAATTGCATGGTTCTCATTTTTTTTCTAAAATTGATTTAAAGAATTGATATTATTAGATTCGCATGAAGATGGAGATGAATGGAAAATAACATTTAAGACTAAATATGGATTGTATGAGTGGTTAGTAATGCCTTTCGGTTTAACTAATGCACCTAGTACATTCATTAGGTTAATGAACTCTGTCATGCGTGCTTTCATGGGAAAATTTATGGTAGTTTACTTTGTTGATATTTTAGTTTATAGGAAAAATTTGGAGAAACATGTGGACACTTGCATGCTATTTTTAATGTATTGAGAGAGAATAAATTGTATGCTAATCTTAAGAAGTGCACATTTTGCATGGAATATGTCATATTTCTTGGTATTAGTTTATATGAACAAAGGGATTAGGACCTAGCTAATTTTCATATTATATAGAAAAAGGGTTTCTCAAGAAAACAATGGATATGACTCACCATTAAATGGAAGAGAAAGATGCCATGAGGAGGTGCTATATCCTTGATAAGTCTAGCATAAATGACAACTTAACAAGTATGGATATTACTCACCACAAATGCTTGGATGCTAAATAACACCACAAAGGTTGTCAATCCTTTGATAAGTTGCTTAAAGAGGAACAAAGAGCATGAATGAGCTCTCAAATGATTTGAAAAATCAAATTTCATTCAGAAAAATCTAGCCCATGTAGCTGTGCTGCATTTAAGTATTTATATGATACAAAATAAACCCTAAAATCTATTACTTCACATCCCTTGATCTCATCCAAGGGCTGAAAATAAAAATAGCCAAATAGCACAAAAAGGTGGCGTAAACATGGAGTAAAAATGGGGTAGCTGAGTACAAAGGAATCCCAAGAAAATATTACATCTTAACCCTTGATTGCATCCAAAGGTTGAAAATAAGGCTACCCAAAATATGTCCAAATGGCACAACAATATACCTAGTTTTCTTTTGCCAATTTTGCCCTAATTTCCATGCTAGGCTTGTTCCAATCCTTGCACTCCCATTTTGGGTCCTTTGGTTATGTATGAACTCTTGAATGAGCCTATTTGAAGCCTCCTCGAGTTATGCCCTCCTAGACATTGTTATTGGTCCACTTGGGATTTGTGTGGCTCCACGATTCTTATTATCACCTACATAATGAAAAGCAAAAAGATCAAAAAAATTAAAGGAAGTGCTGACATTGTACTCCCTAGGCAAGTCTAGCTTATAGGCATTGTCATTGATCATTTTGATGACTTGAAATGGACCATCTCCTCGTGGTAGATACATTGATTTTGTTTGTTATAGAAAATACACTTTTCTCATGTGCACATGCACCCAATCTCCAAGCTCAAAGATCAACCTATGATGGCTTTTGTTGGCTTTTTTAGCATATTGTTCAATTCTCCTATCAATTTTGAGCCTTGCTTTCTCTTTTTCAAAAGTTTTTGAAAAGTTTGGTAAAGACAATAAAGGAGCATGTGTCAATTTTCAATATTCTTTTTGATGATTTTTGTTATCGATGCAACTATGCTAAAGTCTTTCACAAATTGCCAATAAAAGTTTGCAAGTCTATGAAAACTTCAAACATTACGTACACTTGTTGGGCTTGGCCACTCCTAGATTGCTCGAATCTTTTCTTAATCAACTTGTACTCCTTATGTACTCATAATAAAGCCCAAAAACATAAGCTTATCGATGCAAAATGTGGACTCCATTAGGTTAGCAAATAGTTTCTCTCTCATAAGCACTTCAAGAAGAGATTGTAAATGTATCAAATGATCTTCCAAATTTTTGTTATTAATGAGAATATGATCAAATTATATAGCTACAAATTTTCCAATCAAAGCACTCAAAACATTGTTCATTAATCTCATGAAAGTAATAGACGCATTAGTTAAACAAAAAGGCATGACTAACCACTCATATAAACCATATTTTGTCTTAAATGCAGTCTTCCATTCATCACCTTCTTTCATTCTGATTTGGTGATATCCACTTTTTAGATTAATTTTAGAAAAGACACAAGAACCATACAACTCATCTAACATATCAACTAAGTGAGGAATATGGTGAGGAAAATTTATTATGATATTGTTGATTGTTCAGTAGTTTATGTACATCCTCTATGTCATATCTTTCTTGATGCGTATTTTCGCAAGTGTACGAATCGTTCAAGTAAAAAAGTGTACAAAAGTATGGATATCAAACCCACAAGGAATGGCGTTACTAAGTACCAAAATTTACTAATCCTAATTTTATTTGAAAATCGAATTGTTGAAATTGTTTAAGAAGCAAATTAACTTAAAACTAAACGCAAATAACAAAATTGAATGTTGTTCATAAATGATTAAAAATGCTAAGGCATTTGATTTCGCTAAATCAATTCAATCCAATTTCAAGTCATGTTATATGAGAATCAAAGCTAAAAGTGATGGTTGAAAAACCCAAATTTACCTAATACTCTCTCTCGAGTTATATTAGAATTACTTATCTATGAAAACCAACTATATTTCTATGAAGATTTAATCACAAACAGGCACATTATGATTTATGGAATTTGTAGAATAACCACATACATCATGCATTAGTTCTCACACTCGCATTCAACATACGGTATTTATCACAAGAAGCATTCATTACACATCCCCTCTCGGTCTCAATATAATGCAACAAATCATCTAAATCTTGGCCAGAAATTTAAAACCATTAAGCATGGAAATAAATACTTAACTTGAAAACAATGAACTCATATAACAATAACAAAAGAAATCAGATTTTCTTAATTCAACTACATCATAGCCTTAGCAAAAACGAATTAGTTCATAACAGAAATAAGAACAAACATTATCTCAATTGAATCCATGAATAACAAATCTGAATAAAATGTAGAAAATGAAAGCTAAGGAGAAGAGATGAAAAACTCTTGAAGATGAACACTTGGTAGCAACAATGGTGATAATCCTTTAAGCTTCTTCAAACTTTCTCTCCAAAATTGTCTTCTCTCCTCCAAAAATGACTCAGATTTGCTCTCTTTGCCGTGGCCTCTTTCTCCATCTTATAGTATATATAGATCTAGGATTTTGGGGGCAATTTTGGAACAAAACAACAAAAAAATGTGTTTTCGGACGAAATTCACCGGCGACGACATTATTCTCACTGCGGCGAGATTTCTAGAAAAATTAAAATTTTTGTTTTCTGATTCTCGCTGGCGGCTAAATGTGTCTCGCCAGTGGCTAAATAATCTCGTCAGCGGCGAGATTTACATCTGCCAAAATCCGTCCTCTCGGGAAGATTTTCGCCGTGCGCTCTATAAGATTTTCGCCGGCGATGGGATTTCCAAATTTTAAAACTTTGTTTTCCTTTTATTTTCACTTAATCACGATCATTGAAATTTGTCCCAAACTTCTCCAAAATCATGATTTTACCTGAAATTGCACTTTAAACACGAAATACCCGTGAAATGACATTTGTGGATTAAATAATCAAATAAACACAATTTTCACACAAATATCAACATTTAAATCATAACAAAAATGCAATAATTTGACTCTTATCACTTCTTAGGGACCAAAATTACTAGAACAACACATGGACTCATACTTTCTCTTGTGTACCCATTTTCCATCAACTCACTAAGCTACATTTGTAGTTGCTTCATCTCCTCAGTATTACTCCTACAAGCTAGTCGGTTTGGAATGTTAGCGCCAGCTACAAAATCAATTTGATGTTCAATCCCTCGGATAAGAGGTAATCCATTAAGAATTTCTTCAGGAAAGACATCCTCAAATTCCTGCAATATAGAAACAATGGAACTAGGCAAAGCATCATCAAGTTGTTTAGTATTCAAAAATGCCTCATTGTACAGAAGTACAATCATTGGCTGATTAAGGAATATTGATTTCCTAATTTCACTTGCTTTTGCCTAGACATTTTTTTTCTCTCTTCTTTATTCTCAAAATTTTCAATCTCCCTTTCTTTTTCTTTGTGATTTTCTCTCAATTTCTTTTTATCACTCTCTTTGTCACTAATTTTATTTTGTTTACTCTCTTTTTGCAGCCTCACTTGACCCTCATAAACTTGTTTTGGTGACAAAGGTACAAGAGTAATTGTTCTTTGATTGTGAACAAATGAATACTTGTTCGTGAAGCCGTCATGCTTGACTCGCCTATCAAATTTCCATGGTCTTCCTAATAACAAGTACCCCGCTTGCATAGGAACCACATCACACAACACATCTTTGTACTTTCCAATGGAAAATCTCACTAATACTTGTCTACCAACCTTCACTTCTCCAGTATCATTTAACCATTGGAACTTATAAGGCTTACGGTGTTTGAATAAAGACAACCATAATTTCTCAACTAAGGTAGTACTAGCTACATTAGTGCAACTTCTCCCATCTATGATAACACTACACACCTTGTTTCTCATATGAAACCTTGTGTGAAATATGTTACCTCTTTGTTGTTCAATGTAATCCTCCTTGACTTGAACACTCAAAGATCGCTTTATTACAAGTGCTTGCCTATTAACCCTCCTAACATTGGGTGGAGGTGTTTCTCGTTGTAAAGATGCTAAGGCATTTTCTTTCCTTTCTAATCGTTCATTCATATCAACCATTAAGTTGTTCATATTCTCAAAAGATTATTGTAATTCCCTCATCATGAACATCATTTTCGGTCTTCCTTCGGGATTACCCTTGTTGGACATTTGTTTTTGCAATTCTACACAACAAGAGGTTAGTGTAATAAAATAGAACCAATATAAATTCACTCAATACCTCACATATTTAGCACTATGATTGACCACTCAAACACTCTTAACTCCTAATTAAAGCAACCAAATCCAGGAATTTCAAACAATTTGTAGAATTATCAAACACCCAAAAAGGTAGTTCACAATATCCCACTTGTTAAAGTACAAAGGAAACTAACTTAAAGTGTTTAGGATCCTAGACTAGAATAGTTAAGCACAAGGGAAATCAAAAGAACATTACTATTAGAAAAACAAAAATTTCACCAAAAGAACTCAACACACAATGAGAGATTTATAATAAAAGGATAAAAATCTTGGAACTATGAGTTCAAATACTCACTAGAAATTAGCATATGTCATTTAGCCTCTTTTCTTTGTCTTTCTTTTTTTTAATAAATTCTGGCCACACCTTTTATGTTTTTCTTTTGAACAAATATGCTAATAACTCGAGTAAATCAATACAACACCTTCAATATGAGTTTGAGGCATTTGTACAATATGCAAAATAGCTCATAAATTATGACACAAATGGGAAATGAAATTTCTACATGAACTACCACAAAAATGGCATAAAACTACCATAAACTACAGAAAATATTAGATACTGTAGAATATGCAAGGAAAAATGTAGAATAGTTTCAAAAACAATAGAATTTGTAGGGAAAATGCAGAATAGTTTCAAAAACTATAGGATATGCAAGGAAAATGCAGAATAGTTTCAGATACAATAGAATTTCCTAGGAAAATGTAGAATAGTTTTAATATAGCAAGATATGAAAGGTTACTGCTAAAAAATTTTAGACACAATAGAATATGCAAAAAAAATGCAGAAAAAACATGGAAAAAAGAAGAACAATATTTTTTTAGGGTTTGAAAACTAAATTTCAGCAATAACACAGCATAGGGATAATTTTTTCTTTTTTTGTATGTATCAAAACAAAACAAGAACATAAGAACAAGAACAAAAATAAAGGATAGGAATATGAAAATTAGCACCTAAAGCTATGATACCAAATGATATGAACAAAGGGGTTAGCCAATTTTCAAATTATATAGTAAAAGGTTTCTCCATAAAACAATGGATATGACTTGCCATTAAATTGAAGAGAAAGACACCACAAGGAGGTGTTGGCTCCTTGATAAGTTTTGCAAAAATGACACCCTAAAAAGTATGGATATTACTCACCACAAATGCTTGGATGGTAAAAAATGCCACAAAGGTTGCCAATCCCTTGATAAGTTGCTTAAAATCAAATTTCATTCAAAATGTAAATAAATTCCCAGAAGCTGAGCTGCTCTTAAGTATTTATAGGATAAAAATAAACCTTAAACTCTACTACATCATTGCCTTTGATCTCATTCGAGGGTTGAAAATAAAAACAACCAAAAAGTACAAAAAGGTGGTGCAAAACATGGAGTAAAAATAGGGCAGTTAAGTACAAAGGAATTCAAAGAAAATATTACCTCTTAACCCTTGATTTCATCCAAAGATTGAAAACAATGCTGCCCAAAATCAATCCAAATGGCATAATAATGTGCCTAGTTTTCTTTTGCCAATTTTTCCCTAATTTCCATGCTAGGTTTGTCCGAATCCTTGCACTCTCATTTTGGGTCCTTTGGTTATGCATGACCTCTTAAATGAGCCCATTTAAAGCCTCCTTGAATTATGCCCTCCTATACCTTGTGATTAGTCCACTTGGGATTTGTTTGGCTCCATGATTCTCATCTATAGTGTTGATTAAGAAAAGATAATGGCAATAAAGGATTGGCCTACACCTATGAATGCGAATGAGGTAAGAAGTTTTCATGGTTTAGCAAACTTTTATCGAATGTTGATTAAGAAAAGATAATGGAAATAAAGGATTGGCCTACACCTATGAATGTGAATGGGATAAGAATTTTTCATGGTTTAGTAAGTTTTTTTCGAAGGATTGTTAAAGATTTTAGTTCTATTGTTGCATCTTTCAATGAAATTGTTAAAAATAATGTTGTTTTTAGGTGGGATGATGTGCATGATTGAGCTTTCAAAATTTAAAAAGATAAGCCAACTAATGCACCTTTGTTGTGTTTGCCTAACTTTCATAAAGCTTTTGAGATAGAATGTGATGCATCCGGGATTGACATAGGAGCTATTTTGATGCAAGATTAAAAACCAATTGCTTATTTTAGTAAAAAACTAAGTGGGTCAGTATTGAATTATCCTACTTATGACAAGGAGCTTTATACATTAGTGAGAACTCTTCAAACAGGGCAGCATTACTTATGATCGAGGGAATTCATCAATCATTCTGATCATGAGAGTTTGAAGTTCTTGAAGACCCAAGGTAAGCTTAATAAAAGACATGCTAAGTGGTTGGAGTTCATAGAAACGTTTCCTTATGTAATGAGCATGGGAAGGAAAACATTTTGGCCGATGCATTATCTTGGAGGTATGTATTACTTACTTTATAGCTAACTAAATTATTTGGTTTTGAATTTCTTAAGGATTTGTACGTCAATGATTCTGATTTCAGCCAAGTATGGAATGCATGTGATAAGAGTGTGCTTGGTGATTTTTATATGCATGAAGGATTTCAATTCAAGAAAGATAAATTATGTGTACCTATTTGTTTTGTTCGTGAGTTTCTTGTTAGGGAAAGTCATGTGGGAGGTTTGATAGATCACTTTGGTATTGTAAAGAGTTTAGATATTTTACGTGAGCATTTTTATTGGCCTAATATAAAGCATGATGTGCAATCTGTTTGTGAAAAGTGCATTACATATAGGCAAGAAAAATATAAAGTTAAACCACATGGCTTATGTACCCCTTTACCTATCAAACTTGGATTGATATATCTATGGATTTTGTTTTAGGATTACAAAGGATTCAAAGTGGTAAGGATAGGATATTTTTTTGTTGTTGATAGGTTTAGTAAAATGGCTCATTTTATTGTATGTTCTAAAACCAAGGACGCAACACATATTGCTGATTTTTTCTTTACAAAAGTGGTTCATTTGCATGGGTTACTTAAGGAAAGTGTTAGTGATAGGATGTTAAGTTCCTAAGTCATTGTTGGTGCACTTTATGGAATAAATTAAGAACTAAACTATTATTATCTACTGTTGCACATCCTTAAACAGATGGTCAAACTGACGTAATTAATGGCACACTCATTACTTTGTTGCGTGTTTTCAATTGAGAGAATTTAAGGTAGTGGGATAAGTGTTTTCCACATATTGAGTTTGCATACAATAGGATTTTTCATTCTACTTCTTCATTTTCTCCTTTTAAAATTGTTTATGGCTTTAATTCTTTAACGCTTGTGGATATTTTACCTTTTCCTACTAATGAGCATGCTAATCTTAATGGTAAGAAAAGGGAGATTTTTGAAGGATTTACATGCCTGAGTTTAGGCCAACATTGAAAGAAAGAATGAGCAATATGCTAAGCAAGCCAATAAAGGGCTTTTGAAGGTTGTTTTCCAACCTGGAGATTGGTTTTGGGTGCACATGTGTAAGGAGAGGTTTCCCATACAAGGAAAATCAAAATTGCAACCTTGAGGAGATGGACCTTTTCAAGTTAGGCAACGGATCATTGATAACACCTACAAGCTAGATTTTCCAAGTGACTATGGTAATATTAGTGCAACTTTTAATATTACTGATTTATCTTTGTTTGATGTAGGTGATTTGAGGACAAATATTTTCAAATATGAGGGGAATAATAGAGATCGAGATGCTGGCCAAGTTGATGTTCCCAAATATTCTCAAGATCCTTTGCAAGGAATTGGCGGTCCAATGACTTAGGCAAAGACAGAGGATGAAAGAAGCTTTACAAGGCTTGATCATGGAAGTGTAAAACAAAGAAATTGTGCTAGAAGAATCTAAAACTAAATTAGAGGATTCTAAAGCTTCACCAAGGATGGTTTATTATCTTTTATGCAAGGGACAGATTTGGAAGATCAAGTTGAATCCAAGAATTAATTTAGGAAGCAGTTCTTTTTTTAGTTAATTGAGAGCCTTTTATGTTTTATTTATCATAAGTTTTTTTAGTCTTTTATTTTTTAGGATTGATTAGGCTCAATCCACTATTTTGTTTAGGCTTTTTCTTTTAGGGTTTGTTGCTTATAAAAAAGAACATGTATGTAATTTTTAGCACAACCTTTTATCATTTATCAAGTTTATTTCAAAACATTTTTTGCTTTACCTTCTTATGTTCTTAGCACAACCCTTTATCATTTATCAAGTTTATTTCAGAAAGTTTTTTGCTTTACCTTCTTATGTTCTTGATTGAATGCTTGAATTCAACTTATCAAATAGAGTGATCATCCTTTGGGGCATCTCAAGGTTAGGGTTTTAAGGACTTTTTTTCTTAGGGTTTTAAGGACATTCCTAGTAAATTAATTGTTCCAATTCCTTTGAGTTGTGGGTTCCTAAGGTTGTTTACCTATAGGGTCTCCATCAAAGTAGGAAAGTGTATAATTCAATAACAAGTGAAAAAGATGCTGGAAATACATAAATTGGATGAGCTATGATGGAGTGCATATAAGAATGCTAAAAAGTTCAAAAAGAAAACAAAAATATGGCATGATGAGAAAATTGAGCACCATGTTTTTAAACTAGAACGTAATGTATTATTGAACAAATCAAGACTCAAACAGTTTCCATACAGACTCAAAAGTAAATGGACACAAAGGGATGTGCCTTAGGAGTTTATATGAGTCGAGGATGTTAAAAGTGATTTTGGTTGGGAGGAAATCCAATGTTATCTTACTTATATTTTTATTATTTTTTTTTTTGTAGGTGAATAAATATAGAGAGCAATGGCGCAACAAGATGGAGCATTTCAACAATAGATGTGGTGTGCCAAGACTAAGGGAGTTTCTTTCCTTTATATTTTTATAGTTATATGTGTATATTGGGGATAATGTGCAATTTAAGTTTAAGGGAGGGAACCTTATTCTCTACTTTAGTATTCAGAGTACATTTTAAATTTTTAGGGAATTGTTTTTTTATTTTTAGAATGTTTTTAATCATGAATTTGGGTAGAAATTGATAAATATATGGAAACTAAATGCATGCATGCTTGATACAAAACATATGACCTCAATGATAAAAATTGGTTGTTAGGACTAGGATAAGGAATGTAGCATACTCATGATACTTACATTAATCATGTCATATGCTTACTAGTTTTGGCTAAATTTATTTCTAATTTTTATGCACATATTCATGATTGATTTTGGTGTTCTTATTGAAAGAAAATTTATAATGAGTTGTGCGAGTTGATGAGAAATACTAGGTTTTAAAATATATTGATCATCCCTTGAGGCAAAATTAATTCTAAATAGTATTTAGCAAGAGAGATAATTTAGGCCTTATTTGGATTGATTGAGCTTTCCAAGCTAACCATTATTAATATCTTTACTCACCCATTTGATCCTTAAAACAAACCCATTATATCTTTAAGCCATGTTTTGTGCCTAACTAATTAATAAGCATTATCTTAACCCTTGCACCTTTAGCTTGTTAAAAAAATGATTTCATATGTTATGCTACTACATTCTCTCAAATGGAATGAAAGCCATTCCAAGAAACTTGAGATAGGTTCAAATTACTTCTCACTCAATGCATACACCCAATTACTGCCAACTCAAAATTAACAATACTATAGGTGGAGCTATGGGTGAAATAATAGCCTTAGTGACTTATATCTTAATGAGATATTGGGTGCTAATTCACAAAAAAGAGCGCTACAATGCGAAGAGCCAGAGTTCATGAGAAAATGACCAAGGAATCTTTAATCCCCTAGTTTTATAAGCATGTGAATCACTAAAATCTCTACTAAAATAATTACCAACCAATTACATAATCAACTGAATCTAGCTTAGTATGCATTCCTCCCTCAAGTAAAATACACATCATTTAGTAATTAATCTAATCACACTCTTATACCAGTTAGATTTCATGCTACTCGTTAAGAGCACTAAACATAGACCACACACATAAGAATCATACATATCTACCTAGAAACTATGCATCTTAATTAATCAAGACAAACAAATAAATAATTCTCTCAAATCTATTTAATTGGCTCTATAGATTAACTGTTTGCCAAACAATTAATAGCATAAAAATTAAATTAAATAATATAATTGAATTGTAATTACAATTGGGATAAAATATTAAATCATCACATGTAGATTGGGTTCATAAGACCCCTATATTAATAAGTTAGTTGGATATAATTAAGTTCATAAAGCTCAAAATTTTCATCTAAAATTGATAAAGAAAGAAGAATTATAACAGATAAAAGAAATTCTAGTTAAGATATGAATACACTAGGCAGCATCGCATTAATTCAAAGCTCAAAAAAAGTGTCTTCTCTTGAATCCTTCACAAAGTTGTCTTCTTTAATCTTTTCTTGAACTTTTTCTCTTCTTCTCTCTTCTTGGAAGCTGCTAGTTTTTTTATTCTTAATTGTATGTTTAATTTGTGCCTTATTAGGGTTAATTAATAGGGAAAGCAACATAATATAGACCGTTTGAGATCAAACCCTCCTTTGATCAAAAATGAATGTACAGCCATAGATAGCACACTACAGGGCCAAAAAATCGCACCATGACATGGTCCGTACTGCAGCACAGAAAAATGTTCACTACATTATGATGTTGGTTTTTCCCATTTTTGACTCGTTTCTACCTTGTCTATCATCATTCCACCTACATTGATATAATTAAACTTAAATTAAGCTTTTTCATGATATTTTATCCCAAAAGAGATAAATAAGTAATTCAAAAGTGACTAAATAAATCTACTTTCATAGAGTTATCACCTTCCCAAACTTATCTCTTTGCTTGTATTCAAGCAAAGCCAAGTCTAACTAACAAAATTGATATGGGTATCATATTCATAAGCACAATCTATTAATACATGCATGCTAAGATTAAAATTTTCTCCTCAAAAGTTGTATAATCCCATGATAAGGAGGCTCATATATCCATCAATCAACATTCCATTAATACAAGGATATGCAAAGTTTTTGATGAATTAATCAATGTTTATGTTGCATATGATGTCATCCAATGCACTCATGATATCAACTTGTATGAACATGCTAATCGACTAAGTCTTAGGATAATTTTCATAAGTCTATTTTTCACACCCTTCTCTACTAATATAAATATTCATTTAGCTAAAGATCAAAAGGGCTTTACATGCTTGTAATGTAAGGCTTAGGTAGGGGTAGATAAATAGAGACATTTAGGCTTTTTTTCACACCACAACTTTTTTTTTATTCATTATGCAGTATTTAACTACCATTGAGTTTTCACTTGGTGTTGTAGTGCCAGCTTGTTTGGGGATGATAGGTGATGAGTGCTCAAAAAGTACTAAAATTATCATGATTTTATACACGTTAATTGATTAAAAAGATATATATTTATATGATTTTATCATATATTTATATAAATTTATCTTTTCTTGACTTTTACTCATTTACTTTATGAATATATTTGTGATGTATTGCCTCCGATATTTTTCTTTAAGTATTTAAGTTACTTTTTCTAAGCGAAAATACCTGAAAAACAATAAAAATACCCGTGATTCCGAAAAGATAGATTTATATAAATATATGATAAAATCATATAAATATATATTTTTTTAATCAATTAGTTTAAGGACTAAAGAGTTGTGGAGATGCTTCAAGTAACTTAAGATATTCAAGAGATTCAAGGTTATCAATAACATTGTCATTCACATGCGTAACTTCCAAAGCATCAGTAGTCAAGTTTTCCCTGAAGTTTCTTTCAACTAACGCATTCATTATGTCAACTCTAAAGCAATAATCAGATTCTCTTGGAAATTTCATAGCTTTAAAGACATTGAAAGTTACCTCTTGGTCTTGAACTCTCATGGTGAGCTCCCCTTTTTGAACATCAATCAAAGTCCTTACTGTTGCTAAAAATGGTCTCCCTAGAATAATAGGGATCTCTTTGTCTTCCTAAATATCAAGAATTATGAAATCTGCAGGAAAGATAAACTTGTCTACCTTTACAAGCACATCCTCTATAATGCCTCTTGGGTGTTTCAAAGACCTATCTACAATTTGAAGAGTTACAGTGGTCAGTTGTGCTTCTCCTAATCCAATTCTCTGATAGATGGAAAGTGGCATCAAATTAATGCTAACACCCAGATCGCACAGAGCTCTGAAAAAGAATTTCTCACCAATAGTACAAGGAATGGTGAAACATCCTAGATCTTTAAGCTTAGGTGGTAGCTTCTTCTAAAGGATGGCACTACACTCCTTTATGAGGGCAACTGTCTCAAAATCACATAACCTTCACTTTTTAGACAAGATGTCCTTCATAAATTTCACATAGCTAGGCATTTGCTCTAAGGCATCAGCAAAAGGAATGTTAATATGAAGCTTTTTAAATACTTCAAGAAACTTGGAGAATTGCTTATCAAGCTTTTGCTTATGGAAGCACTAAGGAAATGGAATTGGTGGATTATAAGGCTTGAGATTATCTAAAACTATTTTTATTACGGGATTTTCTATTGCTTCATTCTCTTCGACCCTCTCTTCAGTTTTCTCTTGTTTTTTTGGGTCAATAGCTTCAACAATAGGAGTTGGCGGAGATATGGTCTTTTGTATTTCTTCCAACTCTTTTCCACTTTTGAGTGTAACTGCCTTACAATGCTCTTTTCCTTCCCTCTTTGGGCTGGTTTCAGTATCACTAGGTAAAGCTCCTTGAGGGCAATTGTTGACAGCAGTAGCTAGTTGACCTAATTGAACTTCAAGATTTATAATAGATGCTGCCTAATTTTGGAGAATAGTCTCATTCTTAGCCATGTATTGAGCAAACATATCTTCCGGTGATGGCTTTTTCCCTTATTGTGGGGCTTGGTTATGAAAACCTGGAGGATATGTAGGCTTCATAAAAGATGATTGGCCTTGATTATTACTCCAAGAAAAATTAGGGTGATTCTTCCACCCTAGATTGTAAGTATTAGCATAAGGGTTGTTTTGATTCCTATTGTAGTTGGAAACAAAACTGACAGATTCAGAGTTGTGAGGACATCTCTCACTGGCATGGTTTCCATTGCAATTTTCACATGCAATAAAAGGACTCTGAATAGAATGAACACCCACAGTATCCATCTTTTTCACCAAAGCGGATACTTGAGTAGTTAAAGAAGACTTGGGATCAATCTTGTGAATTCCAGCCGCTTTCTTAGGCATCATCCTCTCTGATGGCCACTCATAGCTATTTGAAGCCATATCCTCTAATAAGTTGTAGGCTTCATCAATTGCTTTTCCCATAAGAGCACCACCTGCTGCAGCATCAACCATGTTTCTAGTAGGACTCATCAAACTATTATAAAATGTTTGAACTTGAAGCCACTTTGGTAAACCATGGTGAGGAAATCTTTGAAGTAGCTCCTTGTACCTCTCCCAAGCTTCATAGAGTGATTTTGAGTTGAACTGCACAAAAGTGGTGATTTCATTCCTCATCCTTGCCGTCTTTGCTGGTGGAAAATATTTAGCTAAGAAATTTTGGGCCAAATCATCCCAAGTAGTGATAGAACAACATGGCAGTGAATTCAACCAACTCTTTGCCTTATCCCTAAGTGAAAAAGGAAAAAGTCTCAATCGAATAGCATCATCGGTCACTCCATTATGCCTAAAGGTATCACAAATTTCTAAAAAAATTGTTATATGAGAGTTTGGGTCATCGTGGGGTAAACCACCAAACTGAACTGATGTTTGAATCATATCAATGATTGCAGGCTTAATTTCAAAATTATTGGCTTGAATTGATGGTCTTCTAATGCTCGAATGAATCCCGCCAACCATAGGCACTGCATAATCTCTTAAAGATCTTGGTTCTTCCACTTCAGGAATTTCCTCATCCATAATTAGATGTTTTGAGGTTTCTTGCTTATTATTATTTTATTTTAATTTTAAAATAGTTCTCTCAATTTCTAGATATAACGGAACTATGTCAAGATTTCTTATGCGTCGCATACAAAGTCCCACTTTATCCAAAAATTTGAAAAATAAATCTAATAAAGTAAAAATGAAAATAAACACACAAATCTAAGCAAATAACAATAAACATAAAAATATTTGAACTAAAATCAAATGAATTGGTATTAATATCAACAAAAAATAGTAAACAAATCCCTAGCAAAGGCACCAAAAATTTTTTGTCTCCTTTAGGAGAACATAAAAATGTGCAAGTATACACGGTCACAAGTAATAAATTTGATAAGTAAAATATCGTTCTCATGGAGATTTGTTACTAGTGTTCATTGATTACTAAAATTATTTCAACCTTATTCTATCCAAATAGGTGATAGTTTGATGCAGTTTGACTAACTAATTTTTATAACAGTTTCTAAGAAAATTCAAGGATTACAGTTTCACCAAATTAATCCACTTGAATCATATTATTTTCTCTTGATTTATATTCTTGCATTTTAAGTTGTTAACCAAGAACTCCTAATTTATCCATATATCTCTTCCGAGCTCCATATAGACACATCTCGCTAAATTAATTCACTATATTCCTATGAGAATTAAATTCACCCAGATTTATTAAGTTCTAAGTTTCCAATTAGTTACATGTACAATAAAGGTATATTCCCATCCCTTATATATATATATATATATATGTGTGTGTGTGTGTGTGTGTGTGTGTGTGTGTTATTTTATCATAAGAAACACACAAAAATGTCTTTTTCAAGTTTATTTAAGTGTCACAGATCAATTAATTAATCTTTCAATAATCAGAAGCATTAAGCGCAGATAAAATAAACAACTTAAAACCGTTCCATAAATCATTCAAAAATAATTAGTTCAAGTTTCATAATTTAAGCTACACTACAACCCTAGAACAAATAAATTAGTTCATAGCAGAAATTAAAATTACAATACAACAATAATCAGACATTTTAGAGAAATAAATTTAAAAGAAAGAAGAAAGATTAGGAGAAACTCTTTCACGATTCCTCAATAAAAAATAAAATTTCTTCTTTTTTCTTCTTCTTCGCTGTCGTCTTTCTCTCTATTTCCTAACAAAATAACAACATAAACAGTTAAAGAAAAGTTCTTGTGTGTTGTAGAGAACACGCAGAGAAGAAGCAAAAAAAATGAAGTGAATTGGAAAAATGAAAAACAAAAAAAAAAAATTCCCAAACATCTTTCCTCTTGTCTAAATTATATCACCCCAAACAATTACTTTTTTTTTAAAATGCATGTAGTGGGGGACAAAAATACATGGAAAATAATAAAAAGCAAACACGCATGGAGACAACAAAGAATCACCTGGAAGAGGGACCTGTTTCTGCATTTTTATTTCATAAAATGCATGCCACGTGTCACCATATGATTGGCTGGAAGAATAAGGAGACACGTGGCCGCTTCATATTAGATGGAACGGGAGGGCGCACAAAGTTCACATGGAATGCATCGCATGGGAATTTTCTCTTGCAGTAGACACATGGGTGATGCAGAACAAGCTGGAAAGTAGGCGTCGTTTCTGCGTTTTCATTTTACCAAATGCATAGCACGTGTCATCATCGGATTTGCTGGAAGATTAATCTAGACATGTGGCCGCTTCTTATTTGGTGAAATGGGAGGATGCACGTATTTTACTTGAAACACGTCACATGGGAAAGTTTCTTGTGTAGACATGTGGGTCCCATCCTGCATACCAGCCAATACTCCGTGCAGCGTGTAATCTAGAAAACTAAGTCCAATCGCCTGTGTCGCGTCTATCTTACATGCGTTTGATCCTTACCGTTGATTGCTTGATCGGACGGTGCGTGTTGCACGTTGAAAGTGGGCGCACGTGGGCCTCTTCCTGCACAGAAAAAAGAAATTTTCTTTAATTGTATTTTAGTCCTCCAATTTAATTCAAATTAACTTTTAAACTTTTGTTAATTGCAATCAAGCCCTTTTCTAATTCAAATTATATTTTAAACTTTTTATATTTGCAATTAAGGACTCTTTTAATTCAAATTATATTTTAGACTTTTGTTAATTGCAATTAAGCTCTCTTTTAATTTAAATTATATTTTTGGACTTTTATTATTTGCAATTAAGTCCTTTTTCAATACAAATTCTTTAATTTTCTTAAAAAATATATATCATTTAAAACTAATAGTAAATATTAATTTAATAAATTAAAATTAAATAAAAACATTAAGAAAATAGCAATTATAATTAATAAAATGGAAAAAATAACTCTAAAATATAGAGTTATCAATGAAGTCTTTCATCATTCCCATCAAAGCATTTGTGTTACCCTCACTTGGTGGATTCTTCTCTTGGGCTTGTGGTTGTTGCAAACCTGGTTAATGGAGATCGAGGTGCTAATCAAGTTAATCTTTCCAAGTGCTAATCAAGTTCATGTTTCCAAATATTCACAAGATTTTTGCAAGGAATTGGATGTCCAATTACTAGGGATAGATTTGGAAGATTAAGTTGGGTGCAAGGATTGATTTAGGAAGTAATATTTTTTTTAGCTAATTATGCCTTTTATGTTTAGCAATTATTGTTTTAGTGAATTGTGGGTTTTTTATTTTAAGTTTTTTTATTCTTTTATTTTTTAAGGTTTGATTAGGCCCAATCCATAACTAAATAAGCCCATTTCATCTAGGGTTTCTTCATTTAGGGTTTCTTCATTTAGGGTTTCTTGCTTATAAAGAAGAAGAGTTATGTAATTTGGAGGGAAGAACGAATATTCATTAATGAAAAGAAAATTTCATAAAGCTTCTTGCTTTTCCTTCTTGTGTTCTTGAATGAATGCTTGAATCTGACTTATCAAAGGAAGTTATCATCCTTTATGGCGTCTCAAGGTTTGGGTTTTAAGGAATTTGTTTCCTTAGGGTTCTATTTTGATCATATTCAACACATTCTTAGCAAATCAATCGTTTATATTCCCTTAAGTTCTTGGGTTCTTAGGTTGTTCACCTAAAGGGTCTGCATCATTGGTGGTGGGAAGGGTTGATGATTGAATTGATTACCACCCAGATTGTGGTTATTATTCCATGCAAAATTTAGGTGGTTTCTCCATCCTAGAATGTATGTGTTATAGTATGGATTTCTATGGCAATTTTGATTCTTGACATAGTTTACTGCTTTAGGAAGGTTCCCACATGCCTCCATAGAATGACATCCATTGCAATAATCACACATCATGAATGAGTTTTGTACCATATTTACTTTCACAGAGCCACCATCCAACTTCTTAGTTAAACTCAACATAATGGTAATAGTTTGAGATTGCAATGCTACTATAGTGTCCACATCTACTGCTCTAGCCACTCTCCTTGGGTTGAACCTCTCAACAGGCCATTGGTAGTTATTGGATGCCATCTCATCATGTAGAGCAAAGGCTTCCTCTTTAGTTTTATTCATTAAAGCTCCCTTAGTTACAGTGTCTATTATGGTCTTTGGCTACCAAATAATCCACTATAGAATGTTTACACTTGTAATCAAGTAGGAAGACCATAATATGGGCATATTCTTAACACCACTTGTAGCATTACTAAGCTTCATTAAGTAGTTCCCCTTCAAACTGAAACGATTGATTTGCTAAGAATGTGTTGAATATGATCAACTTAGAACCCTAAGGAAACAAAGTCTTTAAAACCAAAATCTTGAGACACCACAAAGGATGATTGATGAGTGCTCAAAAAGCACTAAAATTACCATGATTTTATGCACATTAATTGATTAAAAATATATATATTTATATGTTTTATCATATATTTATATAAATTTGTCTTTTTCGGAATCATGGGTGTTTTTATTGTTTTTCAGGTATTTTCACTTAAAAACGTAACTTAAAGACTCAAAGAGGAATACTGGAAGCAATACATCACAAATATATTAATAAATAAATGGGGAAAGGTCAACAAATATGGAAAAATTGGACAAAATGGGTCAAAAGGGTCAAAAATGTCAAAAAAGAGAAAATTGCGCCGCCCAGCCGCGCCGAGCCCGGCGCGCGCCAGTGCCCAGCCGCACGCAGCACGTCTGTGCACGTCTCTCCTGCTCCCGCGCGCGCCTGTGCAAGCCCCAGCTACCCTCCGTGCGCGTCACTGCCATTTCGCCCCATTTTTGCGCGCAACCGCCCCCATGACATCATGCTGACGTCATCAATGACCTCAACAATTGCACTCCGCGTTTTCATCATTTTTTCACCCACTTTTTCTCTACATCCTCACCTATAAATACCCCCATTCTCTTCACTTCTAATCACACCTCAAAACACATTCTCTTCTCTCTTTCTTTCTCTCTTTTCTTAGATTTTTTAGTTTTTCTTAGTTTTTAGCTTTTCTTAGTTAATTTCTCTTAGTTTTAGAGTTCTTCCCTTTTTGGGAAGAACTAGTTATGTTTTTGTAATTTATTAGCTTTTTGATTCAATAAATGGGAGTGCAAATGCTTGGAGGTTTTCCAAAGAACAGAATAGCATCGAAGTTACGTAAGGATTTTATTTTCTTTACCAGTTATTTTTTATGCTTTATTCTTACATGTTATATTTAATTTGTGCGTGATTAAATTTAACTCTATTGTGTTTATAAACATGATGTAATAATAACGTTGTTATGCTTGCGAAATATTAAATAGGTAAAAATCTCTAAAATGAATTGATTTTATTTTTATTCAAGATTTTATATTAAGAATGTTAGAGAGAAATATATTATTTTTCATTACAAACTTAAATCTGAAAATTAGATTTTAAGGTTTAGTTATCCGGTCTAATTTAGAGTAGTGCTCTTTTATTTGTTGGTACAATCACCCGGTAGTTAGAGTGAAGCTCTATTTCAAAATTTTTTATAAGAATTATTATTTGAAAATGTATTGACAACATGTTTTCAGTAGTAGTTTTAAAACTTGAAAGTTAGTACTCGGATAACTAAATTCTTATGTTTAATTTGGACACCTTGAATAAAGTTTAAACTGTCTAACCCCACCAAAGGTGGCATTTAAATGGTTCATTTTCAATCTCTTAGAAAAAGGAATTAATTTAATTAACCAAATTAGTTATCAACCCCACCCATAGGTGTTAATTGATTTGTTTAGTTAACAAAGAATATCTAACCCCACCAAAGGTGGTATTCATATAAAAAAGAGAGAATCAATAAATATCAATTCATATCTTTAATAACCTAAATAATATGAGCAAGCATAATTAACTTAATTATTATATCCATAAATACTCCACTGTTTTAACAGATAAAATTTGCATAAATGTTTATTGAATCTATGTTTATTTTTATGTAATTAGATTAAAAACACAAAACCCAAAATATCGTGACAGGATGTTTAGGATTTAATTTCATTTTTAAAAGTTTGAATAATAAATTAAAAACCACATACATTCCTTCCTTAGATCGATCTTGGGAGTATACTTATCATTTTCTACGAAATGATTCGTGCACTTGCGAGAGTTTTATAAATAGATAAAACCAAAGTAACGGCAGGATCGGCGATTTCGGTTCTGCCCCTATCAATGATCACTCCCTTTGATAAGTCAAATTCAAGCATTCAATCAAGAACACAAAAAGTAAAAGCAAGAAGCATTTTAAAATTTTATTTTCATTATTGAATATTCATTCTTGCCTCCATTACATAGCTCTTCTTATTAATAAGCAAGAAACTCTAAAAGAAAAAAAACCTAGATGGAATGGGCCTATTTAGTTATGGATTGGGCCTAATCCAACCTTAAGAAAATAAAAGACTAAAAGACTTAACATAAAAAAAAAGCTCACAATTTAATAAAATAAAAATTACTAAACATAAAAGCCCATAATTAGCTAAAATAAAAATATTACTTCCTAAATTAATCTTTGCTCCTAACTTGATCTTCCAAACCTATCCCTTACATAGAAAGATAATAGACCATCCTTGGTGAAGCTTTAGAATCTTCGAATTTAGTTTTTGATTCTTCTCACATGGCCTCTTTGTATTGCATTTCCATGATCAAGCCTTGCAAATCTTCCTTCATCCTCTTATTTTTTGCCCTACTTATTGAACTGCCAATTCCTTGCAAAAGATCTTGAGAATATTTGGGAACATCAACTTGATCAGCACCTTAATCTCCATAAAAAAAAGATAAATCATCGACATTAAAAGTTGCACTAACATTACCATAGTCACTTGGCAAATCTATCTTGTAGGCATTATCATTGATCCATTCTAAGACTTAAAAAGGTCCATCTCCTCGAGGCTGTAATTTTTATTTCCGTTGTGTGGGAAACCTCTCCTTACGCATATGCACCCAAACCCAATCTCCAGGTTGGAAAATAACCTTCAAACGCCCCTTATTGGCTTGCTTAGCATAATGCTCATTCTTCCTTTCAATGTTGACCTGAACTCTAGCATGTAAATCCTTCACAAAAGATGCCTTTTTCTTACCATTAAGATTAGCATGCTCATTAGTAGGCAAAGGTAAAATATCAATAGGTGTTAAAAGATTAAAGCCATAAACAACTTCAAAAGGAGAAAATGAAGAAGTAGAATGAACAGTTCTATTATATGCAAACTCAATGTGTGGAAAACACTTCTCCCACAACCTTATATTCTTTTGAATGATAGCTTGCAGTAAAGTAATGAGTGTCCTATTAACTACTTCAGTTTGACCATCCTTTTAGGGATGTGCAACAGTGGAAAATAACAGTTTAGTTCCTAGTTTATTTCATAAAGTGCGCCAAAAATGACTTAGGAACTTAACATCTCTATCACAAACAATTTTCTTGGGCAACCCATGCAAACGAACCACTTCTTTAAAAAAAACAAATCAGCAATATGTGCTGCATCATTAGTTTTAGAACATGTAATAAAATAAGCCATTTTACTAAACCTATCAACAACAACAAAGATGCTATCCTTACCACTTTGAGACCTTGGTAATCCTAAAACAAAATCCATAGATATATCAATCCAAGGTTGATTAGGTGTAGGTAAGGGGTATACAAGCCATGTGGTTTAACTTTAGATTTTGCATCTCTACATGTAATGCACTTTTCACAAATAGATTACACATCATGCTTCATATTAGGACAATAAAAATGCTCACATAAAATATCTAAATTCTTTAGAACACCAAAGCGACCCATTAAACCTCCCCTATGATTTTCCCTAATAAGCAATTCATGAACAGAACAAATAGACCCACATAATTTATCTTTATTGAATAGAAATCCTTCATGCCTATAAAAATCACCAGACGCAAACTTATCACATGCATTCCATACTTGGCAAAAATCAGAATCATTAGCATACAAGTCCTTAAGCAATTCAAAACCAAGTAATTTAGTTTGCAATGAAGTAAGTAATATATACCTCCTAGACAATGCATTATCCACAACATTGTCCTTCCCATTCTTGTATTTGATTACACAAGGAAACATTTCTATAAACTTAAACCACTTAGCATGTCTTTTATTAAGCTTACCTTGGGTCTTCAAAAACTTTAGACTCTCATGATCGGAATGAATGATAAATTCCCTTAGCCAAAAGTAATTATGCCATGTTTGAAGAGTTCTCACTAATGCTTAAATCTCCTTATCATAAGTAGGATAATTCAACACTGCCCCACTTAATGTTTCGCTAGAATATGCAATTGGTTTGGAATCCTGCATTAAAACAACTCCTATGTTAATCCCCGATGCATTATATTCTATCTCACAAGCTTTATCAAAGTTAGGAAAACACAACAAAGGTGCATTTGTTAGTTTATCTTTTAAAGGGTTAAACGTTCGATCATGCACATCATCCCACTTAAAAATAACATTATTTTTAACAAGTTCATTGAAATGTGTAGTAATAGAACTAAAATCTTTAACAAACCTTTGATAAAAAATCGCTAAACCATGGAAACTTCTTACCTCATTTACATTCCTAGGTGTAGGCCAATCCCTTATTGCCCTTACCTGTTCTTCATCAACACTAACACCCTGGTGAACTAACAACAAATCCAAGAAACATAACAGATTCCATGAAAAATTTGCACTTTTTAAGATTAGCGTACAACTTGTTCTCTCTCAACACACTAAAAACGGCATGCAAGTGTTCCACATGTTCCTCTAGATTGTTACTATAGACTAAAATATCATCAAAGTAAACTACCAAAAATTTCCCCATGAAAGCACGCAAACACATGGTTCATTAACCTCATGAATTTACTAAGTGCATTTGTTAAACCAAACGGCATTACTAACCATTTATATAATCCATATTTAGTCTTAAATGCAGTTTTCCATTCATCCCCTTCTTTCATGTGAATCTGATAATATCCATTCTTTAAGTCAATTTTGGAAAAAAAATGAGAGTCATGCAACTTATCAAGCATATCATCTAACTTAGGGATATGATGTCTAATCTCCACACAAATTGTGTTTGTAATAAATACGCAAGTATACGTATCGTAACAAGTAATATAATGATAAATAAAGATCGTTCCCACGGAGATTATTGTTTTAGAAACTAATTTTTAAAACTAAAAATAATAAAAATCAATTTTTTTGTGTTTTTATATCTTAAGAGAGCAAAATTAAAATAACTAAAAGTAAATAACAATAATTAATTAAATCATACTTTGTGACTAAAAAAATATATGAGAAAATATCTAGGAATACTTAATCCCCCAATTTTCTAAACATGCGAATCACTAAAATCCCCCCAATATAATATCAAATAATTACATGACCAATTGAATCTAACCTAGCATGTATTCCTCTCTCAAGTAAACTACACACCATATAGTAATTAATTTAATCACACTCTCATGCAAATTAAATTGCATACTACTCATTAAGTTCATCAATTATGGATCACATACATAACAATCATACATCTCTGCCTAGAAACTATGCATGTTATTTAATCAAGACAAACAATTAAATAATTTTCTCAAATCTATTTAATTGTCTCTATACATAAATTGTTGGCCAAACAATTAATAGCATAAAAATCAGATTAAATAATATAATTAAATTAATATTATAATTGGAAAAAAAAATATTAGGTCATCACATGGTGAAACTTGGGTTCATAAGATCCCTAGATTAATAAATTAATTACACATAATTGTGTTCATAAAGCACATATTTTTCATAAATAAAGACATAAAATTAATAAAGAAAAGAGTACAAAAGAAATACAATCAATCTCTTGAATTGTAGAATTAATTTCCTCTTGAATCTCCACCAAAATTGTGTCGTTTCTTGAATTTTTCTGTATTTTTCTCTCTTTTCAGCTCTAAAAACTTACCAAAATTATGCTAATGGAGACAAATTAGGGTTTATGGAGTGATTAGGGGCTTAAATAAAGCTCAGGTGCGATTTGGACCATCCGATCAACTTCAAATCAAAGGCTACGATCAAAACAAGAAAAACTGAGTGTTTCAGCCAATCATAATGTGACACGTGGCATCAGAAGTTTATTGGGTGAATCAGAGAGCGACGTGTGGTAGGGGAGACCGGTCAGAGTCAACGTTTGCTGAGTCAGCACCACGTGGCGTGATGTTATTCATGGGAATGGATGGCGTGGCGCACGAGTGGAACACTCGGAGCAATAGCATGGTGACACGTGTTATAGCGCATTGACTGATTTCCGAACTCGGATTGAACACTGTGCTGACATGTGGCACATGTTTCGTCCTCCTCACACGCAGCGCAACGTGATTTGCTCTCCATGTTTGCGTGGAGTCCGCGTGGCTTATTCAGTCAACTTTTATGCTTGTGTGGCATGCCACGTCGCAGATTCTGATTGGTCCTGCGTTAAAAATTCATAAAAAATCCCTAAAAATTTCAAAAATTATATTTCACCCTTTTTCACTAAAAAGTTTATATTTTAATTTTTTTAGCCAAAACAATATTATTTATTAAATAAAACAAGTAAATATTAAGTGAAAAAGTGCGCTAATGACTCTATTTTCATAGAGTCATCACACTCCCAAACTTAAATCTTTGCTTGTTTTCAAGTAAAGCTAAGTATAACTAAATAAAATTACTTGGGTAGTATATTCATAAATATACTTCTATTAGTACATGCATATTTCACAAAAATTTCCCTCTCAAAAGTCATACAAGTCTATGATAAAGAGGTTCTCATATTCATCAATCAATGTTCCATCAATACAAGGATATACAAGGTTTTTGAAAAATTAATTCGTGTGTATGTGCTGCACACGATATCGTCCAATGCACTCATAAAATCAACTTATATGAGCATGATAATCAATTAAATCTTAGAACAAGTCTCATAAGTCAATTTTTCACATCCCTCTCTGAACGGGGCAGAACCGACATCGCCGATCCTGCCCGTTACTTTGGTTTTATCTATTTATAAAACTCTCGCAAGTGCGCGAATCATTTCGTAGAAAATGATAAGTATACTCCCAAGGTCGATCTAAGGAAGGAATGTATGTGGTTTTTAATTTATTATTCAAACTTTTAAAAACAAAATTAAATCCTAAACATCCTGTCACGATATTTTGGGGTTTTGTGTTTTTAATCTACTTACATAAAAATAAACATAGATTCAATAAACATTTATGCAAATTTTATCATTTATAATGGTGGAGTATTTATGGATATAATAATTAAGTTAATTATGCTTGCTCATATTAATTAGGTTATTAAAGATATGATTTGATATTTATTGATTCTCTCTTTTTTATATGAATACCACCTTTGGTGGGGTTAGATATTCTTTGTTAACTAAACAAATCAATTAACACCTATGGGTGGGGTTGATAACTAATTTGGTTAATTAAATTAATTCCTTTTTCTAAGAGATTGAAAATGAACCATTTAAATGCCACCTTTGGTGGGGTTAGACAGTTTAAACTTTATTCAAGGTGTCCAAATTAAACATAAGAATTTAGTTATCCGAGTACTAACTTTCAAGTTTTAAAACTACTACTGAAAACATGTTGTCAATACATTTTCAGATAATAATTCTTATAAAAACTTTTGAAATAGAGCTTCACTCTAACTACCGGGCGATTGTACCAACAAATAAAAGAGCACTACTCTAAATTAGACCGGATAATTAAACCTTAAAATCTAATTTTCAGATTTAAGTTTGTAATGAAAAATAATATATTTCTCTCTAACATTCTTAATATAAAATCTTGAATAAAAATAAAATCAATTCATTTTAGAGATTTTTACCTATTTAATATTTCGCAAGCATAACAACGTTATTATTATATCATGTTTACAAATAGCCAACACAGTTAAATTTAATCACAGACAAATTAAATATAACATGTAAGAATAAAGCATAAAAAGTAACTGTAAGAAAATAAAATCCTTACAGAACTTCGATGCTATTCCCGTTGCTGGAAAACCTCCAAGCGAAATTTGCACTCCCATTCTTTAAAAACTTTAAATATTACTTGTTCATCTTGCATTCTTATAAAGAAAGACATAAAATTAATAAAAAAAAAGTAGAAAAAGAAATACAATCAATCTCTTGAATTGTAGAATTAATTTCCTATTGAATCTCCACCAAAATTGTATCGTTTCTTGAATTTTTCTATATTTTTCTCTCTTTTTAGTTCTAAAAACTTACCAAAATTATGCTAATGGAGGCAAACTAGGGTTTATGGAGTGATTAGGGGCTTAAATAAAGCTCAGGTACGATTTGGACCGTTTGATCAACTTCAAATCAAAGGCTACGATCAAAACAAGCAAAACTGACAGTTTCAGCCAATCACAGCGTGACACGTGGCATCAGAAGTTTATTGGGCGAATGAGAGAGCGATGCGTGGTAGGGGAGACCGGTCAGAGTCAACGTTCGCCGAGTCAGCACCACGTGGCGTGGCGCACGGGTGGCACGCACTGAGCAATAATGTGGTGACACGTGTCATAATGCGTTGGCTGATTTCTTAACTCGGATTGAACGTCGTGTTAACACATGGTGCGTGTTTCATCCTCCTCACATGCAACACAACGTGATTTGCTCTCCGTGCTTACGTGGCGTGCACATGGCTTGCTCAATCAGCTTTTATACTTGTGTGGCATGACACGTGGCAAATTCTGATTGGTCTTACGTTAAAAATTCATAAAAAATTCCTAAAAATCCTAAAAAATTCCAAAAATTATATTTTCACGCCTTTTCACTAAAAATTTTATATTTTATTTTTTTAGCCACAACAATACTATTTATTAAATAAAATAAGTAAATATTAAGTGAAAAGTGCACTAATGACTTTATTTTCATAGAGTCATCAATGTCTATACTTTACCGTTATCTTGTTAATAGCGCGACAATCCATACACATACGCCATGTTCCATCCTTCTTTGGGACTAAGATGACAGGAACCAAACATGGGCTGAGACTCTCCCTTACAAATCCCTTTTGTAGCAACTCATCCATTTGCCTTTGTATCTCCTTCGTTTCCCCAAGATTAGCTCTATAAGCAGGTCAATTTGCTATTGTAGAGCTGGGTGTGAAGTCTATTTCATACTCAACATAGCTCTTCTTATTAATAAGCAAGATGAAATGGGCCTATTTAGTTATGGATTGGGCCTAATCTAACCTTAAAAAATAAAAGACTAAATGACTTAACATAAAAAAGCCCACAATTTAATAAAATAAAAATTACTAAACATAAAAGCCCATAATTAACTAAAATAAAAATATTACTTCCTAAATTAATCTTTGCTCCCAACTTGATCTTCCAAATCTATCCCTTGCATAGAAAGGTAATAGACCATCCTTGGTAAAGCTTTAGAATCTTCAAATTTAGTTTTTGATTCTTCTAACACGGCCTCTTTGTATTGCACTTCCATGATCAAGCCTTGCAAAGCTTCATCCATCCTCTTAGTCTTTACCCTACTCATTGGAGCACCAATTCCTTACAAAGGATCTTGAGAATATTTGGGAACATCAACTTGATCAGCACCTTCATCTCCATTACTATCTTTGAAGGTGGAAGTATTTTGTTAAGAATTTTTGAGCTAATTGATCCCATGTAGTGATTAACCCAATATGTAGTGACTATAACCAAGTCTGGACCTTATTCCCCAATGAGAAAGGAAACAAGAGAAGATAAATTGCATAATCTAAAACACCATTCATCTTAAAGGTGTCACATATTTCCAAGAATGAATCCAAGTGAAGATTTGGGTCATCTTTGACTAACCATCCAAATTGATTTTCCTGTACCATCTGAATGATAACTGGCTTGGGTTCAAAATTATTAGAATTGATGCCTAGTCTATTAATAGATGATTAGGCACCATCTACTTATGGGATTGAAAAATCCCTTAATGGTTTGGGACCATAATAGCTCGTTGATCCACTTATTCTACCATAATCGTTGATTGATCTTGTGCTAATCGTTCCCTTCTTAAGTAGTGTAAGTTTCTCTCTATTTCCAAAGGTATAATATTGTCACCTATTAACCGAAGAATACAATAGAAACACTAAAACAAAAATTAAATGGTCCAAACTAGTAGGGTAATAACCATTATTAATATCCATTACAAGTACTAAACTCATTGATAACAGTGCCAAAAACTTAACACACTAACCTAAGTATATGGGGCATACGAGTAATATAATATACTTAAGTATAGATATCGATCCCACAAGAAGTTTTGTAACTTATAACTGAGTACCAATATAATTATTACAAATAATATTTGGACAATAAAAAATTATAAAAACTAAAAAAATAAATGACAACTAATTTTAGATCGAAAACTCAATAACTATGAAAATATATGAGAAAATGACCTAGGAATTTTAATCCTCCAATTTCCTAAGCATGTGAATCACTAAACTTTCCCCCAAAATTATTACCAATCATTCATATAATCAATTGAATCTAACCTAGCATGCATTCTTCTCTTAAGTAAACCACAAATCATATTGTAATTAACCTAATCACACTCTCATGCCAATTAGATTGTATACTACTCATCAAGATCATCAATTACAAATCAAACATAAGAATCATACATCTCTACCTAGAAATTATACATGTTATTTAATCAAGACAAACAATTAAATGATTTTCTTAAATCTATTTAATTACCTCTATAGATTAATTTTTTGCCAAACAATTAGTAGCATACAAATTAGATTAAATAATATAATTGAATTGTAATCACAATTTGGGTAAAATATTAGATCATCACGTGTAGAAAATTGACTTCATACGACCCCAGATTAATAAATTAGCTAGACATAATTAAGTTCATAAAATCATTTTTTTGAAATAGAGACATAAAAATTGATATGGAAAGGAGAAGAATAAGAGATACACTCAATATCTTGATTTGTAGCACTAATATTCTCTTGAATCCTTCACAAAATTGTGTCTTCTTTAATCATCTCTTGAACTTTTTCTCTTCTTGGAAACTAGATTTTTTGTTCTTAATTGTGCGTTTATTTTGTACCTCAATGGGATCAAGTAATAGGGAAAACACCTAATATGGACAATCAGTTCAAACCTTAAAAAGATCCCAAGGGTTGGGATTAAAAATAAGAGATAAAAATCATCAACCAAAATTTTCCCTTTTTGCCATGCCACAATGTAGCTTTTTTCCATTGTGACATAGTCTCCTTTGATCACCAATGAATGTCTAGCCACAGATCATGTGTCGTATTTCCAAAAAAAAAGTGCACCGTAGCATGGTCTGCACCATGACAAAAAAAATGTTTGTCGTGGTATGTTGTTGATTTTTCCTGTTTTTGAATTATTTTCTCCCTATTTACCATCATTCTACCTACATTGACATAATTAAACATAAATTAAAATTTTTCATGATATTTTAGCACAAAATAAGACAAATAAGTAGTTCAAAAATGACTAAATAACTCTACTTTTATAAAGTAGAGAAATCATCCCAATTTCTATTGGAAGGAAAATGACTCTATCTATACCCAGAACCAAAACCAAAACCATATTCAAGCCTAGCATGCAACCAACACAAGCCACTTAATCCTCCAAATACATCAAACTTAGTTGGAAAAGGCAACCAAATTAAAAAAGAATCAAAGGTTTGACTATTTTGAGGCATCAATGAAATAATGGAAGTGCAAATGGGGTAACTAGCTAAGCATTTGCAAAAGTAAACTAGAGAATAGTTACCCGATCAAAATGAACTTGTGAAGGCTATGACAACCATTCACAATGATGAGTTACTAGACATTAAATTCCCTAAATTTTTACCTAATGATGCAGGGAGCACTAATACTTCTAAAGCCACCTCCAAAGATCCTAGAAGCTTTAATGTCAATATCATCATTGATGATAAAAAAGGAGGTAACTTCTAGGTTAGACCTAGGTACAAGTCTTAATTTAATCCCATATTCTTTATACTTACAGCTAGGAGTGGGTGAGTTAAAACCCACTCCCATGTCCATACAATTAGAGGAGTTAATGATGCAAGTAGATAATCTTATTATACTTGTAAATTTTGGGATTTTAGATTTGCAAAAATCACCACAAATGGACAAGGAGAAAAATGTACTTCTTGGTAGGCCATTCATGGCCTCTACCAAGATAATTGTTGACATACATAATGGGAGTCTAAAAAATATAATCTTGGGAGAGGCTATACATTTTCAAGCACATTCAGACACAAACTCAATGAAAAATGGGACATTGAGTAAATCAAAGTCTATAAATCCTAGCCTCTAGTAGCGTCTAGCTAAGACGTTAAACCAGCATTTGGTGGTAAGCAACCCACCATTTCTATAATATTTTTTCTTTTATTTTAATTTAGTTTTTTTCTTTTATTTATTATTAATTAATTTTCTATTTGACCCTTTCATTTCTTTTCTAAAAGTATGCATAGTTGAA
This sequence comes from Hippophae gyantsensis, assembly GCA_030763125.1. NCBI lineage: Eukaryota > Viridiplantae > Streptophyta > Magnoliopsida > Rosales > Elaeagnaceae > Hippophae > Hippophae gyantsensis. The sequence continues at coordinate 36,686,885 of CM061032.1, read as the reverse complement.
AATATTGAAGACAATGTTTAGTTTAGATTTGAGACGGGTTGAAATAGGATCAAATTTAAAAACTTTTGATACAAAATTATCATGCTTTTAATTTAAAGTAAATAATTGGGTCCTTGCATTGTTTATTTGATTTCTTAAACATGTCCAATTGTAAGAATTATTTCTATTCATAATTTATGTTTCAAATACTGGAGACTGCCTTATAAGATAATTTTGAGCCAAAAGTATTTCATTGTGATTAATGATTTTTTCTTCTACTACATGAAACATTTTTCTTATTATTTCAAATTGTTACATGATTTATATTGGTTTTGCATTGAATGTTAGGATTTTAAACACTTAATGAAGTATCATGTATTTATTTTCATTGCTTATATTGAATGATTGGTGTAGAAATTAAAGTGTGTACCTATCTTCTTTCATGCTTGACTACTAGTAAAGAATATATATATATGGTTCCCTTTAACAAAAAGAATCAAAATAGCCATTTACCAAAACACTCATATTTATGTTGGTCCATTCTTTGAAAAATAAAAAATAAAAAGAGAAAGAGAAAAAAATTGTATAATTAAATACTATAACTATAAGTTCTTCAAAGTAGAGACAAATGGTTATTTCAACAGATAGGAATAATCCCTTGAAGTCAATATATTTTCATTCACATAAGACACATATTTGAAATTTTTGCTTAATGATTTTGATTGAAACATGAGACTAGTAATATGGTATATTAAGAATCCTAGTATTTTATTCCTTTCATTAAATCAATTTTATGCACTTTTGAGCCTATAAGTCTTGTTGTTCTAGTTCTATTAGGCTTCCAATGTGTAAACATGGCGACTATTTTATTCTCACTTAGTGTATTTTTCCTCATCTATATAAGCCTGGTTACTGTAGATCAGTAATACAAATATGCACATAGTTGGGAATACTTTGTATACAAGTATGTTTACACACACCATATGATTGGTTTTTGTAGTGTGCATGCTAAGTGGAGTGTTGGTTTTTGACTAGCGAGAGTGCGAATGAGTTGATATTTTCACTTGCATTTATTTCATTTTTGGTGTGAGTATTTATGGAAAGTACTGAGTTATTTTTGGAACAAAAAAATGTGACCTTTTACAACCTCGCCACCAAGCTCACTAAGGACCTCGCCACAAGTGATGGCGAGGTGGTTGGCAAGGTGGATAATTTAAGTTATATAAATACCCTCATTTCTTCTTATTTGGCATTTAGAAAAATGCAGTGCATCTCTATCAAATTGACATCTTATTTTTCTATTTTCGGATCACTAATACCTTGAGTGTTGTTTGGTATTAGTAATTCGTGATTGTGTGAGCAAAAACATTCTTGCGAGTTCTAACTACTCAAGACAGTGTTTGCTAATTAGTGTAAAATAGCATTATTAAGCTATGAGTGCTTAAGATTATTTTATTGATATGTTGAGAACTTTTTTGTGAGAGTGAGCTAAGTTAAATGCTTTAAGTTTTCATATATCTTGTTGTGTGTAATAAGAGATAGGGTGTTTGAGTTTTAGGATGGTCCACAAGAGTGTAAGTTGTTACACTTCTAGTTATAGGGTTTATGGTTACTAATCACACCACATTGGATGATGTAGGCTTTGGAGGAGACTCAAGTTCGTGTTTTGAACGGTTGTTACCAACATAGCAAGCAAGAGTAGCAATAGGCAGTTAGGATGGAAGTCCTAGCTAATAGAGGTAATATTGGTTTTATTTCTTTCAGAGTTGCAACTATTATATTGATTGGTGAATTGTTTGCTACTGAGTGGTCACTTTAAGTTGGAAGAACAATTTACCTTCAAGTAATTGTTCCTATATATGGGATTCTTCAATTGGTATCAAAGTATATCATCTATGCTCTCTTGTTCATGCATTTCTTTTTCTCCATGTACTTCTTTTGTCTTGCATATTATGTTAATTACTTTACTTGCTTCAATGCCTAAATATTGGATCATTTACTAATTTTCTTCCTTGCTAGTTTCTTTGACATGCTCTTTAAGTATGTTTTCCTTGTTTATTGCTTGCTTCTTTTTTGTGACTTTCTACTTGAGCATCACGTCACATTTTGTAAGTAGTAATGTCAAAGTATTAGGATCTTTCTTCTTATAGTCTGATCATTCATATGTCATACCATATAGAATATATCTCTTATGTTTTACTAGGTTCTTCTATCTTGTACTTAGTATGTTGAGTGTTAGTTCTCTATTTGTCTCATTTGATTATTGTCCACCTTTTGCCTGCATTTTCTCTTATGCTTTAGACTTCTTGATGAAGATTGAGGTGCTAACCAAGTTGATGTTTACCAATATTCTAAAGATTCTCAAGATCATACAAATATTCTCGAGATAACACAAGGGATAGATTTGGAATATTAAAATGGATGCAAAGATTACTTTAGGAAGCAATTTTTGTTTTAGTTAACTATGGGATATTTATGTTTAGTAATTTTAATTTTAGTTAATTGTGGGCTTTTTATTTTAAGCCATAGTTTTTTATTTAATTGTGGGCCTTTTATGTTTAACAATTTTTATTTTATTAAATTATGGGCTTTTTATTTTAAGTCTTGTAGTCTTTTATTTTTAAGGTTAGATTAGACCCAATCCATAACCAAGAGTGCTCACAGAAAAGAATAGTGGGACCAAACCTCCTTAAAAACCATCCTCCTAGACAGAAGAACATTCAGAGGAAAGTCTAGTGGCACAAAGGCTTCCAAGAACTAGACTCCTAGACAAAACTCCCTTAGATTTTTACTTTTTATGCTATTACACTGTTAGTTTTTTAATTGATTTTTTTTGTTTTTTGTGTGTATGATAAATAATTTAGATATTAATTAAAATTGTCTTAAATTTGATTTTTTTTATATTTGTGAACTTAAATTCTAATAATAAAAATCACAATATTTACATCACAAAAAGTTTTTAAAATTTTGATAAATAATTTAATTACACAATTCCTTCCCGACAACGGTGTCAAAAACTTGATGAGCAAAACCGGCATCGGGTTAGCAATATTGATTCTTTAAATACTTTGGTTTTATATTTATAAAACTCTTGTAAGTGCACGAATCATTTTATAGAAAATGACAAGTATACTCCCAACATCGATTTAAGAAAGAAATATATGTGATTTTTAATTTATTATTCAAACTCTTAAAAACGAAATTAAATTGTAAACATTTTATTACGATATTTTAATTTTGTGTTTCCTAATCTAATAACATAAAAGAATAAACATAGATATGAATTCAATAAACAATAATACATTTTTTTTATCATTTATAACAGTTGAGTATTTATGGATATAATAATTAAGTTAATTTTGTTTGGTCATATTATTTAGGTTATTAAAGATATAAATTGATTTTTATTGATTTTTTTTCTTTTTGGTATGAAAGTATCCATAGGCGGGGCCCAAATTATTGTGTTTAATATTAATTAACTAATATCCTTAGGTGGGACCTATTAATTAATTTAGTATTAAATTTTAGCTTTATTTGTAAGAAAAATACAAACCTATAAACCATCTAATCACAACTTTAAGCAGAGTGAGTTAATTAGATTTTATTTAAGGTGTCAAAATTAAACCTAAGAATTTAATTATCCGAACTTTCAAGTTTTAAAACCATTGTTGAAAATATGTTGTCAATACATTTTTGAATAATAGTTCTTATAAAAACTTTTGAAATAGAGATTCACTCTAACTATTGGGCGATTGTACCAATAAATAAAAGAACACTATTCTAAATTAGACAGGATAATTAAATCTTAAAATCTAATTTTCAAATTTAAGTTTGTAATAAAAAATAATATATTTCTCTGTAACATCCTTAATATAAAATCTTGAATAAAAACAAAATCAATTTATTTTATAAAAATGTTTTACCTATTTAATATTTCGCAAGCATAACAACATTATTGTTATATCATATTTACAAATAACCAACCATGTTAAATTTAATCACAGACAAATTAAATATAACATATAAAACATAAAACATAAAACATAAAAATAATTGTAAAAAAATTTATTTTAAAATTATACCTCAAAAGAATCTTTACAGAACTTTTATACTAATTCCGTTTTTGAAAAACCTCCAAACGGATTTGCATTTTCGTTTATTGAATCAAAAACTAGAAATCTACAAAAGCATAGCTAGTTCTTCTAAAAAAGAGAAGAACTTTAAAATTAAAAAAAAAACTAAGAAAGCGTTCTAGAGAGAGAAGAGAGATTTTTTAGGTGTCATTTTTACCATGGGAGAAAGGGTCCTTTTATAGGTAAGGAAAATGCTAAAAAATGGAAAAATATTTCAAAAATTGGTCTTGGGTGCGTTTGGACAAAAATGGCACGTGTGTGGGGGCGATGGCACGACATGACGCGTGTAGGGGGTAGGTTGGACTCGGCATGTGCAGGGTTTTGTAGCGGGACATGAGCTTACACGACATGGACGCACGCAGTAGGCTGAACTCATCATGGTGTGGCATGGGCATGCACAAGTTTTGCAACGAGATAGGCATTGACATGGCATAGGCACGTACGATGCGTGCATGATTTGGGTAGTTTTGTCCTTTTCTCCATTTTTTAACTTTTCTTCATTTTTTTCAACATATTTACGATGTATTATTGCATGTAGTATTTTTCTTTGAGTCTTTAAATTGTTTTTGAACGAAAATACTTGAAAAATAATAAAAATACTCGTAATTCGAAAAAATAAATTTATATAAAATATATGTAAAATCATACAAATATAAATTTATTTAATTAATTAAAATACATTAAATCGTGATAATTTTATTTCTTTTTAAGCACTTATCAGGCAACATTCCAATTTAGGTAAATAGACTTTGCTTGTATGTAAAACACGTTTGCATATTGGTTTACTTGAGTATAAGTTTGCATGTATATTAGCTTGAGTATAAGTATAAGTATGTTGAAGAGAATTGAGCACACATGCATGAATGGTACAAGATAAAGTTGGCTTTTGGACAAGATATTAGCCCTTAATGTCAAGTTACTTATTTGAGGGTGTGTGTAAAGAGAACCAACAAGAGGAATGAGAGGTCAACTAAATCTTAGTATATTATTATACCACTTACTATCAACGTGTATGACTTGTAGGGTTAGGTGGCCTAATGTCTTGATTATAGGTAACCTTACAATAAGGTGAGTGTCTCCATTGAGTAACTTTGATGTTGGGAAGCAGTCATTATGTTACATACTTGCGAGACTCGGTCGAGAATAAATCTCATTGGTATTTTTTCAAGACATACTTAAGTATTTATACAAGGGTTATATTTTAGACTCAAAAAGCTAACCTGAACTTGAAGAATATTGGCATTGAACGGTAAAATTTAGACTACGTTAACTCGTGAATCATTAAACTATGTGATTAGGATCCTTTGTTTTTTATCAGATTATTCTTAAATATCAACTTTTGATTTTATTTCTAATATATGTGATGATTTTAAGTTATTAATAAAAAATAATTTTTTAATTCTTAGACTAAAAATGTATAACTTAGATTTAGTAAGTAAAAATAACAACAAATACATAATCCTATTTCCAAGACCATGGCTGCCAATAAATTATTTGTGCTTTTCATTTTTGAATAACCAATTTTTTTTTTGGTTCAAAACCCGGTCCGAATCCAAGGTTTGCACGACACTGCTTATCCTAATTTTTCTTTTCCTCACCAAAGCCGCCGGCCTAAGAGTAATCTAATTCGGTATGCTCCATTGGCGCTATAATCTCCACAGTCCACCCTCTTGCAGCTCGCTATTCTCCATCGGTCCATCTCCCTCATCTGTAACAATTATTTTTTAATATTAATTAATCAAGGGTGGCTTCAGACACTCTCGAGCCGCCTCCGAATCCAACCACTGTACTCATGCCCAGATGTTCAGAGTAGTATTCGAAGCTCTAAAAGTTCAGAGGAAGATACATTTTTCAATCTCATGTAAGTTCTTAACCACTTCACTATCAAATGAAGCTCCCAAAACACAAACACAAACACATATGAATTATGAAACTGAGCCAGTCATAGCCCGAGAAATTTTCAAGAAAGCTCCCAAATTGGGTTCATATAAATTGGGTGATTCAACCTTTTATTCTCTCATTGAGAACTATGCAAATTCTTGCGACTTTTGTTCATTGGAAAAGGTTTTGAATCGCATGAAACATGAAAGGCGAGTCTTTATAGAAAAGAATTTTATTGTTATTTTTAAAGCATATGGAAAAGCTCATTTACCTGATAAAGCTGTAAATTTGTTTGAAAGAATGAGGGAAGAGTTTCAATGTAGGCCGACTTTTAGGTCCTTCAATTCTGTTCTAAATGTTATTATAAAAGAGTGTGAATTTGATCGTGCCATAGAGTTCTATTCACGTGTTGTTGTTTCTAAGAATATGAATATCTCACCAAATGTTCTGAGTTTTAATTTGATTATTAAGGCCATGTGTAAGTGGGGATTGGTTGATAGAGCAATTGAAATGTTTAGAGAAATGTCACCTAAGAACTGCACTCCTGATGTCTACACCTATTCTACGCTAATGGTTGGACTATGTGAAGAGAATAGGATTGATGAAGCAATTTCATTGTTAGATGAGATGCAAATTGAAGGATGCCCCCCTAATCCTCAGACATATAATGGGTTAATTAAGGCCTTATGTAAGCAGGGTGACTTCACACGTGTGACAAAGCTCATTGATAATATGGCTCTCAAAGGTTGTGTTCCAAATGAAGTAACTTATAACATCCTTATCCATGGTTTGTTTCTCAAGGGTAAGTTGAAGAAGGCTTTTAGTTATCTGGATCAGATGGTGGCAAATAAGTGTGTGCCTAATATTGTCACCTATGGAACAATTATCAATGGACTTGTTAAGCAAGGAAGAGCAGTTGATGGGGCTCGTATTTTGGTTTCAATGGAGGAGAGAGGGCATCATGCAAATGAGTATATTTATTCTGCACTCATTAGAGGAATGTTTAGGGAGGGAAAGCATGGGGATGTGATGAGATTCTTGAAGAAAATGATGGAAGACAGATGTAAAGCAAACATTGTTGTTTATGGTGTTCTCATAGATGGATTTTGCCGAGAAGGAAAAATGGATAAAGCTGAGGAAATTCTGTCTGAGATGTCAAATGATGGTATCAAGCCCAATCTTTTCATTTATAGCTCCTTAATGAAGGGTTTCTTCCAGATAGGAGATAGGAATAAAGCTATTCTTTTGTTGAAAGAGGTGGTTAATAGTGATTATTTGTGCAATGAGTATTTGTACAGTGTACTCATTGATGGATTATGCAAGAATGGGAATGTTAGAGAGGCCTTGATGGTCTGGAAGTATATATTGACTAGAGGTCTAAAACATGATGTTGTGGCTTACAGTTCAATGATTCATGGTCTTTGTAATGCCGGCTTAGTGGAGCAGGGTATGAAATTCTTCCATGAAATGTGTTGTCTGGGTCCTGGATCACAACCAGATGTGATTACTTATAACATACTTTTAAATGCTTTCTGCAAGCAGGGTAATATCTCCAATGCCATTGACCTTTTGAATAGTATGCTAGATCAGGGTTGCGATCCTGATGTAGGTACAAGTGAAATATTTTTAAGAGCACTGAGAGAGAAGCTGAACCCACTTCAAGATGGGAGGGAGTTCCTAGATGAGCTTGTGGTTCGTCTATGTAAAAGACAGAGGATCTCTGGTGCTTCTTTAGTTGTAGAAGTGATGTTGCAGAAGTTTTTGCCTCCAAAAGCCTCTACATGGGCAAGAGTGATTCAAAAGCTATGGAAACCTTCCAAGGTCCAAGTAACCATCGATCGGTGCTGGATCGACATTCATGCCTAATTGATTGAAAAGCCTCAAACGGAGAGAAGAGGGTGAGAATGGAGAAGGGTTCCAGTGCTTCAGAGCTTGGAAATTAGTAAGCAGAAGAGGGTGCTGCTGTTGGGACTGATATAAGGTAAGTCCATCTCCACCCTCTGGTGTAATTTGACCCAAACTGTTGTTGCAGGTATGGTGTAGATTGGAAATTGCTAAAATACCTGAGCGCTTTAGGTCCATTGAAGTCATTGGCCGGCAGTTTAATTCTTTGCAAGTCTCATCTTCTCGGTCCGAAGTCCTTCAAGTACTTATACCTAAGTGTTTGCTAATGGGTAAATTAGGGTATTTGGAAATTTATATCTATATGTTTCGCATTTTTGAGCAGAAATCTCTATGGAGATTTGAGAGATATCCAGAAGCAGCATTGTGGATTTCTCAAGAAAATCGGGTAGTCTGCATCCTGATATTTTAGTTGACAGATTGGCACACTGAGATTACAGCTATTGAGTTTTCTAATATTTTCTCACTTCCTGATGATGATGTTCCTCTTACTAGTTAATACTATAGTTTTTTTGGTTCAATGTATGTCTTATATGCCTATTATCTTTTTTCATCTAGATTTTCTTTGATAGAAGAAGTTTTCCTCTACTAATGCGTAACATATTAAATAGATGGAGTATTTTCTCAATTGATGAATTAAGGTACAGTAGATATGCTCTCTTAAATCTCTCTCTTTGTTTGGTTACTTGTTTCTTGTTCTTTGGTTTTGAACATATGATCAGTTGTAGGATGAGAATAATACAAAATGAAAAGAGGAAGTATATTGTATAAATGGTTTGAGATCGATGATGATCTGAACATGTAGTCATGTTCCTCTTCTGTTCCTTTCTCTAGTGTTGTGATTTAAATGGGTTCTCCAATATTTACTTTTTTATTCTCTTTCGTCAAACTTGAAATGTACTTTTATTTCCCTATTTATGTCATTTCGAGTGGAGGATATATGTTCCACAGATTAGTGCTACACCATATAGAGCTCTGATCATCCACTTGTACACATCCTTTCTTATTTTCTTTATAATTAATTTTAAGAATCTTATGAATTGTATTCGAGTAATATTTTAAAGGTGTAACAATTCATCAAGAATTTTCAAGTAAAAATCTGGTTTATTATGAGAATTTCGAACTGATTACGTCAAGCTTGTCGGGATCTTGCCATCCCTCCTCAACATGGCCTCAACAAGCATGGCCGACGAGAGACTAGCGAGTACTGGTGAGTGATCAACAGACCAGGAGAGAAAAGTAACAAAAGAATTTGCACAATAGTTTGGGGCTCGTTGGGGGTGCTCAACACGTCTCTGACAAGGGTCAATTTTACCTATAAAAAGACACGCGGACATCCCATTTTTTCACATCAAAATATCATTTATTTTCTCTCTAAAATATTATCATTTTTGGAATATTTTTAAGTGGTCACATCAGGGATAAAATATCTAGACTTTTGAGTCAGAGAGAGTGAAACGTCGGAAAAAAAAGTTATTAGATTTTATTCACACAAGTTTGACAAAGTAAAATTTTCTTTTAAAAGTTAGTTAATTTATAATAAGTATTAAAGTAAAGCATGTAACTAATAATTAAAAAATAAATTGTGTTAGTTTATGGTTAAATGAAGGAGGACTAATAATAAGAGTAGAAATACAAAATGAAAATATTCTCAGGAAGGGGAATTACTCCACTTTCTATTCATGTCATTATATATAGAAAAATAATATTTATATTCATATATTTTAAACTATGAAGATCACATGATTTAGTCTGATTGTTTTGAAAAAAAGAATTAATTAATGAAAAATTATATTTATTTAATAATTATTTATTAAAATATTAATATTTTTTTCTTCAAAGTGATTAAAACACATGAAAGAGAATTTTAATATGAAATTATTTTAAAAAATCAATAATAATAATATTATCTGTTGTATAAATGATCAAGTTATTTAATTGGTTTTATTTTTTGACATCTTCAATAAAATATATATATATATATTTATTTATTTTTTTAAAACATTGAAAAATAAACATATATTTTCTAAGGGAATAAAAATGAAACTGTATATATGAAAGGTTTACTATATGCAATTGAATTATAATAATATTATAATAGAAAGTTTTTGAAATATATACATTAAAAAAAAATTAAAAATTAATATAATATTAAAATAAAATAGTAACAATCCATAAATTTTAAAAAGAATAATTTGTGAGAAAGAAAATTGATATTAATCATCATTTTATTATTATTAAAAATTTATATTTTAATTAAATTTAATCATTTAAAAAATAATTATAATATTTTAATTAAAAATTATTAAAATAATATAATTTATCTTTAAATTAATTATTTTTTATTATTAGAGATTGAACGTCATTATTTTTAATTTAAAAAATTAAATAATAAAAATTCTTCGGTAACACTTTAATTTTCTCTATTTATAAAATGTCTATTTTTCTTTCCGCTTTTTGAATCTTGTCTGTGATAGATCATGTAATATTTTTTGTTCTTCTAGTGCACATATATTTCCTTTTCAATAGGACTGTCGAGTGGATCATGCGGAGCAATATATAGCCAGTCCGCTTACATATATTTTCTGTGAGATATTGTGATGTGACCAATCAAGAAAGAAATGGAATTAAGAAAATAGAAAAAAATAAAAATAAATTATGATTAGAGCCTGAAAAAATAAGAAATTAAAGAAGAGAGAAAATTTGAACGTAATTACCCCAATAAGCATGTGGAAACCACAGTTTCTGTTTCAGATATAGTGGTAGTGCTCAAAGAAAAAAGCTTCTTGATCGTGGCTTGAAGGGCACCTAGGCCAACAAAACAGAGTAGGGAAGACTCCTTAGAAATTGACGATGAGTAGTGCAAACTCACAGCTTGTGTTTCAGAGACGGTAGTAGTTCTTGTTCTGAATTCTCGAATCTAATTGTTTGTTCCTTATTGAATGATCATTTCCGCTAATTTATATATGAGATTTAAGATTGGGTCCTTGTTTACTTTATGATACTTGGATATGTATTTGGTCAAATTCAAATATTTATTAAAGAAGAGTGGTTTAAATCTTAAGTTTAATTAGAAAAATATTATTCTTGTGATAACTAGTGTTGGTTATTTTTGTAGATAAAATATTTATTTGTAAATTTTTTTTAGATCTGTTATCAAGTTTATTAAGAAAATTTTAACAAATATTTGAGTCTTAGATAATGGTATTTCAGGTATATTTTTTATAATTATGATATATAAAATTATATTTATGTATTTTATAACACATGTTTATAAATTTGAAATTATTTTTTATATTAAAATATTTATTTAAATTTGAATTAATTTATAAAATTATTAATTAAATATTTTTAGATATGTTTTAATATTTTTAATATGTATTTTAAAAAATAATTTCCAAAAAACATAATATTAATAAGTATTATTATTATCTATATACGTAGATACATTAGGTTGAAATGTGCGTAGTGGCCGGATAAAAAAAATTGATTTATGTGTCGAATTCTGCCAAAATCTGCATAAACAATCGCCGTAAATTGCCTAAATAAAAGAATTGTATATCAGATCAGAATTGCAGCTCTTCATCGTACAGGTATTATATAATATATATGCGGAGACTTAATGAATTAATATATTATATATATATATATTGATTTATAATACGTTGCAGCAAACTTTTTATCGAAAAAGTTTAATAATTTTTACGATTATAATATTTTTTTAATTAATGAATCTTTATTAATTAAAATATAAAAAATTAAATAAATTAATTAATATTAAATTGATATTATATCAGATATATTTATTAGTAAATGTATTTGATATCTTTATCTTCTTCTTAATTAAAATTTTTACATGTTTAGATTAAATAATTCGTATGTAATCATAATTATTTGATTTGATAATTAAATTTCAAATAAGTTATTTTTGTTGAATTTTTACCTAATTTTTTTTGCTTTAGAATTTGTTAGTTAATTTGATTTAAGTGACATATGTTTTGAATCATTTAGTTAGGATTGTTCATTATTAAATTCATTCTAGAAGATTGTTTATTATTAAATTCGTTCTAGAACACACACCGATACTTGTGTTTTTATGCTAATCTTTTTTACAATTGATTTGTGAACGTATCTAATTAATGAGAAACTTATTGGAACATTGATCTGGAAATCGTTCACACTAATATTAAAAACTTTGAAAACAAAACAAGGGCTCGTAAATAAAATATATTGAGGTAATATCCTAAGAAGGGTAACATAAGACCGAGTTTGTACTTAAACATTTGATTTTTATAATAAAAAGTTAGGTATTCTGATAGACCAGTGATTTTCCTTTTAGACAATGATTATGGTCTAGGTTATTTCTACCTAATATTATTGTGTATTATTATTTTATTTTCACTTTTTTCTTATACGCGATTGCTTACATTACCGTTTTGTATAGGTTATTAAGTTATAAATTGATAAAAATTAAAAATAATGTCTTAATTATTTAGGGCCATATATTAAACTTGTTGGGTTTTCCTCTTATTTGGAGGAGCCCAAATAAAGCTCATGTGGCTTAAAAACCCATGGAGTAAGAGGGTAATTGTGTCATTTCATTGCTTTAATTAATAAACTCATTTAGGATTTGTTGTGTGAAGAATTTTGCAGAGAAAAACGTGTGCATCTCAGTTTTTCAGTTTTTTCCTCTCCAGTCAGTCTTCATCAAGTGGTCTGATCGAAGGTCGTTTGTGGTCCGATTAAGCTGAAATTTTGCAGCCAGGTTCACGACTCAAGACTCTTTAATTTGTGCGGTGGGATTTGGATTTGGCTAACCGGTTTGAGAAATTCTGAGCAGTGAACAGTGACTACGAATTGGGTTAGATTTCTCCATTTTCTTGAAATAATTGTTAGTTTCCAAGAAGTGTATTATTGATGATGTTGTTGATTGTTTGCCTCTAGTTTTACCTAGAGAGAACTGTTGTACAATTGTTTCTTGATAGTGGAAGTTTTGGAGAGGAGTGTCGTGGTTGTTTCCTTCCTATACCGGGAAGGTTTTTCCACGTAAATTGGTTGTGTTGATTTTGTGCATGTTTGATTTTAAGCTCTATTTATTTGTTTCTTAAAAGATTCACACAAAGAAGGAAAATAGGTTTAATTCCGCTGTTTAGAACTTGATTAAGTTCGAATTGAAATTGTGATTCTCCTAATAAAGTGGTATCAGAGCTGTGGTTATTATTGTGGAATTTCTTGTGTTGAATAATGGAAGCAAATTTGAGTAGAATGATTACTTTGAATGGTTCTAATTATCACACTTGTAAAGGGAAAATGAAAGATCTCCTTTATGTCAAACAATTTCATTTACCGGTGTTTGCCTCTGAAAAGCCAGAAAAATTGTCTGAAGAAGAATGGACTTTGTTACATCGACAAGTCTGTGGGTATATAAGGCAGTGGGTAGATGATAATGTTTTGAACCATATTAGTGGAGAAATACATGCACAGTCACTATGGAATAAACTTGAAGAGTTGTATGCTCGAAAAACAGGAAATAATAAAATGTTTCTTATAAAGCAATTGATGGCTTTAAGGTACCAAGATGGAACTCCATTAACAGATCACTTGAATACGTTCCAAGGAATAATCAATCAGTTAGCTGGAATGGGTATCAAGTTTGATGATGAGATTCAGGGGTTGTGTTTATTGGGTACGTTGCCGGACTCTTGGGAAACATTTAGAATGTCATTAAGTAACTCAGCTCTAAATGGTGTAATCAATATGGATCTGGCTAAGAGTAGTGTTTTGAATGAAGAAATGAGAAGAAAGTCACATGGATCTTCTCAGCAGTCAGAGATTTTGGTTACAGAAAGAAGAGGGAGGAGTAAAAGCAGAGGTTTCAAGAACAAAGAAAAAGGAAGAAGCCATTCCAACAAGTTTTCTAATGTTGAGTGTCATCATTGTGGCATGAAAGGGCACATCAAGAAATATTGTAGACAATTGAAGCGGGATAACAAGAAGAAAGACAAAGAACAAGAGGGTGATGTTGGCAAGGAAAATGATCGAGTTGCCATCGCTAGTTCAGGAGACTTTCTTGTTGTTTATAATGAAGATGTTGTCAATGTTGCATGTCACGAGGTCAGTTGGGTTATTGATAATGGAGCCTCCATTCATGCTACATCTCGAGAGGACTTCTTTACATCCTATACAGCAGGTGACTTTGGGACAGTGAAGTTGGGTAATGATGGCTTGGTTAATGTCATTGGTATTGGAGATGTGTGTTTGGAGATGAATAATGGCACGAGGCTACTTCTTAGAGGGGTAAAGCATATTCCTGAAATTCGTTTGAACTTGATCTCTGTAGGTAAACTTGATGATGAAGGATATTGCAATACCTTTAGTAATGGTCAATGGAAATTTACTAAAGGTGCTATGGTTGTTGCTCATGGGAACAAACATTCCAGTTTTTATATACTGCAGGCGAGACTCTTTAAAGGCGTTGTTAATTCTGTGACAGATGAGCTCACATCAGAATTGTGGCATAAGAGACTTGCTCACATGAGTGAGAAAGGCTTGGCAGTATTGACTAAAAAGAATCTTCTTTCTGGAATGAATGATGTTTGTTTAAGAAGATGTACTCATTGTTTGGCAGGGAAGCAAAATAGAGTTTCTTTCAAGAGTTCCCCTCCTTCAAGAAAACAATACATACTTGATTTGGTACATTCAGATGTATGTGGTCCTATGAAGACAAAAAATTTGGGTGGTGCCAGTTATTTTGTGACCTTCATAGATGATTGTTCAAGAAAGTTATGGGTGTACACTTTGAAGAGCAAAGATCAAGTATTAGATGTGTTTAAGCAGTTTCAAGCCTTAGTGGAGAGACAAACTGGGAAGAAATTGCGGTGCATCAGAACAGATAATGGGGGAGAGTATTCAGGTCCTTTTGATGAGTATTGTAGGCATCAGGGCATTCGACATCAAAAGACACCTCCCAAGACTCCTCAGTTAAATGGGTTGGCTGAGAGAATGAACAGGACATTGGTTGAAAGAGTAAGATGTCTTCTTTCGCAGGCTCAGTTGCCAAGATCTTTCTGGGGTGAGGCTTTGAATACAGTTGTACATGTTCTTAATCTCACACCATGTGTTCCTCTTCAGTTTGATGTACCAAACAGAGTTTGGACTGGCAAAGATGTTTCTTATGATCATCTTCGCGTTTTTGGTTGCAAGGCATTTGTGCATATACCAAAAGATGAGAGATCTAAGCTCGATGTGAAGACACGACAGTGTATCTTTGTTGGTTATGGTCTGGATGAATTTGGCTACAGATTTTATGATCCAGTTGAGAAGAAACTGGTAAGGAGTCGTGATGTTGTGTTTATAGAAGATCAAACTATACAAGATGTTGAGAAGATAGAAAAAGGAGTCCATCAGTATAGCGATGATTTGATTGACCTAGATCCGGTTCCTTTATCAGTACAGATGGAACAAAATGTTCAAGATGACCAACAGGGTTTAGATGATGTAGATATGCAAGCTGAAACAGATCACCAGACTACTGATCAGTTGCAAGAACCAGAAATTCCACCCAGGAGGTCTACCAGAGATCGACGTCCTTCCACACGGTATGATACAGATGAGTATGTGTTATTGACAGATGAGGGAGAACCTCAATGTTATGCAGAAGCGATGGAAGATGGAAATAGAGCACACTGGGTTGGTGCTATGGAAGATGAGATGCAGTCACTGTATGACAATCACACGTTTGAGCTGGTAAAGTTGCCTAAGGGTAAGAGAGCTTTGAAGAATAAGTGGGTCTACAGGGTGAAGCAAGAAGAACACAATTCACAACCACGATACAAAGCTAGGCGGTCGTCGAGGATTCGATCGGAGAAAAGGTATTGACTTTGATGATATTTTCTCTCCTGTTGTGAAGATGTCTTCCATACGTGTTGTTCTAGGTCTAGCAGCAAGCTTGGATTTAGAAATTGAGCAAATGGATGTGAAAACTGCCTTTCTTCATGGTGAGTTGGAGGAAGAGATTTATATGGAGCAACCATAGGGTTTTGAGGTTAAAGGAAAAGAGGATTACGTATGTCGGTTAAAGAAAAGCCTATACGGGTTGAAGCAAGCACCTAGACAATGGTATAAGAAGTTTGAGTCAGTTATGGGGGAGCATGGTTACAAGAAGACTACTTCTGATCATTGTGTTTTTGTGCAAAAATTCTCTGATGATGATTTTATCATTTTATTGCTCTATATTGATGACATGTTGATTGTTGTTAGAAATTATTCAAGGATTGATAATTTGAAGAAGCAGTTGAGTAAGTCCTTTGCCATGAAGGACTTGGGACCAACAAAACAAATTCTTGGTATTCGAATTTGTCGAGACAAGAAAAGAAAGAAGTTGTACATGTCACAAGAACGGTACATCAACAAGGTACTTGAAAGGTTTCATATGGATAAAGCTAAAGTGGTTTCTTCTCCTTTATCTAATCACTTTAAGTTGAGATCGAGTCAAGGCCCTTCAACAGATAAAGAGAAGGAAGATATGGAAAAGGTTCCATATGCCTCAGTAATAGGAAGCTTAATGTATGCAATGGTGTGTACGAGGACAGACATAGCTCATGCAGTTGGAGTTGTTAGTCGTTTTCTTTCGAATCCAGGAAGAGAGCATTGGGATGCAGTAAAGTGGATTATGAGATATCTTCGAGGTACTTCCAAGTTAACACTTAGCTTTGGAAGTGGAAAACCAGTGTTAGTTGGATACACTGATTCAGATTTGGCAAGAGATGAAGATTCTTGTAAGTCTACTTCAGGTTATCTAATTACTTTCTCTGGTGGAGCAGTTTCTTGGCAGTCAAGATTGCAAAAGTGTGTTGCACTTTCTACAGCAGAGGCAGAGTTTATTGCAGCAACGGAAGCCTGTAAGGAGTTGTTGTGGATGAAACAGTTCTTGAGAGAACTTGGTTTCAAGCAGCAGAAATATGTGTTATTCTGCGATAATCAGAGTTCTATTCACCTAGCGAAGAACTCGGAATTTCACTCAAGATCAAAGCATATTGATGTGAGGTATCATTGGATAAGGGATACTCTTAATAATAAGTTGCTTGAACTTGATAAAATCCATACTGATGAGAATGGATCTGACATGTTGACAAAAGCAGTGTCAAGAGAAAAACTTAAAGTTTGTTGTTCAATTGCCGGGATGGCGGATCCCTCCATCTAATCGGAAAAAAGGGGGAGATTTGTTGGGTTTTCCTCTTATTTGGAGGAGCCCAAATGAAGCCCATGTGGCTTAAAAGCCCATGGAGTAAGAAGGGAAATTGTGTTATTTCATTGCTTTAATTAATAAACCCATTTAGGGTTTGTTGTGTGAAGAATTCTGCAGAGAAAAACGTGTGCAGAAAAGGCAGCAGCTGCAGAGAAAAACAGCTCTCAGTTTTTCAGTTTTTCCCTCTCCAGCCAGTTTTCATCAAGTGGTCTGATCGAAGGTCGTTTGTGGTCAGATTAAGCTGAAATTTTTCAGGCAGGTTCAAGACTCAAGACTCTTTAATTTGTGCGGTGGGATTTGGATTTGACTCACCGGTTTGAGAAATTCTGAGCAGTGAACCGTGACTACGAATTGGGTTAGATTTCTCCATTTTCTTGAAATAATTGTTAGTTTCCAAGAAGTGTATTATTGATGATGTTGTTGATTGTTTGCCTCTAGTTTTACCTAGAGAGAACTGTTGTACAATTGTTTCTTGATAGTAGAAGTTTTGGAGAGGAGTGCCGTGGTTGTTTCCTTCCTATACCGGGAAGGTTTTTCCACGTAAATTGGTTGTGTTGATTTTGTGCATGTTTGATTTTAAGCTCTATTTATTTGTTTCCTAAAAGATTCACACAAAGAAGGAGAATAGGTTTAATTCCGCTGTTTAGAACTTGATTAAGTTCGAATTGAAATTGTGATTCTCCTAATAAAACTTTCAATGATAATGGTAGATCACATGCCGAGAATAATGTACTAAATATGTATCATGCACTAAAATCTACTTTTAAGAGCATGATCTTTTGAAGTATCAAAGTGTTTAAAAATTCACATTTCTTTTTGTATGCATCTTCGTATAAAACCATTACGTGCATGTGGAAACCGCTACTCTAGTATAGCTAGCACATCTAAACTCAATATATTGAATCAAATAAAACATATAGATATTGAGAACATGGAAAACAGTCCAGTGGTCAACAAGCTGGTTGTCTCTTTGTCTATGGAACCGTATAAGATAAATAAATTTTTAAATTTGTTTACTATATTTCTGTATTGTTGTTTGCTGCTTAATTGAAATTAGATTTGTAAGTTATTTGCTGTTTATCTAGTTTATATTTTTATAATTAATAATGATAGTTACAAGTTAAGTGAAAATTATCTTGTCAGCAACAAGACTCGGAAATTTATTTTTCATTGATATGTAATTTAAGTATCCATTGTTTTATGCTTTTTATTAATTAATCGTTAATTTGATTATATCTTTTAATGTGCTATTTGTGTTTCTTTTTTATTACCACATATATCTTTGATTATTTGTATTTTTCTAGGATGGTTAAGAGGAAGTCTGAGGGTTCTGTGTTACAAAAAAAAGCTTAAGAAGAACAAGGTGTCCATCGACGATGCATCTTATAAGGTGGTACTCTTGTTTTCTTCTTTTGTTTTTTATTTTACATGTAAATTTGAATTCTGAAAATGCATGTAATGCATGATTTGTGTAATCTGTCGAATGTTGTAGTGATTTGTTCTTTCCGTTTTAATGTTCTCAATTTCTGTTCTACTTTGCAAAATGTATTTATTTTTTGGTACTATATAATGTTGTTTTGTTTCATGTTTTGTGTCAATTTGTTTTTCATATGTAATAGTTACATTGTAGTTTGTCATGTACACATGTAAACATTACATATAATTTAAACTAGAATTTACTTGTACGTTAGGTAATTTATATTGGGAATTCGCTTAGTGATTTACAAACTGATTTACTTTCGACATTTTAATAATGTTTTCGACCTTATGGTGTATCATTTAACAATCATAATTGGAACATCTTTTGTTGTGGTGGAAGGCATAATAGTGTCTTTTCTTTTTAATTTTTAATTGTCATAATGTTAGAAAAATTGGGTACATTTTTTCAATTCTAAGTAATTATTATTCACTTATGATTTAAATGAATAAAACTCAAACTAACTTTACAAAATAATACTATTGGAAATATAATGCTAAAATAAACTAAAGTAGATATTGAAATAGAAAAATAAAAACACCAAAAATTTAACGAGGTTCGTATAAATGTTACCTAGATTCTTGGGCGTTGTTGACCACTTTCACTATCTCCAAATGGATGAACTCCAAAATTATAACTAATTGGACAAAATTGAGTTAATCAATTACCCTTACAAAAGAGAGGAAAATTTATAAATTTTGGGATGAACACAAATGGTGGAGGAGGACTTTATTTATAGTCCAAAATACAACACCCATCTTCATTCTTAACCAATGTGGAACTTTTTCAATTTTCGTACTAAGGAGCTATACAACAAATCTCCACCTTAGCGACTTAGTGATTCTTAAATGATTTCTTCAATCACTAGATCAGCGATGTCAATGCCAATTCAGATTTGCAGGATGCTAATCAAGTCCAGAAAAAGTTTGAACTTGATTGTCGATACCACCTTCGTCATCATATCTACGAGATTATTTGTAGTACTTATCTTCTAAACTAGTACTTTAACTTCTTCAATAACCTCTCCACGAAATGGTAACGAACATCAATATGCTTTGTACTTGCATGGTAAACTTGGTTCTTTGTTAAATGAATAGCACTTTGACTATCACAAAACACCTTAACATGATTTTGACCAACTCCCAAGTCTTCAAGCAAATCTCGTAACCAAATAGCTTCCTTCGTAGCCTCTGTAACTGCCATATACTTGGCCTCTGTAGTAGAAAAAACAACTGTGGACTACAAGGTAGACTTCCAATTGACTAATACTCCAGCAAGAGTAAACACATAACTAGTAGTTAACCGACGCTTATCTAAATCTCTTGCATAGTTAGAATCATAATATTTGATTGCACATTGACCAATGGTATTATCTTACTGAAATAATAAACCAACATCTACAGTATTTAGAATATACTATAGAATCCATTTCACAGCTAGCCAATGTCCTTTACCAGGATCATGCATATACCTGCTTACAACACCAATCACATGTGAAATGTCAATTCTTGTACACACCATTGCATACATCAATCTATCAACCGCATTTACATACGGTACCTTTTCCATATATTCTCATTTTACATCATTCTTAGGAGAAAATTGAGCACTAAGCTTGAATTGAGGAACAAGCGGAGTACTTACAGGTTTTGTTTGTTCATTCATACTGATTGGTGTAAAACTGTAAGTGCAGAGTATTGTAGTTTTATAATAAAGTGATAAGTAGAGTATCATTCTCAGGGATTGGTAACTTATTTTTGACAATATTAAAATTACATTAATCTTAATTTTATCTAGAGAAGTCACTAAGGTTGTTGTAATTGGAAATTAAAATAAAATTAATTTAATAAAATATGCAAAAGATGATAAAGATATTGTTAAAAAATCAAATCAATGGGAAGAAAATTTTTAGGAAATCGATTTCACATAATCCCTTTCTATGCTTTACTCATCTAGCTAGTTGAATTTAATTCTTTTTGTTTGTTAGCAATCTCGAAAAATATCCAAAGCCTCTTTCGATACTCAATTGAAAATAATCTTATTCATTAATTTACACAATAATATATAATTTAATAAAGTAAAAAATCATTAAGACTAATGATTTTTAAAACTGCACAAGTTCATACAAGATTTTCGATCTCTATATTTACTTATGTTGAAATGTTCCATATCTATTCTATAATTTCCATTTTTGATAGTAAATCACAAGACTAAAATCATCTAATTAAAAGCATTAAACTCAGAATAAATCAGACAAATATAAAGATAAATAATTCAAAGTAACATAGAAAATCAAGCATATTTTGAAATTAAATTATATCTTTTTTCTAGAATAAAGATAAATTAATTCATATTAAAAATTAAATTAAATATAAACGAATTTATCATAATTTTATGAGAGAAATGAAAAAAATTGACTCACAAAAACAATCTGATTTCACGTACACCTTTTCCAGCTTTTTCTTCCAGTTTTTGTGTTTCTCTTTGTTTTTTTGTTTTATTCTTGCGGTGTCTCTATCATCTTACAGCTGCCTCCATCTTTATTTATATATATAAATACATATATCCTATATATCCTATTTACATATCATATTAAGAACACATGCTTAACAAACATATATATTATATTGATAATTAGGTGGCTTAGTCGACCATATTTATATTACAATAAAATAAAAATACTTAAAGCAAATAAAACTTAAACAAAATAAACAAACTAAACAAACATACTTATAAATAAACTAAATTAAGATTATAAAACAATTATCAGAGTAGAAGAGTAGAAGGTTTGGTTTTTTAGAAAGAAAACTCAAAATTTGGAACCCCTCTTTCTTCTGAATGACTCTTGCTTAAATAACCGAGTTATGAACAGTGAAAGATGCTTTTACTATTGAATGAATAGTAGTAGGTCTGCCATCTGAATAGTGACTTGTTGGCCACTTGATACGGTAGGAATCTTGACTACTATTGTGAATAGTAGTTGCTTCATTATTTCGAACAAGTAATTGAATAGTATATTGTCGGTACTATTTGGGTAAATTGAATAGTGTCTTGTTAAAACCGTTTTATCTCTTGTCTTCTTGTGGGGAAAACAATAGTTATACTATATTAATGGACTCATAGGCCCAATTTAGTGATAATATGGACTCACAGGCCCTAATAATAATATTAATGGACTCGTAGGCCCATGTATTTATAATATGGACTCGCAGGCCCTAATAGTAATAACAATGGCTCAAAGGTCCAATTAATTTATATATATATTGGACACGCAGGCCCTGAATAAATTATATGGACCCTTCTTTGGGCATCCAGAAGTTAAGGTCTTCAGTAGAGATGTCTAAGCGTATTAAGTCCACTTCTGAAGCTTTTGATGGAGTTACTGATTTATCAGGTGATTGAGTTTCATCTGAGTCAAGTAGCTCTTTTTTTGAAGGCTGAGATGATTGCCCATATGATAGTTATTTAATGATATACAAGAGTTCCTCCTAGGTTTTGGCTTGAGCTATTAAGGCATTGGTGTCTGCTTTTTGTGCCAATAATAGTGATGATGCTTGTAATTCTTTTACCATGGGCTCTTTATGGCCCTTTTGAGTTAGCCATTTTAAAACAACTTGTAATAACAGAGTTTTAGGAATCGTAAATGACAACCACCATTTGATCTGAAATGAACGTTTAATAGTAATTACCTCCGATGCTTCTGGGTATAAGACCCATTGACATACCCAAGGAAGGTAAAATTTTGAACAGAATATACACAAATGAGGGAATCTAGCTTTCTCTGTAGATGGTTTATAATGTGACTGGAAAGATTGATAATACTCTTTCATAGGTGATATAAGAATTGATGAAAGGTTTCCGAATAGTGTCCACCATTGTAAAAACCAAGATGGAAACCGAGATGGATTAATTGATTTATTAATAAAGAAAAACAACCAAGAATGTTGGTTATCTTTATTTTGGATAAGGAATGCATTGAACCATGCTTGGTGATAATCCCAATAGCTGTATGATGTACAATCCGAGATGGAATGTGTTGCACTGATTGGGAAAGTCAGTTGTTTATATAATTCAGATCCTCAATCTGCTGGAGATATGACTTTAAGTAATTTGGCAGTTGAAAACTGCACTTCTGATGATTTTGGATAGTGGAAATGTTTGAATTCCACACTACCTATGATTTCCAAAATACTCTGATAGTATTGAGGAGTTTTTGAGGATAATGTTGGCCTATAAAAAATCCTTTTTCCAAAATAATTTTGAATGGCCAGGTAAGGGTTTTGATGGAAAAATTATTTTTCCAAAATAATTATCACCTGAGTTGGCTATTTCTTAAAATACTCAAATGATGTTTTTGTTTTGGGAATAAAATCCTTTTCTCCTTTCGGAGGAAAATAAGTTGAAGATGTAACTCTTTTTTCTGGAATAGATATTGTTCCAGATGTTTTTTGAGAAAATGGTTTTAAATTGGAAGGTACAATTTCCAATTTTGATGAAACAGTTAGTCCCCTAATTTTTGGGATACAACGAAGTGCAGTTCTAATTTTCTCAGAATCCATATTTTGCAACCATTATTGGATGCAATTATTTAATTCTAAATCCTCAGGGGTTAGTTGAGGTGATGATTCTTCCATGGTTGATTTGGAGGATGATGGTAGGTTATGGGTGGCATGGGACGAGGTCATAATAGGTTTAGCCGATGAGAGGCTGGTAATGGTAAGGTTTGGAGGTTCACTCTTTTCCTTTCCTTTCTTTTTCTTGCTTATCTTGATACATGTTTTGAAGAAATTCTCTGGTTAGAAAATCTGGTAATGAATTGTTTTCTCCTTTGATAAATTCAATATCAAAATAAAAAATACTTAATAATGCTTGCCATCTCGCAAAAATTTGTTTGGATGCAATGTTTTTGACATCTTTTAATAAAATCTCTTTAGCAGATTTACAATCAATCCTTAGTAAAAAAAATTGATTTAATAAATCTGATTGAAATTTAGAAATACAGAGTACTATAGAAAGTACTTCTTTTTTGACAGTGGAATAATTCTTTTGGCAATCATTCTAATGGCCAGAGACAAATTGAAAAATTTGTTCATTATTATCTTTGACTTGTTTTAATATCCCACCATAGTCTAGTGCACTGGCATCGGTTTCTACTACCTTGGGGAGTGTTGGATCCGCAAGATGTAAACAGGGAATGTTTTGGACCTGTGCTTTTATTTTTTGCACAATTTTGGTGTGTTCTTCTGTCCATGGCTCTAGAGTTTTCTTAAGCCTATTATGTAAAGGTTTTGCTAACCTATTGATATTAGGGTAGAAGCTTAATACGTAATTTAAGCTACCTAGAAATCTTTGTAGTTGGGTTTTGTCAATAATCCTATTAGGAAACTTAGTTGTGAACTGTAGGGATCTATTGATTGGAATTATTGTTCCATTGGATACATTGTGTCCAAGAAACCTGATATTTGTTTGAAAAAGAGTCATTTTCTTAGCTGATAATGCCAATCCATTTCTCTTGATGATATGGAAGAAAGTTTCGAGATGTCTGATGTGTTGTTTGACATCTTTTGAGAATATGAGTACATCATTGATGTAGACAATACAGAATTTTGAGTAAGGGTTGAATATGTCATTCATAATCCTTTGAAACTTAGAGGGTGCATTTTTGAGCCCAAATGGCATAACATTCCACTCAAACTGTCCGAATGGAACAGTGAATGCAGTTTTGTACCTATGTTGAGGCTCGATTTGGATTTGCCAAAAGCCTGATTTCATATCAAACTTTGAGAATATGGATGATGAGTATAATCTTTGAAGCAAGTCTATTTTATTGGGGATAGGGTACCTTATCTATTTTAAGGCTTGGTTTAAAGGTTTATAGTTGATGACTAGCCGAGGAGTTCCTCTTTCAATCTCGACTAATTTGTTGACATAGAAAGCCGCAAAAATCCACGACGATCTAGATTTTGAAATCAGATTCTTAGATAAGAGGTCTGCTATCTCTTTTCTACAGATTTGCTCAAGGTCACCATTCATTTAGATATGCCTTGCTTTTGTAGCGATATCCTTTTCTTTGAAGGATGATTCATATGGTAAATCTACCATATGTTGTTTTCTTTCCCAGAAAGCACTAGGTAATTTAGAACAAACTTCCTTTTCAAAAGAGGTTTGTAGTTTAGAGATTTTGTCTCTTATTTCTGGGATTTGAAGCTCTTTCTCAACGGTATGAGATTGAACTCTGGTTTTGAGATAGAGAAGATCTTTTTCTCTATGGTTTATAAGAACAGAAATCTCTTTTAGGGAGATTGAATAGGTTTTGATGAGATTAAGATCTCTGGTTTTTGGTTCTTCTAGGAAAGGGAAGCTGGAGGCTTCTCTTCCGATTTTGAAAGAAATTTTTTCATGTATAACAGAATATAGAGTAATGATATCCATAAATGGTGTGCCTAATATGACTGAGTAGCCAATATCAGATACTATGACGAATGGAGTTTTGATAAGGTATATTCCTTTTAGGATAGATACCTCGATTTTTCCAATAATACTCATTTGAGATTTATTGGCTAAATTAAGTCGTTGTTTAGTTGGCTTGTAAAACCTTCTGGGAACTATTGATGGTGTGAAGCAATTAAGATCAACCCCTGTGTCAAATAGGGCAATGGTCTCTAGTTTTTAATCATGAGGGAATACTAAGGTTATCTTAATTTTATATTTCCTGGTGGTAATTTTTCTCAAGTTTTGGATTTCTTGATTGTTTTGAGCAAGATCATCGTCAGAATCACTTACATAAGTAGATATGTTTTCTCCATTATTAAGTAGTTGAAACTTAATATCATATTCTTTTAATTTCTCTTTAAGCTGGTGGAGTTCTAGTTTAATAGTTTTGATTTCCAATTTTAAGTCTTGAATTTGACTTTCTAGTTTAATAACTTTGTTCCTTAGTTCCAAAACAGAAGTGAAGTTATAATAGCCTGTGCTGGTATTTAGAAGTTCAAAATTCTTTTTTGTTGATTTTTCCCAATTTTTAGTTAGATAGTCTACATACAATTTCGTTATTGATGGGTCATTTAACTTAAGGATTTTATCTTGAAGTTGTTCATCTTCTTCCTTAGTTAATACATTAATATTTTTATTAGAGGAATCTGAATTGCTGGTTGCAAGTTCATCATCCTGGGTATTTGATTCTTCATCTGTCCATTGGTTAGACTCAGATGATGAGGATGTATCCACCATTAGGGCAGATATTTTGGCAAATGAGTCTTCTTCAAGTTTTAATTCGTGAAGTTTTTTAGACATTTCGCAGTAATTTGCAGTGTGACCTTTTTTGCCACATTTATAACATTTAAACTCTTTAAAGTTTTTAAAGGGTTTTTTGTGATGTTTTGTTCCCTTATTAAAATTGTTTTTATAAGGTTTGCTATAAAAATTCATTCTTTTTTCAAAGAATGGTTTTCTTGATTTTGAAAATTTCTTATAAGTTTTATATGGTTCCTTACAAGGTTTTGATTTGTTTTTTCTGCAAGTTCCCTTGTAGGTTTTGTCAATAGAGAGATTTCTATCAAACTGTTTGTAAAATGATCCAATTTCTCTTTTGAAAACTTTGAGTTCCAATTTTATTTGTTTTTGGATTTTCAAATCTTGACATATTTGAAGACCCTAGTTTTGAGCAAAACTGATCGATTGCCCATAGGTTAGTTGATCATATGGGATGATGTGATTCCCATAGGTTTCACGTATTTTGTTTTTGGTTTTCTCACCTAGGAGTGGAGGAAGTCCTGCTAGGAATTTCTTCTTCTAGAAGGGTTGAATAGAGTCATCTCTTAGTATAACTCTAGATAGAAATGTAGTTTTATAATTTTGAAAATCGCTCATCTTCCTATATTTTATATTGGAAAAAAGATCAGCGTTTTTATCTTTTAAATGGGATGGATCCCCCATGAAATGGTGTGATATGGTAAAAAGTAATGTGGAGACTACATCCTGTATAGGAATTCCTTGGTAGGAAAGTATGGATATACCATACTCATAAGCCAGTTATTACTAATTCAACAACTGTTTTATCAGTTGTACCAATTTGTGTTTTATAAGCATTTGACGCCATGGTCATTTACTGTAAGATATTTAATATCTTATGATCAATCATACCATCTATGTTCCAAGCATAGATTGAAGATGCGTTATACTTAGTTTGGATAACTTGACTAGGTTGGGTTCCTATAGTGTGAGGATACCTAACTATAGGTTCTTGCCAAGCTAACTTTTCAAGGAATCTTTATTAGAAACGGATGATCTAATTAACTCAGTTAATATGATCAAAACCAAAAAGAAGTTACCCATATGGGAAACTCCAGATGGTTCAATGGAAGATGAACATCCTAAATTAAGACCTATTACCATCCCTTACCAAGATAGTCAAGTAGAAGCCTTTCCTCTTAAGAACCCTTAAGAGAACCAGGCAACCAACCTCAAAAACATAGTTACCCAAAATAACTATACAAACATTAGCCTAAATACTTTAGGTAAACAACACATTAGAATAGAGAAAAATATAAAAATAGATATACCCTCTACCTCTTATCAATCAACATCCTTCATTAATTCCATCACTATGTTTGAGAGTATTGACTTGTGAGGAATAGAGTCGAAGCGAATTCGGATTCATGACACTGAAATTGGGTGAAATTAAATTGATACATTTTTTATATGAAATATGAAAATGATTTTCGACTAATTATTATAATAAATCATGATTGTTTAAGAAGATTAAAATAACTTATGCTTGAGATTTTAATTATGATCTTAAAGGAGATTAAAAAGTATGAGACATTTTTGTGTTATGTTGTTTTCTTTTATTCTTAAAAATTAATTTTTGAAAATCATGTTGTAATTTTAGTTTTTAAGTTGTTGTTTTTATTATTTCTTTTAAATGTTTGTGGGTATCATTACTGAAAACCCTCATAAGACTCAAACTCGTCCACTAGGGCAACCTAGGGGTTTAAAGGATTGTTGCATAGGCTAAATGCAACCGTGTCAATCCACGGAAGTGATTTAGGATAGTTTAATTTTTAGTTTTTATCGCTTCTCTTGCTAAGGGACTAGCAAGGTAGTTGAGGTTGTGATGAATGCTCAAAAAGCACTAAAATTACCATGATTTTATGCACATTAATTGATTAAAAATATATATATTTATATGATTTTATCATATATTTATATAAATTTGTCTTTTCAGAATCACAGGTATTTTTATTATTTTTCAAGTATTTTTGCTTAAAAATGTAACTTAAAGACTCAAAGAGGAATACTGGAGGCAATACATCACAAATATATTCATAAAATAAATGAGAAAAAGTCAACAAATATGAAAAAATTGGACAAAATAGGTCAAAAAGGTCAAAAATATCAAAAAGGAGGAAATCGCGCACGCATCCGCCTAACCTCGCCAGCCAACGTACGCAGCACGCCCAACAATGCGCGTGCCACGCCAACATCTGCCCCAGCGGATCCCAGCAACGCGCGCACCTGCTCTCCATTCCGCGCGTGCCGTGCATATCCTTGCTCTATTCCACACGCGCCTGCGCCCATCTGCACCCCATCTACGTGCGCCGCTGTGCCTATCTGTCCCATCTACACGCGCTGTCGCACCCACACCAGTATGACATCATCATTCACTACCCCACATTTTCTCCATTTTTAATCATTTTTTTACCCACTTTTTCTTCCCCTCCTCACCTATAAATACCTCATTCTCTTCACTTCAAATCACACCTAAAAAAACACATCTTTTTCTCTCTTTCTTTCTCTCCATTTCTTAGTTTTTAGCTTTTCTTAGTTAGTTTTTCTTAGGTTTAGAGTTCTTCTCTTTTTGAGAAGAACTAATTATGTTTTTGTAATTTATTTGCTTTTTGATTCAATAAATGGAAGTGAAAAATCCGTTTGGAGGTTTTCCAGCAATAGGAATAACATCAAAGTACTGTAAGGATTTTATTTTCTTTACAGTTATTTTTTATGCTTTATTCTTACATGTTATATTTAATTTGTCTGTGATTAAATTTAACTTTGCTGGCTATTTATAAACATGATATAATAATAACGTTGTTATGCTTACAAAATATTAAATAGGTAAAAATCTCTAAAATGAATTGATTTTGTTTTATTCAAGATTTTATATTAAGAATGTTAGAGAGAAATATATTATTTTTCATTAAAAATTAGATTTTAAGGTTTAGTTATTCGGTCTAATTTAGAGTAGTGCTCTTTTATTTGTTGGTACAATTGCCCCGTAGTTAGAGTGAAGCTCTATTTCAAAAGTTTTTATAAGAATTATTATCTGAAAATGTATTGACAACATGTTTTCAATAGTGGTTTTAAAACTTGAAAGTTAGTACTCGGATAACTAAATTCTTAGGTTTAATTTGTACACCTTGAATAAAGTTTACACTATCTAACCCCACCAAAGGTGGCATTTAAATGGTTCATTTTCAATCTCTTAAAAAAAGAAATTAATTTAACTAACCAAATTAGTTATCAATCCCACTCATAGGAGTTAATTGATTTGTTTAGTTAATAAAGAATATCTAACCCCACCAAATGTGGTATTTATATAAAAAAGAGAGAATCAATAAATATCAATTTATATCTTTAATAAGCTAAATAATATGAACAAGCATAATTAACTTAGTTATTATATCCATAAATACTCCACTATTTTAACAGATAAAATTTGCATAAATGTTTATTGAATCTCTATCTATGTTTATTTTTATGTTAGTAGATTAAAAACACAAAACCCAAAATATCGTGACAGGATGTTTAGGTTTAATTTTGTTTTTAAAAGTTTGAATAATAAATTAAAAACCACATACATTCCTTCCTTAGATCAACCTTGGGAGTATACTTATCATTTTCTACGAAATGATTCGTGCACTTGCGAGAGTTTTATAAATATAAAACCAAATTATTGGTAGGATCGGCCATGCCAGTTCTACCCATCAAGTGTCCTACCATTCCATACCCAAATGTCACGACCTTAAATTTTGAGTAGCGATCGTGCATCACTTAGCACCATCCGTTGCACTAAGCCTGCCTTTAAACCTAAATAAACATTCCAAAGAGACAAGAAAGATAGTTTGTAAAGAATGCCTTGTATTGCTCTAGAGAGAGATTATCTTACAATTTCCCAAAGATGATTACAAATGAAGACCAATGTGTCTATTTATAGTGTGGCTCTAAGCTTAAGGCTATGCCACAACTTTCTAGATCATTCTAAGTCTAGAATGTACAAGAGTGTTCTAGTTTTATCTATAATATGACACAAGGTTCTAGGACCTTCTAGCCAATTCTAAAGTCTTCTAGGTTTGTCTAGCTCCTTCATGCAAGTTCTAGGATGTTTCGTAAGCTTCCAGCGACTTCTACATCCTTCAAGAACCATTCATCACGTTCTAGAATATTCCAGCCCATTCTAGCACCATCAAGCACATGCTAGTATACTATGGAGCATTCTAGAGTCTTCAAGGTTTAAGTTGAGTCCATCCAACTCTAGCTCTTTCTAGACATCTCTAGGCCACTCTAGAACCTTCCTATGTAGAAAAGTCTAGATACTTTGGGCAAGCACCATTTGTTTGGATTTTGGGGGACAATTTGGGCGGGACGTAACACCCTCCCCCAATCAAGTTCGTGATGCCCTCATCACGCCTTCAAGCTTGAACCTCTCTATGTCATCTTTGAGTTGCCATAAAGAATCTTCAAGTTCCCAACTTGCCCCTATATCTGGGGCATTCTTCCACTTGACCAAGTATTATTCATAACTTGGTATACCCCTACATCGGATTTGGCAGTGTGCCAAGATTGAGTCCACTTCTCTATCGAAGGAGGTTACTACTGCGGTAGGCGCCCTCTTTGATTCTCCTCGACTTATGTCTTCCTTGTCTCCATGATAAGGCTTCAACATGCTTACATGAAAGACTAGATAGATTTTAATCTTCGGAGGGATTTGTAATTTGTAGGATACCTTACGGACTTGCTTGAGGACTGGAAATGGCCCTTCATACTTTCGTACCAACCCCTTATGAACCTCCCATAGAGACTTGAATTGTTGGGGTAATAATTTAACAAGGACCAAATCTCCTTCCTGAAATTCCACCATCCTTCTTTTCTTGTCAGCGCATTTATTCATCTTCTTAGATGCCTTGGCAAATTTGAAGGCAACAGGACTCTTTCCTTCATAACTCGTGGCCAAAGCATGAGGAGTCATGGGTTGCTGTCCCATGACGATCTCGAAGGGACTCTTCATGGTAGACTCACTCCTTTGTAAGTTATAAGAGAATTGGGATACATCCAGCAACTTAGCCCAATCGTGTTGGTTGGCATTAACAAAGTGCCTGAGATAAAGCTCCAACAATGCTTTGGCACGTTCCGTTTGTCCATCGCTTTGGGGATGAAAGCTTATAGAGAAGTTCAAGTTTGATCCTAATAACTTGAAAAATTCCATCCAAAATTCCCAAGTAAATCGTGAGTCTCGATCACTCATGATATTGGATGGAATCCTCCAATG
Source organism: Hippophae gyantsensis (assembly GCA_030763125.1). Lineage (NCBI taxonomy): Eukaryota > Viridiplantae > Streptophyta > Magnoliopsida > Rosales > Elaeagnaceae > Hippophae > Hippophae gyantsensis. The sequence continues at coordinate 36,655,719 of CM061032.1, read as the reverse complement.
CTTCACAACATGTCTGAGGAATAACCGTGCCGTATCATCCACCGTGCAATCCGTTGAGGCAGATATGAATGTTGCATACTTGCTAAAGCGAACAATGACTACTATGATGCTGCCAAAGCCCTCTGATTTTGGCAAGCAAGTAATGAAATCCATAGAGACACTCTCCCATAGTCTCTTTGGGATAAGTAGCGGCTCCAGCAAACCTCTGGGTGCATGCTGCTCTGTCTTGTCCTATTGGCATACAAGACAAGTCCTCACATAGGCTTCAACATCGTCTCGTAGTTGAGGCCAATAGTAAATTGACTTGATCAAAGCAAGGGTGCATTTCATTCTTGGGTGTCCAGCCCATAGAGAATCGTGGCACTTCTGATCAGCTCCTTCCTCAAGTTGTCCCACTTTGGAACTTAAATGCGATTCTATTTGGTGTAGAGTAGTCCATCGCTTAGCCAAAATCGCCTTGTTTTTCCTTCCTTGATGAGGGAAATGAGGTTTTGAGCAAGAGCATCATGCTCCAACCCTTCCTTGATCCTTTCCAGCAAAGGACTAGTGGGTCTACTCAAAGCTATCAACTCCACCTTTCGACTTGGCAGGTCAACCACCACCCTTCCATTACATGACTCTGATTTTTCCACATGATAAAGGCTCATTGTTGGTAGTCTTGTGTCAAGATCCAACTCAATTTTGTGGTCCACCTCCCTCCTTGGAAGCAACCATTTGGGCAATGCCTCCGGCATCACATCATGGGACTTATCTAAGACAACTTGCCCTTCTGTCACCAAGTTTGGCTTTGGTGACACCTCCTCATCTTCGTATTCCTTTATGATGGTCAAGTAACTCTCTTCGTCCCTCTTCAATCCCTTCTTGAATTAAAGTGCTAAGAGAGCTTGGGTAGAAGGTTTGGTGGTCCTTTCCGTCGGTACCATGCAAGCCTTTGATCCATCCATGATGCACATGGAGTTTGAGCAAGGCACGAGGAAAGCTTTAACCTAGTCCAAGAACTCCATGCCGAATACTACCGAGTAGTCATCCATAGTTGCCACTAATAAGTCCACTTGGCCAATCCAAGCACCAAGACTGACCTTAACTTCATAAGAAACTCCTTGCAAAGGTAGTGCTACCGAGTTAACTACTTTGAGTGATCCTCCTCCATTGACAACCTTAAGGCCGAGTCTCTTTGCTTCCTCTAATGAAACAAAGTTATGAGATGCACCTGTGTCCACCAAAGCTTTGGCGACTGTTGTCTCTTTTGGAGAACATAAAACGTGCAAGTATACACGGTCACAAGTAATAAAATTTGTAAGTAAAGTATCGTTCCCACGGAGATTTGTTACTATAGTTTGTTGAGTACTAAAATTATTTCTCTCTGATTTTATCCAAAACAATCGTTGATTTAGAAAAACATTAAAGAAAAGAGTTAATAAGAAAATAAAAGAAATCTAGGATTGCAATTTTTCACCAAATTAATCCACTCAAATCATGTTATTTTCTTTTGATTTACATTTTTTTGTACATTTAATTTGTCAACCGAAAACTTCTAATTTCATTCATACATCTCTTCCGAGCTCCGTATAAACACACCTCGTTAAATTAATTCACTATATCTCTATGAGAATTAAATTTAATAAGATTCATTAAGTTCTAAGTTCTCAAATGGCCACACATACAATTAGGGTATATTCCTATCCTTCATCATACATGTCATTCTATCTACGAGCAATATACACAAAAATGCCTCTTCCAAGTTTATTTATGTGTCACGGATCATTTTGATAAAATTCATAAATAATCAAAAAGCATTAAGCACAAAATAGAATGAACAAATCGAACGTCTTATAAATCTATCAAAAATAATTAAAATCAAAACTTCATAAATTTAGATCAAATGCAACCCTAGAAAAATTAAATTACTTCATAAATTTAAAATAACAATTACAACACATACAGAAAAATTAGATGAAGAAGAAAGAAAAATTAAAACATCTAATAGCATAAATATTTGGCATACGCAGAACACAACAAAAGCCAAAAATGGCTTCTACGTGTTCCACAGCCAACCCACAAACACCACAAAAATTACAAACTCTAAACTCCCAAAAAACTCTTTAACTCTATCATCTTACCCCTATTTATAACATCTAATTTCTAAAAAAAATACATTTAAAAATATATATTTTTTAATACGTGGGGGACTGATAAGTGTGGGGAAAATAATAAATTAAAACGCGTGGGGGGAAAAAATGTATCGAAAACGCGTTCAAAATCTGAGTGGAGAGCCGGCTGTTTCTGTTTTGCTTTTCGATGAACTCTGCCACGTGTCGTGATCTGATTCGTTGAAATAAATAGTGGGACACATGGCAGCACCTCATTGGTTGCAGGTAATGGGCGCACGTAGAAATTGTCACACGGGATTGGGGCGCGCGATACGTGGGGACAACGGCTGGACGTGGGCGTGATCCTGCGAGTTCACGCTCATTGTAATATGCCACATGTCAGAACCTGATTGGATTCAATATAAAGTGAGACACGTGGGGGACAGGGCCTGCACGGCGACAGATAGGTAGGTCCCACCCTGCACGCCGGCCTGCGCGGCAGGTGGGCCCCACTCGGCGCACCGAGCCGCATGATAGAAGAAACTCTGCACCCACTCTCTTTGGTCGGGTATGAATAACACAAACGCATCCTAACCGTTACTTCTTTGATCGGATGGTCCACGTTGCGCGCTTGGATTAGGGTGCGTGGCTTCTTCTCACCTGCGCAGAAATTAACTTTTATTAATTGCATTTTCACCCACAAATATATTTCAAATTACATTTTAAACTTTGCTTAATTACAATATAGCCCTTTTCTAATTTAAATTGAATTTTAAACTTTTAATAATTGAAATTAAGCCCGATTTTAATTTAAATTATATTTTCAACTTTTATTAATTGCAATTAAGCACTCTTTTATTTGAAATTATATTTTTGGATACAAATTTGCAATTAAGTACGTTTTCGATACAATTTATTTAATTTTCTTAAAATATATAAAAAACAATAAATACTAATTTATTAAACTAAAATTAACTAAAAATAGAAAGAACATAGCAATTATGATTAATAAAATAGGTAAAAATAACTATATAAAATACAGTTATCAGCGACCTTCCCGTTGATGGTTGTATCTACTAACATCAAGCCTTTGGGGGTCTTTGAGGCACTTTGCAATGCACCAAGTGGTGTTTATGAAACTTGAGGTTTTTTTGTTTGGAAGTTTTAGAAAAATCCTACCAAGTGATCTACATAATGAATGATATATATAATGCATCCACCTTGTAGATTCTAAGATGAGCAAGAATAGCTATATCCTAACGTAGGAGATGTGGGTAAAAAGGTGAAAAACTCTGAGATGTATTCCCCAAGTATCTAGGACACTGCCTAATGAGGTGTCCAGTAGTGCCACAATGATAACAAAAACGAATAGAAGAGTTAGAGATACAAGGTCTCTGATTTTAAGGAGTAGTACATGGAGGAGGAGAAGTAGCACTCACATTAACTTTCATAAAGAGATGAGAAATTAATTTCCCATAATGGAGTCTTAAATGCTTGTGTTAACCACAATGGTGACATATAGGAATAATATTTGGTAGGGGAAATATACCATTTCTAGAGTGATGAGAAGAACTAGCTTTAGGTGAAGTGTTTACCTTGTTAGAGGAAACTGGAGAGAGCGAAAGAACCAACTTACCTTTTTGGTGGGTAATAGTTGATTTCAACTTTGGATCTTGAGTGGTTGATTTAACAAACTTAGGAGCAGCATTATTTGAAGTAGGAACCCCTTCATTGGACCCAATATCATATTTGTCACCAAAAGACTTGGTGCTACTGATGATTTCATTTAATTTTTGTGAACCAATCATCATTTTATTGATAATAGGGGAATATTGAGCTAGTTCCTTCTCACTCACACAAAACTTATGCTTTAAAGCTTTAATCAAATCTTCCTTTTTCTTAAAGAAAGATTCAAGGTAAGCCACTAAATTGTTAAGAATCCCAACTCTCTCATGTAATTGTTGAACTTCAGCTTCTTTTTAAGTGAGAGTATAAGCTAGATACTCCTTGGCACTTTTAAGGGTAATTATATGCTTCTTCAATTGATTAATTTCAACTTTCTAATCTGATAAGGGATTAGGATTCACATACAAAGGAGTAGCTACACTAGAAGTTGAATATTTCAGCTTTGATAAATAGCATATCACTACTACAAAATGTGACATTTAAGTCAATATTTAAAGTCAGTTCGATGAAAAATTGATGCTACATCTTACGTGTAGCATCGGTTCTACGTGTCAATCGACCACGTAATTAATGTTTTTTTGGTCAATTATTATTTTATTTGAACTATTTTAAAGTGAATTTAGATATATATAGTATAATGTTTTGTTATTTTATTTAGTCAATTGGTTTTTAAAGTTATATAATTTATAGAATTTTGTGTATTTTTTTGGATACGTACTTAATTTTATATATATGTTTTTCATATGTAGTTATCGAATTTGGATAGCATGACAAACACAATACAGAAAAATTTATGAGTGAAAATATAAAAGGTTTATAGTTAATTAAAATCTTAAAAAATAATTGACCAAAAAAATAAAAAAAATTGTATTGTTTAATTTCAATTTTAAAAACTATTAAAATAAAAAAATGCACATGGATACGTACTTAATTTTATGTACATGCATTCCTTACATAGTTATCAAATTTAGATAGCATGAAAAACACAATACAAAAATTTTTTCAAAAAAATATAAAAGGTCTATAGTTAATTTAAATCTTAAAAAACAATTGACCAAAAAAATAAAAAAAATTATATTGTTTAATTAATTTCAATTTTAAAAACTGTTAAAATAAAAAAATACACGTGGATAACATTGGTTGACATGTCGAACCGACACTACACATGTGGATAGCGTCGGTTCTATGTGTCAACCGACGCTACACACAAGGATAATGTCGATTGACACTAGAACTTATGCTATCCACATGTGTAGCATCGGTTCAACACATCAATCGACGCTATCCACGTGTATTTTTCCATTTCTCTTCTCTCTTCTCTATCAGAACATCATTTTTAATTTGCAACACCCAAAAAAAACTCAAAACTGAGCTTCACCTGCTCTACTCTTTCTCATTTTCGACCACCTCTAACCATCATTTTCAACATCGTTTAGTGAGTTTTCTTCCTTTTCAAATTATCTTCCAGATCTCCTATTTTTTTGAGCGAAATACTCAAAGATTTTATACCCATTTTCTCACTTACAAAACATCTTTTTTTTCTTCATTTCCTTCATTTAGTTACTTCATTTACTCTTGTAAGTATTTCTTTTAATTCTACGTACTTATTATTTAGTTTACTTTATTTTTTGTTTAAATTTTTTATTTATGTATGTTTTGTATTATACATGTTATTATTTGTTTGGTTTATTTTCTATAGAAATAATATCGGAATGTTGTGAATTTGAGGGACTAGAATATTTACCGTATGTGGATAAATTTATTTACATATAAATAATTATATTTTATTAAGTAAAAGTAATACAATTTTAAAATGATAAATTTTTGTATTATGTATGTTTTGGTATATATTCTAATAATTAGGGAATTCATATATAGTAATACCTGAAATATATTGATTGGATACATATTTAATATGTTTAATGTCATTAATAGAAAATTGACAAATCTTGGATGTCAAAGTATAGAATTGAGTAGGACTACATTTATAGAGTTGAAAGTTTCATTAAATTTGCTTGTAGAAATAGTACGTTGCAATATAATTAGGTATTATATTTTTAAAATTAAAAATATTAATATTAATATAATTAAATATTTTATTTCATAATTTAATATTATAAAATTTTAAAAAATAACATTAAGCCTGAACTTCTTCAATTTTGGTAACATTAATTATTTAGAACTTTTTAAAAAAAATTAAAAACACCCATTACAAAAATAAATTATAACAATGTTATCGTATATACTTGCATCTTTGTGTCTAGATGTAAAATTATCTATTATATACTTACATCTTTGTGTCTAGATGTAGTAGAGGAGAAAGAAAGAAAGATACACATAAGAACATCTACCACTTCTCACTTCACCATAAAATATGTTTTGATTTAAAAATTTAAAAACTGAATAACTAGAACACTTCAAAGGCCTGTTTGCATGAGTTTTTTTTATAAATGATTATAAGGGAAATGAGGTTAAAAATGATCTTCAATATAAAATATTAAAAGTGATTTTAATTGACATTTTAGTTTCAATTTTTCGATGAAAGCATAAATTCAAGAATATTTTTTATAAAAATAAATATTACTTATTTTTTAAAAATATATAAATAGTATTTCTCAAATTTTTAAAAATATTTTTTATAAAAATTTCTAAACATCTTTAAAAATGCTTTAAGTTATTTAAAAGTGCTTTTTTTTAAATAATATAAGCAGACCCTATGACTAATTGTTTTACCTAAAAAACGGTTCCCCTAACGTTTTCATCAGTCATCAACTTCACCTAGTTTGGGAACATCCGATAAAGCATATAAAATTCTTCATCATTACCCAAACAAAAATAAACCAATGGGAAAGTTCATCACTATTACATCATGTTTATCCTGAGAAAAATTAATTTAAAATATTATAATTAGTAATAATATATTATAATTAATTTAAAAATATATAGAAATTTAATTTGAAAATATATAGAATTTAATGGATAGTTATTTAGTTTTTTTGTGGTTTAGAATTATAAGATTTTATTTATCATGATTTTGTATCATTATTAACTAAAAAAATAAAAAAAAATACATAAAAAAATCTAAAATTAAAATAAAAGTTATGATAATGAAATTAGTATGATTCGATGTCCATATGTTAAATATAAAAATGAGCGATTTCTTGAAGTTGATGAAGTTAAGTATCACCTTATCTCTAGTGATATTCTTTTGAGTTATAAATGTTGGTATTATCATGGAGAAAATATTGATAATACTCATGGGAAAGAGATAAATAAGAATATGAGTGGATTACATATATCTTATCATAATGTACAGACATAAAATATGTTTCATTGTGTTGAAGATGAACTACATGAGGATGATCCTGAAACCTTTAAAAAACTTCTAGAAGATGCCGAGAAACCGTTGTATCCAGAATGTAAAAAATACACTAAAATGTTGGGATTGGTTCATTTGTACAATGTGAAGGTAAAACATGGTTTTCCTGACATAGGATTCACATAATTACTAAATCTATTAATAGATATGTTTCCTGAGGGTATTGAATTGTCATCTTCAATGTATGAAGTGAAGAAATCTCTTACTCGCTTTGGCATGAAATATCATAAGATTCATGCTTGTCCAAATGATTACATTCTTTATAGAAAATAATATGAGACATTAGATGATTGTCCAATGTGTAAAGAATTGAGATGGAAGCATGTTACAAATGAGACAACACCTAAGAAAGGCATGTCCGCAAAGGTTCTTTGGTACTTTCCTCTGATTCTTCACTTTCAAAGGTTGTTCAAAAGTAAAGAGACATCAAAGATATTGACTTGGCATTCAGATAATTGATCTGATGATGGGGTGCTACGTCATCCTTGTGATTCTCCAAATTGGAAAGTAGTAGATAATTTATCCCCTCAATTCGCATCTAATCTACACAATCTTCGTCTTGCCATTGCTTCTAATGGAATTAATCCACATAGTTCCCTCAGTAGTAGATATAGCTGTTGGCCAGTAATTATGGTAACATACAACCTTCCTGCCTAGTTGTGTATGAAAAAAAATTGTGATGTTAACATTATTGATCTCAGGACCGAAATAACTCAGAGTTTATATTGATGTATATTTGTAGCCTTTGATAAATGATTTAAAGATGTTGTGGAATGATGGTGTAAATGATTACGATGCACATAAAGAATAATACTTTAACTTGAGGAGGGTCCTTTTATGGACAATTAATGATTTTCTTGCCTATGTGAACTTATCAGGACATGCAACAAAAGGTTACAAGGGATGCCCTATATGTAGTGATGACACTTCTGCAACTTATCTTGTTCACGGATGAAAGATTCTTATAGAAGACATAGAAGATTTTTTCCATCTGGACACAAGTTTAGATACCAAAAGAAACCGTTTGATGGCGAAGAAGATTATGATCATGCACCCCGACCTTTGCGAGGTGTTGAGATATTAAGGCAATTGAATGGTATGACATTCAAACGATATGGAAAGATGAAAAAAAGAATACTCACTAAGGTAGGGAAACGAAAGAGATCAACTAATAAAAAGGGTGAAAATGAAAATGTTACTGAATCAGTAGACCATGGTTGTTGGAATAAAAAAATCAATATTTTTGGAATTACCTTATTGGAAAGACCTACACATTCATCACATCTTAGATGTCATGCACATTGAGAAAAATGTATGTGAAAGCTTGATTGGTACATTACTTAACATACTTGGAAAAACGAAGGATGGAATTAAAACAAGACTAGATTTAAAGAAACTAGGCATACGACCTGAATTGGGTCCAAGGGTGGAAAATGATAAGAATCGAACATACTTGCCACCAAAATCATATACAATGTCAACAAAAGAGAAGGATGTGTTTTGTAAATGTTTGGCATGTGTGAAAGTTCCTAATGGTTACTCATCCAACTTAAGAAATTTTGTGTCTATGGCCGACAAGAAACTTTATGGATTGAAATCACATGACTATTATATCTTAATGCAATAGTTATTACCAGTTGCTATTAGATCAATTCTTCCAAAACATGTTCGATTATCAATAATTCATATTTGTTCATTGTTCAATACAATATGCAAGAAATCTATATCAATTGGCGAGTTAAACTCTTTACAAAAAGATGTTGTAGAGACTTTGTGTCTAAGTGAAAAATATTTTCCTCCTTCTTTCTTCAATATAATGATTCACTTGTGTGTTCATTTAATTCGAGAGGTTCAATTGTGTGGTCCTACTTACTTAAAATGGATGTATCCTTTTGAGAGATATATGCAAGTCCTTAAAGGATATGTAAATAATAGAAATCGACCTGAAGGTTGCATGGTGGAACGTTACATTATTGAAGAGGACATTGAGTTTTGTTTTGAATACTTTAGTGGTTGCATAGAAATTGGGAATCCTACGCATAAGTTGTTCTTAGAATGTCACATGATCCAAGTAGGTAACCCTATGCTTGGTGGTAGTAAGAAATTGTTTTTTGTTCACACTCGATGGGAAAAAGCACAACGAATCATTTTGGTAAATAACCTTTCCATTTATGAAAAAATTGTTTTTTATTAACTATTAATAATGATATCTACTTGATATATCTTTAATAACATTATAGGATGCATTTAAACTTATTAAAGATCGATCCTTGTTATAAAAAAAAAGGAGAAAAATGGTTGTATGATGAACATAAGCGAGAACTTCATTAGTACTTCTATGCAATGTTTTAAAACTTTGCTTTAAACACGTTTCATGTTTTTGTATACATAGATTCGAGATGAACTCAAGAAACCCAATCATAAAATAACAGAAAGTTTAGAATGGCTTGCACATGGTCCAAAATTCGATGTCAAATCATTTTCTAGTTTCACAATTAATGGATCAAGGTTTATGACTCAAGTTAGGGACAAAGTCCGAGTAAATAAAAATAGTGGTGTGAAGATGGTTGCACAAACTATGCAATTTTCCAGTTCAAAAGATGGTAATCCTGTACTTTTTGATAGAACATATTATGGTATAATTCAAGAGATTTGGGAATTGGATTATGAGGTCTTCCATGAATCAGTTTTCTTATGTGATTGAGTCAAAGATGTTATCAATGTTGGATATAAAATAGATGATTTTGGATTTACCCTTGTATATTTATCTAACATAAGTCACACTGATAATCCTTTCACATTAGCACTTAATGCAAAACAATTATTTTACGTGAGCGATCAAATTGACACAAGATGGTCTGTTGTGTTAACGCCTCCACAAAAAGAGTTTTACCATTTTGATGCTTTAGAAGATGATGACCTTATGATGGATACATTATCCAATATTAGTAATTTCTCAAACAAATTGCCTAATGTATGTGATGATCTAGTTGATGACGATGATTCTTCATCATGGACTCGAAGTGATTGTGAAGGAATATATGTATACGATCAATAACTTAATTAAACATAATGTATGTTATATTTTGTTCTAATAACCCTTGGATGTTTATATATATGTTTGTTCCTAAAATTGTCAATTAATTTATATTTCTTCATTGTTTGCAGATATTTCATGGATCCTCGGGTAACAAAGCTTGTAGATCCAAATGATCCATTGGGGTATTTGAAAAGAAGGGGTTGGGCGAATATACTTGATGCTCCACTTAACCCAGATGATATAATACCCATTCTATTTGATGGTACTAGTAATCCAATAGGGGAAAATGGCCAACAATTGAAATCCTTTATTGGTAGACTTGTGAAGTCAAGTATACCAATCAATATAAATGATTGGCCTCAAGTTGACAAAGCTGAAAAGTTAAAAATATGGAAAACCATTTGTGTAAGTCTCTTATATTTTATAACTAATTACATATATTATATTTTTTTGTATTATATCTAATCTTTTGTAGTTTGTTTTTATAGAATCGTTATAAAGTCGATGACACTTGGAAGAGCAAGTGTTATAAGATTGCAAATAAGGCGTGGAAGGATTACAAAACTTCTGGATTGGCAAGAAATTATGTGTTTCCATATTTGGAACCATTTGATGAATTTCAAATTATTAGGGAAGAACATCAGAATATACAAATGCATAGTATTCTTCCTAACCGTACTGGGAGGTCTTCAAATCCTGAAGTTATATATAGAATGGTATTATTAATTTGTATTAATTTATAAATATCTTTATATTTATTTTCCTCAAATTTAAGTTGATGTCATGGTTAATAAATTTATTTAATTTATGTAGAAAGCTAAATTGAGTAAACCAGTTACCTGATCTGAATTGTACATAGAAATAAAGACTCCCAAAATCAAGAAGTCAAGACCAATGACTATGCGAGGAGAAGAATAATTAAATAAGTTGGGTAGTAATTCGGTTGACACAAAGTTCATTTGATTTTTAATAATTGATGTAATAATGTATGATATGTTTATTTGCTTTATTATTTGTAGAGAGCTGTTTAAGAACAAATATCCAAGGATGAAATAATCGAAGAGCCTGGGAAAGATGCTATATATCATGCATTCGGACATGAGCTTCCTAGTTGTGTTAGGGGAGGTAGCCAATATGATGGTTATATGGAGTATTTTAACATTCCAAAACAAAAGCCTCAGATGGTTAGTAAGAAGAAGTACAGTAAAATATAAGAAGAACTCAACTCCTTTAAGGCCTCAATGTTAAGTGAGATTTTCACTTTAAAAGAATATCAAGCACAAGTCATGTCACGCATAACATAATACTACAATCAGGGTATGCCATATGGGCCAGGCATGCAACCATCCATGCCAGGCATGCCATTGATGCAATCTCATGATGCTTAACCTATATCTAGTATGGGATATAGTCATCCTATTGGTCCTCCCTTTATGCCAAGAATGCAGATGCAATCAAGTAGTGGTTCATTTTCTCCAATGAAATCTGTGCATTCTTACCATCAATCACATCACGATGAATGTTTTGGTGAAAATGTACATCCAATAGCTACCCCACATGAGAGTCCTCCTCTATTTGATGAATCATATATGGTAAGATTTTAATTTCTGGTGTAGATAATCTATTATTTTTATTTTTTATTATATGTTTTATTTATTATATATAACACTTAAATGCTTTACAAAATATGAATTTTTTGTTGAAACATCCTTCATCAATGGACTTTGTTGTTATTGGAACGGTACAACAATTGAGTGATGCTTAGATGATTCATAATCAATATTTAACAAATCATTGGAAAATAGTAATTAATCAATCATTGCTCCATGATTATCCACTACCTGTTCCTTCTGATGCTACCACAGTCCAAGAGGTGGTTGGACAATATGTGGCTTGGCCGTCGATTCAAGTTGTTCTAAATTTTGATATGGTACTATTTTTTTACTTAAAAGATAACACTTTTTTTACTACTATTATTTTATTATATCTTTTATTGTTACTAACATACATAATACTTCTTCTTTAGTCTATTATACCAGAACTCTTAAATGTGGCTCATTTAAGAGATACGAAGCAAGTATCTCTTGGTAAATCTATGTCTAGTGGTCAATCATAGCGCACTAAGTCATTCAAGAATATGCCTTGGAAAAAGTATAGTTATGATATTGCTTTAAACTTTAGCAGAAATCTTCACTCATTGATGACTATTGTTGCGAGGGAATCTAGCATGAATGATGGATGGACTGTGCCACTTCCTATAGAAATTTTTGGTGTAGACATCAACAAAACTTATATATCGATCGAGTGCATATTGCAACTATTTGAATATCAAATTATCGATTTAAGTATAATTCAAGTGTGGACAAGGTGAGTCCTCATTGAATAAATTTCTTTCATTTATATAGAACATATATAATTATATTTATATTATCTAATTACTTATATATATTTATTTTATATAGGGCATGTTATTATCTACTTCAACATAATCACTCATCACATTTAGCAATGTTCTATGATCCTTCATATTTCAATCAATATCAAGAGAAGGATGTTAGCATCAGAGCTAAATAATTATGTGATAGGGCATTAATGCTTAACAGAAATCAAAAGTTGATATTCCCTCAACCACTAAGGTTTGAACAAGGCCAAGATTATTGGATGTTGGTAATCCTTGTTTTGTTCAATAATCATGCTTGGTACTGTGACTCAACTTCCATAGAACTGAGTAAAGATGCAAAAACAGTTGTTGAAATGTAAGAGTTATAGCTATCTATTTTTCTTCTATTGTTCTTTGTAATATTTAATAAAAAAAATAATCGTTTTAAACTTTGATAGGGTATGGAAGTTGTGGAACAAGTTTAGGGGCATTGCTCTTAAAAAATCTCATAAGCTTATATCGCATAAAGTTATGGTATGTAAAATGAATATTAATAATTTTATTAATTTTACTATTGAATAATAAAGATGTTCAAATATGAAAAATCATGTACACTTGTTTTTTGTAGGTTCCACAACAAAATAATGGAGTCATGTGTGGTTATTATGTCATGAAGTTTATGAGCAAAATCATCACAAATATCAAAATTCCAATTGAAGATGTGGTAATATCTTTTACCAATATACATTTTTAACATATATGAGTTATTTTCTGTGAATTCATGAAATTACATTATTATTTTGATTTTAAATACATGTAGTTCTTTGGTTGGAACAAGACGGGCTATGAACCGCAAAATTTTGATGATCATCACACGAAGAATCAAGAGAATATTATGATGATCTTAAATAGCATATGACAACATAACAATAATTTTTATAATACTTGCTCTCCTTGAAATAAAGTGGGAATATCACAAAATCAATGACACTTTGAGTTAAGTTAACTATATATATGTATTCTATATACATTTTTTTTGTAATAAATTTAATTATATTTAAATTTTCAATTATTTATATTATTATTTATACTTTGTTAAATAGATTTTGGTTTTTTATGCTATATGTGATCGAATATAGGTTATTAGTAGAGTAGAAAATGAGTACAAATATATAAAAAAAATCAATATTTATTTTAAAGTCGGTTCATGTGTTGAACCAACTTTAAATGTAAATTCAGTTCAATGCATGAACCGACTTTAATGACCCATTTTATAGTAGTGTATAATCCCCTGCTATTCCATTTAGCTTTCTTACTTTCTTGCTTTCTTTCTATTCCATTTTAGATACATCTAGCCATTTGATAACTGTATTTTATATAGTTATTTTCATCTATTTTATCAATTATAATTGCAATATTCTTTACATTTTTGGTTAATTTTAGTTAAATAAATTAATATTCACCTTTTATATGTTAAGAAATACATTTTTAAGAAAATTAAATAATTTGTATCGAAAATGTACTTAATTGCAAGTTTTTGTCCAAAAATCTAATTTCAAATAAATGTGTGCTTAATTGCAATTTATAAAAGTTAAAAATACAATTTAAATTAAAATTGGGCTTGATTGCAATTAAAGAAAGATTAAAATGAAATTTGAATTAAATTTGTGGGTCAAAATGAAATTAATAAAAATTGAATTTTCTGTGCAGGAGAAGAATGTCACACGCACCACTCAACGCGCCCATCACTCACCGTTCGATCATCTAATCAACGGTCCAGATTTGGCGAGTGCATTCCAGACGAGACAAAAGCACGTGCTCGGTATATTTCTCGCACTGCTCAGCGTGTCAGTGGGGCCCACCTGCTGCGTAGGCCGGCGTGCAGAGTGGGACCCATATGTCGGCTGCGCAGAATTCCCCCGAGGCGCATCGCTGACCGTTGGATCACCTGAACGGTCCAGATTGAAGCGCGTGGAACCAAGCTGTCGCGCATCGAACCGTTTGTCTAAAAATCGTGTGCAACGCGGTTCATCCAAGCGGCGTGCACCCTCGAGGTTTACTGAATACGAAGAAGCCACGTGTCTACTTGATCTACAAGCCTATAATATTATGACACGTGTCTACTTGATCACGCCCGTGTTGTAGCCTTGTCTCCCGTGCGACAATCCTTCGCACGCCCGTTTCCCGCAGCCAATGAAATGCTGCCATGTGTCTGCATTAAAACCTTATAGCGAATCAGACGCTGACACATGGCATGCACTTTGAATTTAAAATGCAGAACGGCGCCTCTCTATCTACGCATGAATTTAATTAATATTTTCGATATCGAATTTCGATACGCGTGATTTTCTTTTTCGATATAAAATTATTACGTGTTTTTATTAAAAAAAAATAAAATAAAAAATGTGTGGGCATTTGAAAACTTAGAACTTAATGAATCTTATTAAATTTAATTCTCATAGAGATATAGTGAATTAATTTAACGAGGTGTGTTTATACGGAGCTCGGAAGAGATGTATGAATAAAAATAGAAGTTTTCGGTTGACAAATTAAATGTACTAAAAAAATATAAATCAAAAGAAAATGACATTATTTGAGTGGATTAGTTTGGTGAAAAATTGCAATCCTAGATTTCTTTTATTTTTTTATGTTACTTTTTTCTTAATCAACGATTATTTTGAATAAAATTAGAAAGAAATAATTTTAGTACTCAACAAACTATAGTAACAAATCTCTATGGGAACGATCTTTACTTACAAATCTTATTACTTGTGATCGTGTATACTTGCACGTTTTTATGTTCTCTTTTAGAGACAACAAGTTTTTGGCGCCGTTGCCGGGGATTTGTTTACTATTTTCATTATTGATATTAATACCAATCAATCTGATTTTAATTCAAAAAAAAAATGAAAAAAAAATTTCTTGTTTTTTTTTATTGTTGCGTGTTTAGTTTAATTTTCAATTTTCTCGTGGGTTGAGATTTTGTTTGACACACAAATCTTAACTCTCAAAAAGAAAAAAAAAATTTGCTTATTTTTGGTTGTGTAATTTATTTTTCAATTTTCTCGTGGGTTGAGATTTTGTTTGACACACAAATCTTACCTCACAAAAAGAAAAATAATTTTTTTTTGCTTATTGTTGGTTGTTTATTTTATTTTGCAATTTTCTCGTGCGTTGAGATTTTGTTTGACACACAAATCTTAACACACAAAAAAAAGAGAAAAAAAAACAGAAAAAAATAATAATTTTATTTGCTTGTTGTTGGTTGTTTATTTTATTTTATTTTTATTTTTATTTTCTCGTGAGTTGAGATTTTGTTTGAAAAATCTAAACAGTGGAGGCCTACTTGCATTACCACCATATCCCAAATCCATTAGAGAGAAATGTATGTGTGTGATAAACGTGTTAAACAAATCAATACTCGAATAGTTAAGCCCTAAAGGGTGCACCAACTATGATAACAATTGAAAGAGTTCAAGACCTAGTAAACAACTAGGGTAAGGAGATATTGACTCATTAAGGACTAATCCTTAACTTGCAAGCAAAAAAAGATATGCACTTAACAAATGACTACAACAGTAGTAAATAATAATCATAGGTAGATAGAAAACTTTAAGAAACATATATTTTATTTAGTAAAGATAAGGTAAGTAAAGAATATTAAAGCTTTCTAATCAGAGTTTAAAGTTTATTAAATTGTAACATATACAATTTAAACATAGATTGTACTAACAAACAAATGGAGCATGCATAACACAAGATGTAATGAGGTAAACTCACATAGAAATCCTATCTATATGGTAAAATCCTCGGGTTTCTTATGAAAACCACTCAATAGTAAACAAATTCACTAAGCAATAAAACCATTACAATTTAAATAGAAATTAAACCAACAATACTTCTATTAGTTGGGACCTATATCTGAATCGCCTATTGCTGCAACAACCTGATCCGACACATGAACATATCTTTCCTTCAAAGCCAATACTACCCGATGTGGTGTGATTAGTAACTAAAGACTAGTAACGTGTAGTAAAGTGAATAATCAATTTGTGAGGACCAACCTCACGTGCCAGAACAAACTTGTTGTACAAATTTTGTATATTTTTAAATAGCTTACAAGTGCACAAATCTTATAGAAAATGATAAGTATACTTCCAAGGTTGGTCGAAAGATGAATCACATGGTTTAAATAATTCAAAAAATTATTAAAAATAAAAATATAAATATAAACATGCTGTCACGATTTTTTGGTTAGGTAAATTCTAAGCTAATAACATAAAATAAATGATAGATTGAATAAAATAATTGGAAAATAAACATTTATATTTAGTTGAGAATTTATGGGATAGATTAGTTAGTTAATCATATTTCTTCAATATTAATTAGTTAAAGATATGAATTAAGATTATTGATTTTCTCTTATAAATACACATAGAAGATTTATTAGGTCTACCATTTTCTATTAATTAAAATCACTTAGTGCCTTAGGTCAGATCTACTAGTTAATTTTAATTAAAGTATGATTATTTTCTAAGAAATTAATAAACCATTTAATTGATGCCTTTGGTCGGGTCTAACAATTTAAATTCTTATTAAGATTTGAAAGTTAGGTTTATGATTTAAGTATGTGGAAGCTAACTTTTAGATTTTAAAAACTACTACAAAAAATTATTTCATCAATATAATTTTCAATAATAATTCTTATAAAAATCTTTGAAATAAAGCCCTCTAAAGATCTAAATAATCAAATCCAAAATCGAAGATTTGAATCTAAATCAAATTTAGATAATTAAATCTTAAATCTAACTCATATGTTTATTATAAAAAAAATACTTTATCAATATATTTTTCTTTTGCAAACTTTGTTTAAATCTTGATGAACAAATATAAATTAATTTATTTTATAATGTAAGTCTTTTTGTACTTATGTAAGTTGATTAGCTTCCCGTGTGCCAAAACACAATGTTTGTTATTTTACTTAGTGCTTTTATCTTCCTCTATATAAGGTTGATTACTGTGGATTAATGATTCACACATGTACATAGTTTAGGTACACTTTGTATGCAAGGATGTTTACACACACCATGGGACTGGTTTTCGTAGTGTGCATACTAGGTAGTTGACGTTTTTACTAATGGTTTTTGGTAGGTTTCGAGGATATTTAAGGATAATACTTGGCATTTTTGGAAATAGAAAAATGCAACTTTTTAGCACCTTTTCCACCTCCCTTGGCAAGGTGGTAGGCAAGGTGGCCGATGAAGTGTCCGATGAGTTAGAAAAATCAAGCCTTATAAATACCCTATTCATTTCTCTCTTTTACCCCTTGTTCAAGAGCTAAAATTCTACCAACTTACGCACTGAGATTTATATCTAATTTCAAAATTATTTTAGAGAGCTTATATTTAAGAATGTCTAATTTTAATGAGTTTAGTAATCAAATTTTAATTTGTGTGAGTATGTGGTTTGATTGTGTGTCTCCAGTACGCGATTTGATATTAGTTGTAGACTGTGTGTCCTGTGAGGTTGTGAGTTGATACACTTACTATTATAGATCAATGGTTTCCAATCACATCACATTAGGTGGTGGTGGCTGTGGAGGACAGTAGGGGTTGAGTGTTGAACAAAATAGTTATGGAAATAGTAAGTAAAGAGCAGTAGTAGACGGTTTGGACAGAGGTCTTAACTTGTAGAGGTAATAGTGGTTTTACTGTGTATTAATGTTATAACATATTTACTGTTTAGTGAATTTTTTGTTGTTGTGTTATCGCCTTAAGCAACCTAAGAATGTTCTATATATATATGATCTCTATATGGGTTTACCTTGCTATATCGAGTGTTATGCATGATATGAGTTTGTGTTAGTACAATCCAAGTTTAAGGTGTTTATGTTTCAACACACTTTTAGCTTTAAATTTAATTAGAAAGCATTTGTTACTTTTGCCTTTGATATTATACTGTTTGTGCTTTTGTTATATGAACTATATAAGTGTTATACTATTTTGTTCCTTTCAAGTTAGGGTTGAGTCCTTGTTTCTCCTTACTTCATGTATCGGGTCATGGACTCTTTTAATTGGTATTAGAGTAGGTGCACCCTTTTGAGCTTAACCACTTTGGTGTTAATTATGTTAACTCTCTTGTTCACACATAGACCTTTTCTCTGATGGAGTCAGGAGAAGGATGTAATGTAGGTCAATCTCCATTTTTTGATGGGTTGAATTGTGCCTATTAGAAATAAAAAATGAGGGACTTTTTGAGATCCCAAGAAAACCTTGTTTGGTTCTTTATTAAAGATGGCTAGACTTACCCAACAAAACCCTACCCGATTATACCATGATTTCTAAAATATGATATAGTTGATGAAAGAAGAAAGCATGGAAACTAAATGGAACAATAAGGGTTTTAATGAAATTATTAGGGCTGTGATGCCTGATGAGTTTAGAAGGGCTCAGAGTTGTAATTCTTTAAAACAAGCTTGGGATATTTTGAAGACTACTTTTGAAGGTACATCAAGTATCAAAAGATCCAGAATTCTAAAGTTGAATAGAGATTTTGAACTCTGTATCATAGAATATGATGAAACCTTTGGCAAATTCTATACTTGCTTTACAAACATTGTCAACTATTCCTACAACTTGGGTAGGCCTATTAGCAAGAAAAAATAGATAGAGAAAACCATAGTGGGCATACATTATCGATTTCATGCCAAAGTTACTGTGCTTAAGTCCATGTATAAGCCTAGTGAACTTACTATTAATAAGTTAGTTGGTGAGTTGCATGTCTTTGAACTTCATAACATATTGCTCAAACAAGTTCAAAATGGTGCAGAAAAGGGAAAGAGCTTCTTTCTCAAAATTACCAAGGAAAGTGGTAGTAATAATGATTCTGACCTTGATGAGGAGGAAATGGCATTCCTCATTCATAGATTTACCAAGTAATGGAGATAAAGGTGCTGATCAAGTTGATGTTCCCAATATTCTCAAGATCCTTTGCAAGGAATTGATAGTCCAAGGACTAGGGCAAAGACTAAGAGTATGAAGGAAGCTTTGTAAGGCTTGATCATGGAAGTGCAATACAAAGAGACTATGCTAAAAGATCAAAAACTAAATTCAAAGATTCTAAAGCTTCACTTAGGATGGTCTATTACCTTGTTATGCAAGGGATAAATTTGGAAGATCAAGTTGGGAGTAAAAATTGATTTAGGAAGTAATATTTTTGTTTTGGCTAATTATGGGCTTTTTATGTTTAGTAATTTTTATTTTATTTAATTGTGGGCCTTTTGTGTTTAACAATCCCAAGTTATACTTGGAGTGGGAAAGAAAGGTTGGATTTTCATAATTACTCTAGGGAGAAGAAAATAAAGCTAGTAGCCGTAGAATTTATAGATTATGCTGGTATATGATAGGATCAATTGGTGGTCAAAGGCAAATAAATAGTGAGAGACTTATTCGATCATGCGAAGAGATGAAATTGGTGATGTGTAAGAGGTTCATACCTAGCCATTACTATAGGGATCTATATAGAAATTTGCAAGGGTTGGTCCAAGGTTCCATGATTGTAGAAGATTATTATAAGGAGATGGAAGTCACCATGATTAGAGCAAACATAGAGGAAGATAGAGAAGCGACAATGGCCAGATTCATTACTAGTTATATAGGGAAATTGCTGATGTGGTTGAATTGCAACATTATGTAGAAATGGAAGAACCATTAAACAAAGCCATCAAAGTGGAGAAGCAAATAAAGTCCAAAAGGTTCAGATCTAGTTCCTCCTCTAGTTCTCCGTGGAAATCAACTTGGAAGGGAAAAAAAGTTACATTTAGAACAAAAGGTGAAGCGATTTCAAAAAATTCTATTGTTGCTCCTAAAGGTAAGCCTAAAACAAAAAATCCTACTTAATCATGTTATATTAAGTGTTTTGAGTGCCAAGGACTCGAGCATATTGCTTCTGAATGCCCAAACAAAGGGTTATGGTTGTACGCGATAATGGAGAAATCAAGAGTGCTAGTTCTAGTGACGATGAAGTACCACCATAGGAGTATTGGTCTAATATAGAATTTGAAGAACCTATGCATGGGAAATTACTTGTCACAAGGAGACCCCTTAATATACATGCTAAGAATGAAGGAGATGAGGAGCAACGTGAGCATATATTTCACATAAGATGTCATATGAAGGATAAGGTATGCACAATTATTATTATTAGTGGGATCTGCACTAATGTAGCTAGTATTTTGTTGGTAGAAAAGTTGAATTTGAAGTGGAAAAAGAATTCCAAACCGTACAAGCTACAATGGATGAATGATTGTGAAGAAGTGAAGGTTAACAAACAAGTTTAGGTTCCTTTTTCAATTGGCAAGTATGAAGATAAGGTTCTTTGTTTTTTTGATACCAATGTATGTTGTTCATATTTTTCTTGGGAAACTATGGTAGTTTGATCGAAGGTGATGCATAATGGGTATAAAATCGATACTCTTTTGAAATGAACAACCAAAAAGTTGTATTAGCCCCTCTCAAACCATTACAAGTTTATGAGGACTAGATTAGGATAGTAAGAGGAAAATCAAGGTGATGATCAAGTTGATGTTCCAAATATTCTCAAGATCCTTTGGAAGGAATTGGATGTCCAATGACTAGGGCAAAGAAAAAAAAGGATGAAGGAAGCTTTACAAGGCTTGATCATATAAATGCAATACAAAGAGGCTGTACTAGAAGAACCAAAAACTAAATTCGAAGATTCTGAAGCTTCATCAAGGATGGTCTATTACCTTATTATGCAAGGGATAGATTTGGAAGATCAAGTTGGGTGCAAAGATTGATTTAGGAAGTAATATTTTTATTTTAGTTAATTATGGAATTCTTATATTTAGTAATTTTTATTTTATTTAATTATGGGCCTTTTATGTCTAGCAATTTTTATTTTAGTGAATTGTGGGCTTTTTATGTTAAGTCTTTTAGTCTTTAATTTTTAAGGTTGGATTAGGCCCAATTCATTACTAAATAGGCCCATTAGGCCCATTCCATCTAGGGTTTTTTCTTTTAGGGTTTCTTGCTTATAAGGAAGAAGAGTTATGTAATTTAGAGGCAAGTACGAATATTTATTAATGAAAAGAAAATTTTAGAAAGCTTCTTGCTTTGCCTTCTTATGTTCTTGATTGAATACTTGAATCTGACTTATCAAAGCGAATGATCATCCTTTATGGCATCTTATGGTTGGGGTATTAAGGAATTTTTTTCCTTAGGGTTTTAATATGATAATCTTCAATATGTTCTTAGCAAATCAATCATTTCTATTCCTTTGATTTTGTGGGTTCCTAGGTTGTTTGCCTAAAGGGTCCGCATCACCATGTTTTTCAGGAGGAAGAAACCTTCTTTTGGGACTACTGAAAGAGATACTTATAGTTCCAAAATATCAAGATCTACTCGAGATGATGTAGATTGAGATAATATTTGTGAGAAATTGAGTAAAGATCACTTAAATGAAATTAGGTGCTTTGAATGTGGAAAGTAAAGACACATTGTTGCTCAGTGCTTTTAGAAACTAAAATGCACAAACAAATATGCAATGAAAGTTGAGTTCATTATTGCAAACAGTACCAGTAGTAATGATAATGATGATACTAACTTTATGGCTTTTGTTGCCTCTGGTAGTATCATTGATCCTCCCACTACTATCTTATATATTCAAGAAGAGATTATTAAAGATGATAAAGTCAAAGATGAAAAAGGAAAATTGCTCGATTCTTACAATGTTTTAATCTTGGAGCACATTTAGTCTAAAAAGGATAAGAGAAAGGCTATGTAGAACCTTGAGGAAAAATAATGTGAGGTTAGCATGTTGAAGAAAACTCTAGAGGAAAGGGAGTCCTCTGTTGATGAACAACAACATGGTCTCACAAGTAGGTGTGATGTCATTCAAAAAAGGTATGATGATTTGCTGGAAAAGTGTAATGCAAATCACGAGGAAGTTGAAAAGCTTAAGGAACAATTAATGGTTCCTACTTGTGGTACAACTACTCAATCTCTACCCAGTCCTATGCCTACTCTTGATCTAAAGAATGAAATTGAACAAATAAAAAGGTAGATAGTTATTCTAGAGGATTGAAAAGATCATTTGATTGGAACACTTTACCATTTCCATTGACAAAGTGTTTATAGGTTCAAAAATGTAAAATGAAATGATTATTAGTGCCAAGTTTTTTGGAGAGAAGTATAGAATTGGGTACAGTAAGGGATTTCAACTTCAACAGGTGATTCTACTAAGTTTTTCAAAGCTTCCAATCAAGAAGCAATGTTAAAGTCTACCACTACAACTCTAAGAGGTGAATAAGTTTCATGGTCTTAGCTTGATTCTCCTAGCAAGGTGAACCTTTCACCTAAGGCTAACAATTCTTGTCACTCTAGTGGTGGTTCACTGCCTTTACTTACTATCACTCTCACCTATCACCATTGTGGTGAGCTTGGGTACTTGAGATCACATTATGGGAAAGTGGCTTCTCATCCTTATGTGAAATTCAATGTGTGTGCTTCTTCTTCTTCTCCTATACAGACTATTCCTTAGAGTTAGGGACCCTATTGTTGTGGCATGTTGGCCATATTGCTAGGCAGTGTCCAGATTTATGAGGAGTACAACTCGAAGTTCTCTACCTTGCTCTTCCCCATCTTCTTTGTTAGAATGTAGCTATTATGGTTCATCTGGGCATGTTCATGTAGGTTGGATTATGCACCTTAGGCACAAAGTTAAAAGAAATAAATCTATCTCAAAAGCCCACCTTGCCCTATTTATATGGATGATTCATTTGTATTTTATAGAGATTTTAAGCAAAAATAAACAATAAGTTTCATAGACTTCTCATGCTAATATGAGTCAGAGACTATCTCCTAGTTTAATTTTCCTTCATAAATTCTTTAAATGGAGGGATGTTGTTTGATCCCTATATTTAGTTGATCTGTTGGGGTAGATCTATCTATATTTTTTCCCATCTTTGTTTGTCTTATCTCTATAAGTGAATTTTTGTTTGCTTGTTATCTGCATGCTTCTTATTTTCTTGTTCATGAATATATCTCTATTTCTTCTTGTTTCATTAACTTATATAAAGCATTAACTTTTTTACTTGATGTTATGCCTCACTATTTGTTATGTTACTAGATTCTTCATTGCTTACTATTTACTTCTTCTTTTGTGGCCTTTTTCATGAGCATCATGTCACATGTTTTCATGTTGTATAGTCATTATAGTAGGTTTCTTTGGCTATGGTCCTTTCTTTCTTATGACATGACATTTAGAATGCTTCTCGTCTATCTTACTAGGTTTTACATTCTTGTACCTAGCATATCATGTGTTGATTATTTGTTTGTCTCGTCTATCTCACATGTTTTCTATCCTTCCTTTACCTATCTTTCCCCCCTTATCCTTCTACTTTTCCTCAGTTGTTTCTTTGAAGTTAACTTATATAGTTTTCTTTCTTCTTTCATTGTTGATGCTCATGTTATTTTAGTTATGTCTATATCTTTCGTGTGTTTCTATGTTGAAACTTTTGTTTTTCTCACATGCTTAGTGGATTTAGTAGCATCTCTTGTTTCTTCCTTCTCTTAGGAATGTTACCTGTGTTTTTCGCTAGTTGGACTATTTCTTTGTTTCTCCTTACTAGCAATGATGTAAGTGCTGTTGTTATTCTCTTTTGAGACACTTTTCCCCTTCTTGTTAGGCTTAGATATGTTTTGAGTCCTTTCTTGTCATCTCACTTGGTAGTTATTATTTTTATGTTTGATGAGATTGACAGTTTCTTTCTCTTTGTTATGCTATTGCATGTAAAATGAAGTCTGGAAGGATCATGCTGATATATGCTTGGCATGCATTTAATATGACTTGAAGTGTGAATGTTTTGACACGTGTATTTCTTAAGAGCATGTATGGCTAAATTTTTCTTACTATTTTATCATAAATACATCTTTCCTTTTCACATGCTAGATCTTTGTGAATTTGTATAGTTAATTTGAGAAGCTTGTGTAAATCTCTCCCTTTGATGGTTTGTATTTCTCAAATAAGCTCTAGAATCCACCTTTAGTGTTTCTCGAGGTGAAATTATAGGTGCTGCTTGGATAGAAAAAATATTTAGGCCATCCTTAATTCGTTTGATCCTTTCTTACCACCATTGTTCACATATCCTTAGTCTTCCCTCTTTGTTCCATTATGTTATCCCTTCATTTCTTACCCCTAAACACTAGCTTAGCCCAAATTTTTATTTCAACTTACTTTTTACACACTTTGTTAAGCTTGTATGTTCTAGGTTTGTCTACTTTATCCTCTTATTTTTAATATATAAAAAATGGGGAAGAAGAGTGACAATGAAATGATGATTTAAGAAAAGGGAAAAATGAAGAAAATAAAAAGAAAAATACATATTGAGAATATTTTACTTTTAGAAAAAAAGGAGTGAAGAAAGAAAAGAAAAGAAATGCTAAATAATGAGAAGTATGAAAAAGGAAGAAGTGCTTGATTCACTAATTTTTTTGTATTACTCTCTCAACTTCATTGGTTGAAGTTTGATAAATAAAGTGAAAAGAAATCCTTGTTTAAGGGTATAAGTGTGATGGATATGAACCTATCCATTTGTTTTGATAAAAAAAGGTGTGTTGAAGCCTAAATATCTTTTATTTCCTACCCATTCCTTAGCCTTTCATTACATTCTCTGAAAGACCTATTGATTTCTTCTTTGGTTGGCACTTATTTTAGTAGAGAGAGTCTAATTGTGGACATATGAAGCTTGGTTCAACTTGAGTCTATATTTCAATTTGCTTGGTTTGCATAAGCTTATCATGATGGTATATAGAGTAAACAAATTTTGCATATCACGCATAATGCTTGTCAAAAAAAATTAGTCATACCTTTACATGAATGCATCATAGAGTGATGGACATATGGATATTTATGTTGAATGTATTGTTTATTCTTTATGGACCCTTTGATTTGTTGAACATGCTTTGTTTGCTTCCATAATTTTGTGTTTCTTATTGTCTACTATGTGTATATGCTTCTATGTTGGGGGTAATTACAAGTTGAATGCATAACATGTTTATTGTATCGCTTTTATACTTTTAGGGGGAGAGCTATATGTCTTGTGTATACTATCAAGGGAAGTGATATGTTTATTCTATTTCCTATTGTTTGTCCTATTTGTGAGTCTTTGTTTCTCTATTGCTCATGTGATACTTTCTTCTCTTTGACTTTACATTTTATGATACTATGGCTTGTTATATGCATTGTATGCAATCTTTTCTTTCACATGTTCACCTACATGTTTACCCTCTTCAGCTTCCTTTTTACATGCTTCTTGTTGTCATTCATTACCTAGTAACTATTTTTGGAATGCATGACATATGTTTTCTTGAGTAGAATGAATTGTTTTTTCCTGCACTTATCTTTCATTGTCCGTGCATTTAGTTTATTGCCTTTTGCATGCTTCTAACCTGCTAGTGTCTTGGTGCTTATCTATGTATTTTTTTCTTGACCAAAGAGGATTCTAAAGAATGATTTTTGACCAAGGAGGACTCTAAATAAAGACTCTTGACCAAGGAGGACTCTAAAGAAAGACTCTTGAGCAAGGAAAACTCTAAAGAAAGACTCTTGGTCAGTAAGAACAAAAATAAAGGAAAACCAATTTCAACAAGAACAAGAAAACTCAACAAGAAAACAAGAATTAGACTCTTAAACAATCTACTGCAATGTTCTCCTTTTCTTCTTCTTCTTCTTTTTTTTTCTTTTTTTACTGTTACTGTTGGTACTTTGAATTTAAAATTCACAAAAAAAAATTTGCAACCCCTAATAAACAAGAACCGAAAACAATGCAAAGCATTGCAAAAAATCTTCATCCCCTCAATAAGTGGTCTAAACGATGGAATTTGCGGTCCAAAATGGTATGGAACACAAGCAAATGCTATGTTGAGTTATAGGAATTGAAACAAGCTTCGATTTGATATATTATATTCATTTCGTTACCTGAGTCAAAAGTTATGGCTGTTTAAAGTTGCAACTCATATTTATCAATTTGTTTTTTGAAATTGCGAACAACAGCTCTCTTCTCCTTTTCTTTCATTTTTTTAAGAACAAAGATGGTTAAACATAGAAAATAAAGAATCAAGAAAAAGATACAAAGAATTCAAAGAAAACTATGAAACAAAATCCAAATATGAAAACAGCGATCACAAAATTGAAAGAAAACACAAGACTTAAAATGACAAAATTTCTGTTTTTTTTTTGTGATTTGTGACTCAAGAACGCAAACAACAATCAAAGGACGATTTTTTTTAAATCTAAAATTTAAAATAAAGATAAATAAAGATAGATAACCTGTTTTTAGCAACCAAGGCTTTGATACCAAATGATGCGAACCCTTTAGGCGAATAACCTAGGAACCCACGAACTCAAAGGAATAGAAACAATTGATTTGCTAAGAACGTGTTGAAGATGATCAGATTAGAACCCTAAGGAAACAAAGTCCTTAAAACCCAAACCTTAAGACTCCACAAAGGATGATCACTCCATTTGATAAGTTGGATTCAAGTATTCCATCAAGAACACAAGAAGGCAAAGCAAAAGCTTTATGAAGTATACTTTTCATTAATGATATTTATTCTTGCCTCCAAATTACATAACTCTTCTTCTATATAAGCAAGAAACCCTCACAGAAAAAATCCTAGATAGAATGGGCCTAATGGGCCTATATAGTTATGAATTGGCCTAATACAACCTTAAAAATAGAAGACTAAAAAACTTAAAATAAAAAGCTAACAATTCACTAAAATAAAGATTGTTAAACATAAAAGGCCCACAATTAAATAAAAGACTAAGACTTAAAATAAAAAGCCCACAATTAACTAAAATAAAAATTACTAACAATAAAAATCCATAATTTCATAAAACAAAAATATTTCTTTCTATTTATTCCTTGCAACCAATTTGACATTTTAGATCTATCCCTTGTGTAGGATCTTGAGAATACTTGTATGATCTTGAGAATCATTAGAATATTGGTTGTGAGTTATGAGTTGATACACTTACTATTACTGATCATTGGTTTCCAATCACATCACATTGGGTGGTGTTGGTTGTGGAGGATAGTTGGGTTCGAGTGTTAAACCAAATAGTTGTTGAAGTAACAATTGAAGAGCATCAGTAGGTAGTTTGGATGGAGACCCTGACTAATAGAGGTAATAGTGGTTTTATTGTCTATTACTATTACAACTTGTTTACTGTTTAAGGAATTGTTTGCTGTTGAGTGATTGTCTTAAGCAACTGATGACTATGAAAATAGAGTCATTAACACACTTTTTACTTAATATTTACTTATTTTATTAATAAATAGTATTTTTATGGCTAAAAAAATTAAAATATTAAATTTTTAGTAAAAAGGAGTGAAAATATAATTTTTGGAATTTTTCTGGAATTTTTAGGGATTTTTTAATGAATTTTTAACGTAGGACCAATTAGAAGCCACCACGTGGCATGCCACGC
Source organism: Hippophae gyantsensis (assembly GCA_030763125.1). Lineage (NCBI taxonomy): Eukaryota > Viridiplantae > Streptophyta > Magnoliopsida > Rosales > Elaeagnaceae > Hippophae > Hippophae gyantsensis. The sequence goes on along the minus strand of CM061032.1, from coordinate 36,627,631 downwards.
AAGCATATGAGCTGACTAAGCAAGCCACATGGACACCACGCAAGCATAGAGAGCGAATCACGTTGCACCGCGTGTTAAAAGGATGAAACATGCTCCATATGTGAGCACAACGTTCAATCTAAGTTCGGAAATCAGTTAGCGCACTATGACACGTGTCGATATGCTATTGCTTCGTGCGTTCCACCCGTGCACCACGCCATCCATTCCCATGAATCACTTCGCACCATGTGGTACTGACTCGGCGAACGTTGACTATGAATGGTCTCCCCTACCACGCAAGCATATGATTGGTTGAAATTGTCAGTTTTGCTTGTTTTGATCGTAGCCCTTGATTTAAAGTTGATCAGATGGTCCAAATCGCACCTGAGCTTTATTTAAGCCCCAAATCACTCCATAAACCCTAATTGCCCTCCATTAGCATAATTTTGGTCAATTTTTAGAGCTAAAAAGAGAGAAAAATACAGAAAAACTGAAGAAACGACACAAATTTGGTGGAGATTCAAGAGGAAATTAATTATACAATTCAATAGATTGATCGTATTTCTTTTTCTACTCTTTTCTTTATTAATTTTATGTCTTTCTTTATGAAAAATATGAGCTTTATGAACACAATTATGTGTAATTAATTTTTTAATCTAGGGATCTTATGAACCCAATTTTTACCATGTGATGATCTAATATTTTTTCCCCAATTATAATATTAATTTAATTATATTATTTAATCTGATTTTTATGCTATTAATTGTTTGGCCAACAATTTATCTACAGAGGCAATTAAATAGATTTGAGAAAATTATTTAATTGTTTATCTTGATTAAATAACATGCATAGTTTCTAGGCAGGGATGTATGATTCTTATGTGTGTGATCCATAATTGATGAACTTAATGAATAGTATGCAATTTAATTAGCATGAGAATGTGATTAAATTAATTATTATATGGTGTGTAGTTTACTTGAGAGAGGAATACATGCTAGGTTAGATTCAATTGATCATGTAATTAATTGATATTATATTGGGGGGATTAAGTATTCCTAGATATTTTCTCATATATCTTTTTAGTCATAAAATCTGATTTAATTAATTATTGCTATTTACTTTTAGTTATTTTAATTTTGATTTCTTAAGATATAAAAACACCAAAAAAATTGATTTTTATCATTTTTAGTTTTAAAAATTAGTTTCTATAAAAATAATCTCCGTGGGAACGATCTTTATTTATCATTATATTACTTGTTACGATATGTATACTTACGTATTTATTGCACACAATTTGTGTGGCAATCAACAACTCGAGGATGTTACCTTATAGATGCCATCTCTATATGGGTCTACCTCATTATATTGAGTGTAATGCATGATCTAAGTTTGTGTTAGTATATTCCAAGTTTAAGATATATATGTTTCAATATACCTTTAGCTTAAACTTTGATTAGAAATCATTTGTTATTTACTTTCTTTCTATTTGACATATAAAATCTACTATTAAAGTTTTTTTGCTTTTGATATTATGCTATTTGGGCTTCTACTGTGAGAATTGTATAAGTGTTATGTGGTTCAGTTGCTTGCAAGTTACGATCGAGTCCTTTTGGTGTTTTTCCCCTTACCCTCGTCATATATTGGGCCATGAACTCTTTCATATGAAAATTTTTTCCCTACTTTAATATTTTACAAGTATAACAACATTAATAATATCTAGTAGTATTTTCAGCTAAACATGCTTAATTTAATAAATGATCAATAAATTAAATACAGCATATAAAACAATACATAAAGATATTATTGAAAATAATACACTACAGAACTTTTGTATTATTTCCATTTCTAAAAAAATCCCAAATAGAATTACCAACACTATTTATTGAATTGAAAGTAAAACTACTAGGTAAACTATGTTCAACTCTCATAATGATTTTTATAATGATTGAATGGTCTTTTATACATCTTTAGAAAACACTACAAAGAGAGAGAAAAATGGATCAAATGGTTGAGTGCCATGGCTTACAATTATTCTACGCCATGACATGAGACAACCTATATGTGTTGAATTGCCCGATCAACAACTCCCGCACCATGGCACACAAAATACAACACCGCATCATGCATCTCCCTGAACTTCTGAAACCATATTTTCTTTGACACCCTTTTCAATTGTTTGGAACATATGTAAGATTTACATATGTTGACCTTTTTTTCTTCGACCCTAACTAATAGAGTGCTTTCAGCTTCTATTCTTTAAGTACTCATCACAACCCTCAACTAGCTTCTGGCTAGTTTTTTAGCAAAAAAGGTAAAAAACTAAAAAAAAACTAGAATAAAATTAAACTATCTTAAATCATTTCCATAGATTGACATAATTGCATTTAGCATATACAATAAGCCTTTAAACCCCTAAGTTACCCTAGTGGATAAGTTTAAGTCTTGTGAGGGCTTTCAAAAATGATACCCACAAACATCAAACTAAAAATTCAAAAATTAAAAATTCAAAAAATAACACATAAACAAAAATAAAATAACAATGAAGAATAACAAAGTAAAAAGAATAGCAAAAATTCTCATACTTTTTAATTTCTTCTGAGTTTACAACTAAAATCCATAACATAAGTTATTTTAATATTCTAAATATTTATAGTTTACTATAATAATGAGTGAAAAATCATACTCATATTCAAATCAAATATATATCAATATTAATTTGCCCACTTTCTGTGTATTAGAATCCAAATTCACTTTGACTCTAACCTCACAAGGTATACTCTCAATAATACTAATCTATTGGTTCAAGAACTCATTCAAAGATATATGCTAATATATTTTATGTAAAGAAATGGACTAATGAGTTCGCATATGTTCAAAGAAGAAAAGGCTCAAAGTAGGTAATATTATTGATCTCACAAAAGGAATTGAATGAAAGGATTTATAAAGAAATCAAATATTATCCTTGTGCATCAATCAAATTCATCAAATAAAAATTTCATGTTATATGCCCTTAAGATGTGAAGAAAATTCGATGACTTTTTAGGGATTTATTTCCAATTTTGTTTTGTGTTTAACCATTTTCACAACTTTTTAGGATATTTCTAGGTCATAGTATTTAGTTTATACTATTCATTTTTTTTCTCTTTTTTTAGGGAGGACTCATGTACAATTTGTACATATTTTTGTATGATACAATGAGTGGGTAGTTTTTGACTTTTCTTTTGTATTGGCTTAGGTAACCCTATTTGTATCTTATTTAGAAGTCATGCATGAATGTAGAGAAGGGCATACACTTTTAATTTCTACTTAAGTCATTCAATTTAAGCAATAAAAATAAATATATGATACTTTATTGGATGTAAAAATCCTATCATTTAATGCAAAGCTTATAGGGATCATCTAAAATTTAAAATTGATAAGAAGAGTGTTTAAAAGAGTAGAAAAAAATATTATCACTCCCAATGGGAAGATAATGGCTCAAAATATTCTCACGACATAGTCTTCACTATTTGATTCCTAAACACCGATTTTGGATTTATCGTAATTTCAACATTTTATCATAAAATACAAATTATGATAAAACCTAACTAATTACCACATTATTCTATGATGTGTTCAAGAAATTAATCTATCAATGCATATTAAATAAAAGATATGATAATTTTACAAAAAACAATTAAAATATAATTAAAATTCCTAAACCAATAAAAATAAATAAAATCACACAAAAAATAAATACAAATTTAAAAACAATGTAAAAATGTAAACATATGTTTAATAAAAAATTTAAATTAGCTTAGTTTTATAAATATGTAACTTTTCCCACCCTCAACCTAGAACATACATTACGTTTAATGTAACAATTATAAATTAAAGTGAAAGAGTAAAGAATAAAAAAGTTACCCTTTTGTTGAACGTGCTCAAGTATTAGTTTGAAATATAGGTGCATCCATAATTAATTTACACATAAAAAATGTGTACTTACAAATTTCAACAAATAGTTATAAAATTAACAATTGTAAACAATGTTCACATGATAGGAAAACAAAATAAAAAAAATAATTAACATAAAATAAAAACAAATATAATATTCAAAAATAATAAAACTAAAGTTCTCAAAATAAAATAAAATAAAATAAAATACATGAAAACTCATAAAAATCTAGAACAAATTTAGAGTTCATCCTCCATGTCATTTTAGATTTTATTCTTCAGGTTGTTGTTGTGATCTTTCATGATGTGTAATGGTATTGATACTTGGGTGTAACTAAATGACTTGTACCTACCTAAAGATGATTGAGTTGCAACCTATTCATTTCATAGAACAACCAGTTATGATTCATATGATCACGATATGGTTAATTGAAAAATGCAGTTTGGTTGGCAATGTAGGCTTGCTGATACTCTTCCATGTAGCTTATTCTTTTCCATAAATTATAAATTTCTTCTTTCATAGTTAATTTTGATGAAGGAATGGCCATTCTTTCCCTTTGCATTATGTTAGTACCAGAGGGGAGTTCATTAAAATAGGCCATATTTAACAATTCACCAATTTGAATTATAACTTCACCTTTTGAATGAGATACCCCCACTTTCTTAAATTAGTGACTAATTGAGGGAAAAAGTAACTCAAAGGGTGATTGTTTGTAGATAGCTTGATCTTGTGGTGAATTACATTGCCTACATCCATAGACATCTTTAGATGTAATAGCATACGATAAAATTGTCTTTACTCTATCAATAGAACTATAATGTCTAGTGGGTATCAATTTTGAACACAAAAGTATTGCCAAATGTGGGCAAACCTTATCTAAATACTTTCCTTCAAAACCCTTATGTTTTCCACCAGTATTATTCCATTCAACCCCTTCTAAAGTTAAGCTTTCAAATATTGTAGTATAATCAAGTTTATTTAAATATGTTTCATACTCACCCTACCCATTTACTAAATAATAATGAGAATTTATATCATTTGGTCCAAATGAGACTAGTACATCCCATACCTTAACTATATTATTAACAAAATTTGGAAGGTCAGCATATAATTCCCTAACAAGGGATTCAATAATACCATTAGGTTTTTTTAAATCAGTGATTCCCCAAATTGGACATTAGGCCCTAAATCAAAATCCATCTCTATTTTAGGTATGAAACCTTTATTGACTTCTGTAGCTTTTTCAAAATGTATTTTGGCCTCATAACTTGAAATTTTAGCCTTATCATATTCTTCAAAAGTTGAAACCCCTTTCCCTCTATCATGTCTACCCCTTGTAGGCGCCATTTCAAAAATTCTACGATATCTAAAATTTCTAGGGTTATCAAATATTCTAGAAAACAACACAATCCAAATTATTCCAATCTTTTCCTAACTCTTCTTAGTCATAATTAATGTTTGGAACTCTTAAAAATTCATGAATAATCCATAAATTTTCAGAGAGTTTAATTTAAAAAATTAAATTATAAAAATTTATGAATACTTATTTATTTTGTTGTGGATTGAAGAAAATGAAGAACACCCCTCTTTGAAATGAAGATTTCTTGATATTGTTGATGGTTTTTCAAATTTTATATTTGTGAAAGGTTTTGATAATTTATGAAAGAAATATGTCATTTTTGAGGGTTTAGAGGTGTTGATGGGAGAGAAAATTTAGGGTTTATGAAGAAAATGAGAGAAAATGAGGGAAATTGTGTGTTTTTGTATAGGGGAGGAATTTCTAGCCAGAATTAGTATGCATGCCATCACATAGAATAAAAACATGTTGTAGCATGAATGTTTGAACTCCAATCCATATTTATCATAAATACCCATGTCATGGTGCAAATGAAAGTGTAAAATCCTATAGCCTTGAGTTATTGGATTCTCTTATCAAGCATGTATTTGAGTATGATTGAATTTGTTATGACTATTAAATTTTTTCTCGAAATGATCCTCACTCATAAATTTTAGAGTCATAGCGAATTCAATCATACTTAAATACATGCTTGATAAGAGAATCCAACAACTCAAGGCTGTAGGAGTTTACACTCCAAACTTAAACAAAACAATGTCCTCATTGTAATTCAAAAGTAAGATAGATTGAAGAAAAAAAAGGAACTTCCCTGGTTATATGGTGGATACGCATTAGTTTTTAATTTTTAGCTCTTTATTCCGGCAAAATAAACTAGCATCAAAATCCAAATTATTCAAATAAATATTAATAACATAAAATAATAAAAGAAACTTTTATGGAAAGCGTACCATAAACACTTGTTTTATAGTCTATAGCCACACTTTTCAATCTTCATCAATTACGATTTCAAAGAGGAGTAAATGAAAAATTCCTCTCCACTTGTTGTCCATAATAGTGCTTCAATCTCTGACCATTAACTCTGAATATATGTCCTACCTTTTCTTTCATGTCTATTGCTCAAAAGTGGAAATTTTGTCAATTGTATAAGGACTTGTCCATCTTGATCTTAACTTACCCTAGAAGAGTTTTAGTCATGAATTTAGAGCAAAACCTAATGTCCATGAGCAAAATCATGCCTAAGAATCTATTTGTCATGCCACTTCTTTGTCCTTTCTTTAAAGATCTTTGCATTTTCATAAGCATCATTCTGGAACTCATCCACATTCAATTGAAGAAGTTGCTTTTCCCTTACTGCCTTCAAATAAATATTAAACTTCTTTACAGACCAATAAGCTTTATGCTCTAACTCAATAGGGAGATGACATGACTTTCCAAACACTAATCAATAAGGAGACATCCCAATAGGTGTTTTAAAAGCTATACAAAATGCCCACAATGCATCATCAAGCTTCTTTGCCCAATCCTTTCTATTGGTATTGATAGTCTTTTCAAGGATATTCTTGATTTCTTGATTTTAAATTTTAGCTTGGCCATTAGTTTGAGGATGGTAGGCAAGTGCTATCTTGTGCTTCACACCATATTTGAAGAGAAGGTTGTTGAACAACTTGTTGCAAAAGTGGGTCCTTTCATCATTAATAATAGGTCGTGGAGTGCCAAATCTTGTGAATATGTTCTTATGCAGACATTTGAGCACTACCTTTGCCTCATTAGTTGTTGCAGCAATTTCCTCCATACACTTTGACACATAATCAATCACTAACAAGATATAAATAATGGCAAAATAGGGAGAAAAAGGACCCATAAAATCAATTCTCCAAACATCAAATAACTCAACTTTTAAGATATTTTTCAAAGGTAGCTCCTGATGCCTTGAAATATTTCCCATACGTTGGAACCAATCACATGTTTTCACCAAAGTATAACTATTATGAAAAATAGATGGCCAAAAGAAACCACTTTGAAGTACCTGCTATGATTTTCATGTTACTCCAAAATTTCATCCATATGATGAGAAATGGCAATGATGGAGAATGGCTTGCATCTCCTCTTCAAGCATACATCTTCGTATGATTTGATTAGCGCATCTTTTGAAAAGAAAAATCTCATCCCAAAGATAATATTTCTAATGGAGATTAAGGTGTTGATCAAGTTGATATTTCCAAATATTCATAAGATCTTTTGCAAGGAATTGGCTATCCAATGACTAGGGATTGATATGGAAGATCAAGTTGGGTGCAGAGATTACTTTAAGGAGTAATTTTTGTTTTAATTAATTATGTGCCTTTTATCTTTAGTAATTTTTGTTTTAGTTAATTATAGACCTTTTTTGTTAAGCAGTTTTTGTTTTAATGAACTGTGTGATTTTTATTTAAAGTCTTTTAGTCTTTTATTTTTTAAGGTTAGATTAGGCCCAATACATATTTAAATAGGTCTATTAAGCCCATTTCATCTAGGGTTTTTTTTCATTTAGGGTTTCTTGCTTATAAAGAAGAAGAGCTATGTAATTTGGAGGCAAGAACAAATATTCATTAATAAAAGAAAATTTCAAAAAGCTTCTTGATTTGCCTTCTTGTGTTCTTGATTGAATACTTGAATTTGACTTATCAAAGGGAATGATAATCTTTTGTTGCATCTCAAGGTTTGGGTTTTAAGAACTTTGTTTCATTAGGGTTCTAATCTAATCATTTCAACACGTTCTTAGCAAATTAATCGTTTCTATTCCTTTGAGTTTGTGGGTTCCTAGGTTGTTTGCCTAAAATGTCTGCATCATTTGGCATCAGAGCCTTGATTGCTAAAAACAGATTATCTATCTTCATCTATCTTTGTTTTTAATTTTATATTTAAAAAAATCGTCTTTTGATTTTTTTTTGTGTTCTTGAGTCACAAATCACAAAAAAGGAGAAATTTAATCCTTATGAGTCTTGGGTTTTTTTTTTCAATTTCGTTGTCGTTGTTTTTGTATTTAGATTTTGTTTCATAATTTTCTTTGAATTCTTCATATCTTTTTCTTGTTTTTTATTTTTGTGTTCAATATTTCTTTGTTCTTAAAAAAATAAAAAAGAAAAGAAAAGAAGAGGGCTATTGTTTAGTTTCAAAAACAATTGATAAAACGAAGTTGCAACTTTAAACTGCCATACCTTTTGGCTCGAGTAAGGAAAAAATTATTATAATATTTCAAATCAAAGCTCATTTCAATTCTTACTAGAAAATATGGCCAATATTTTTCGAGTGCAAATTATAAAGTTTACACCACTAATTGAGGGGTTAAAGATTTGTTGCACCTTTTCGCATTATTTTCATTTCTTGTTCATTAGGGTTGCAAAATATTTTTTTGGTGAATTTTCTATTCAAAGTAGGAAAAGAAAATAAAAAGAAAATAAAAAGAAAAAAAAAGAATAAAAAAGAAATAAAAAAGGGAGAACATAGTAGTAGATTGTTCAAGAATCTAATTCTTGTTTTCTTGTTCTTGTCGAAATTGGTTTTCATTTATTTTGTTCTTTCTCACCAAGACTGATTTAAAAAAAAAAGAATCATAATTGATCAATATTTTTTCTTTAAAGTTTTCTTTGGTCAAGAGTCTTCCTTTAGAGTCCTCTTTGTTCAAGAGTCTTTCTTTAGAGTCCTCCTTTGGTCAAGAGTCTTCCTTTAGAGACCTCTTTACTCAAGAGTATTTTTTTAGAGTCCTCTTTTGTGAAGAGTCTTTCTTTAGAGTCTTCTTTGATCAAGAGTATTTATTTAGAGTCCTTATTGGTTAAGAGTCTTTCTTTAGAGTCCTTTTCAGTCAAGAGTCTTTCTTTAGAGTCCTTTTCAGTCAAGAGTCTTTCTTTAGAGTCCCCTTTGGGTCAAGAGTCTTTTTAGAATCCTCTTTGGAATTTCCATTTGTGATACTTTGTCATGCAGTTCTTTTAGAATTCTGAATGTTGAGATTATCACCTATAAAATGGTTACTTCTTGAGATTAGTTGGATTCTCTGATCTTGTTAAGAACACAAAAAGTTTGGCATAAACTTTTAGGGGAAAAAGAGAGAGAGAGCAAAAATTGTGTTAAAGAAAAAGTGAGTGATAACAATCTTATTTAAGAGAAAACATGTGAGGGAGTGTTTAAAAAAAAGGTAGTATTATAACAATCTTATTTGAGAGGAAATACGTGAAAGAATGTGTGGGTTTTCTCATTTTATTTTATAGGTTGACAATATGAGTAAGGACGGAGGAGAACCATAAGGGGTTGACTTTAAATTCTTCATCAAATATGTACATGAACATTTTAAGAGAATGAATGCAAGGTTAGATGATGATTTAGAATCTTCTTCTGATTCTCAATCACATAGAAGAAGACAAAGAAGACATTAGTTTGAGGAAAAAGAAGCTGATTCCAATGTGGAAGAGAGAACTAGTTATAAATGGGACAAAAAGATTAACAATCTTCTTCTGGTTCTGTCATATGTGCTCACTTTCTTCTCTTTTTTGCACACTTTTCCCTCAATTATGCTCACTTTTCTCTCCATTTTTCTCACTTTTCTCTCCATTTATGCTATCTACCTCACTTACTCTTTTTTTTATTTTCCTCTTGATCACACTTTTGTTTTTCCCACATCTTACACTCTCCTTATATCCTAATTTGGTCCTCATAAGCTTGCAATAGTTTGAGAGGGGCTAATACAACATTTTAGTTGTTCATTTCAAAAGAATAAAGATTTTTGTAAGCATCATGTGACACCCTTCTATCAAACTTCCATGGTCGGCCGAGCAATTTATGAGTAGCATACATTGGTGCCACATCACAAAGAACCTCATCTTCATATTTTCCAATTGAAAAAGGAACCCACACTTGTTTGTTGACATTCACTTCTCCATAATCATTCAACCATTGTAGGTTGTACGGTTTGAGATGCTTTTGCCACTTCAAATTCAACTTTTCTACCAACAAAATACTAGGTCTCCTTGTGACAAGTAATTCCTTATGCATAGGTTCTTCCAATTTTATATCAGAACAATCCTCTAATAGTGGCATTTCATCGTCACTTGAACTAGCCCTTTCGATTTCTCCGTTATCATGTACAACCATAACTATTTTGTTTAGGCATTTAGAAGAAATATATCTGAGTCCTTGCCACCTAAAACAATTAATATCACGTGACTTAGTAAGAGTTTTTGTTTCAGGTTTACCTTTAGGAAGAGCAACTAAATTATTTGACTTCATTTCAATTTTTGTTCTAAAGGCAGCTTTGTTGTCCTTCCAAGTTGATTTCCATAGAGAACTAGAGGACAAACTAGGTTTGAACCTTTTGGACTTGATTAGCTTTTCCACTTTAATGGCTTTGTGCAGTAGTTCTTCCATTTCTACGTAATGTGGCAATTCAATCACATCAGCAATTTCCCTGTTTAACCCGGCAATGAATTTGGCCATTATCACTTCTCTATTTTCCTCTATGGTTGCTATAATCATGGTGACTTCCATCTCCTTATAATAATCTTCTACACTTATGGAACCTTGGACCATCCCTTGCAACTTTCTATATAAATCCCTATAATAATGGCTAGGTTTGAACCTCTTATGCATCACCAATATCATCTCTTCCCATGACCAAATAGATCTCTCACCATTTCTTTGCCTATTGACCACTAATTGATCTTACCATATACCAGTATAATCTATAAATTCTATGACTACCAGCTTTACTTTTTTCTCCACAGTGTAATTATGACAATCAAACACATGCTCAACCTTTCTTTCCCATTCCATGTATAACTTAGGATTATTCTTTCTTTGAAAAGGTGGAATTGTCATCTCTTGCTATCCTAATTTGGTCTTTATAAGCTTGCAAAGGTTTGAGAGGGGCTAATACAACTTTTCATTTGTTCATTTCAAAAGAATAATGATTTTTGTAACCATCATGTGACACCCTTCTATCAATCGATCGAGCAATATGAGAGTAGCATACATTGGTGCCACAACATAAAGAACCTCATCTTCATATTTCCTAATTGAAAAAGGAACCCAAACTTGTTTGTTAACCTCCACTTCTCCACATTCATTCAGCCATAGTAGCTTGTATAGTGTGGGATACTTGTATCACTTCCAATTTAACTTTTCTACCAACAATTGTGTAATATGTTTATGGGCACCAAAACTCAACCAAGCCAAGTAACAAATCGGAGTTACACTTGACTTCATATTTAGAGCTCATTATAGCATTAAAAATACCAGCTTGATTCTAGATAGCTTCATATTTATAGACAAAAGATTAATAAAGTTCTAATATGAGTTCGAAGGGATAAGGTTATTATTATATCACTCAGGTGTCGATGTGCTAATCTCTTCTAATATTCTTTTAACATATACAGGTTATTTTTTGCAAATTCATGATATTACACTCGAATGATGATTCTTGGGTGGTTTTCTTGTACTTGGCTGGCCAGTGACTACCATGATGCATGTTTTCATAAGGAAAGTAGGCAAGAGAGATGAAATGAAGTTTGGGAAAAAAATAGGTCCATAAAACAATTCATTCCCCAAAATACATGAGCACATAAACATCCATCAAACAAGGGACTTCAAACACAGGAATAGAGAAATTAAAGTATTTTAAAATTTACCCTTACGTTGTCATATGCAATTCAAGATCATCAGAATCTTCTCTTGATTCTTCTTGTGATGATATAATTTGAACCATGTGTTCTGTCCATTCCTCTCGTATCATCAAAAATTTGCGGGTCATAATCCGTCTTGTTCCAACCAAAGAACTACATGTATTTAATTTCACAAATTCACAAAAAATAACTCATATATGTTAAAAATGTATATTGGTAAAATATATTACCATATCTTCAATTGGAATTTTGATATTTTTTATGATTTTGCTTATAAACTTCATGACAGAATAACCAAACATGACTCCATCATTTTGTTGTGGAACCTACAAAAAACAATGTACATGATTTTCCGTATTCAAACATCTTTATTATTCAACAGTAAAACTAATAAAATTATTAATATTCAATTATACATACCATAAATTTGTCCCATATAAGCTTATAAGATTTTTTAAGGGCAATGCCCTATAAAAGTTTAAAACAGTTAGTTTTTTTATTAAATATCACAAAGAACAATAGAAGAAAAATAGCTAGCTATAACTCTTATATTTCAACAATTGCTTTTGTATCTTTTCTCAATTCTATGGAAGCTGAGTCACAGTACCAACCATGATTATTGAACAAATCAAGGATTACTAACTTCCATTGATCTTGGCCTTCTTCAAACCTTAATGGCCAAGGGATTATCAACTTTTGATTTCTGTTAAGCATTAATGCCCCATCACATAATTGTTTAGCTCTGATGCTAACATCCTTCTCTTGATATTGATTGACGAATGAAAAATCATAGAACATTGCTAAATGTGATGAGTGATTATGTTGAAGTCGATAATAACATGCCCTATATAAAATAAATATATATATGTAATTAGATAATATAAATATAATTACATATGCTCTACATAAATGAAAGTTATTTGCTAATTGAGGACTCACCTTGTCTACACTTGAATTATACTTAAATCGATCATTTGATATTAAAATAGCTACAATATGCACTCGATCGATATATATGTTTGGCCGATGTCTGCACCAGTAATTTCTGTAGGAAGTGGCACAGTCCATCCATCATTTATGCTAGATGCTCTCACAACAATAGTCATCAAAGAGCCAAGGTTTCTGGTAAAGTTTAAAGCATAATCATAACTATACTTGTTATGAGGCTTCTTCTTGAATGACTTAGAGCGCGATGATTGGTCATTAGACATAGATTTACCACAAGATACTTGCTTCGTATCTCTTAAATGTACCACATTTACTAGTTCTGGTATAATAGACTAAATAAGAAGTATTATGTATGTAAGTAACAATAAAAGAATAATAAAATAATAGTTGTAAAAAAAGTGTTATCTTTTTAGTAAAAAAATAGTACCATGTCAAAATTTATCACAACTTGAATCGATGACCAAACCACATATTGTCCAACCGCCTCTTGGACTGTGGTAGCATTAGAAGGCACAAATAGTGTACAATCATGGAGCAATGATTAATCTATTACTATTCATCAATGATTTGGCAAATATTGACTATGAGCCATCTGATCATCACTCAATTATTGTACCGTTCTAATAGTAAAAAAGTCCGTTGATGAAGGATGTTTAAACAAACATTTCATATTCTATAAAGAAATTAAGTGTTATATATAATAAATAAAATATATAATGAAAAATAAAAATAATAGATTATCAATGTAAACTTAAAATCTTACCACAAATTATTCATCAAATAGAGGAGGACTCCCATGTGGGGTAGCTATTAGAAGTACATTCTCATCAAAACATTCATCATGATGTGATTAATAGTAAGAATGCATAGATTCCTGGCATAATGAGAGGACCAATAGGAAGACTATATCCCATACTGGATATAGGTTGGGTACCATGAGATTGCATAGGTGGCATGCTTGGCATGGATAGTGGCATGCCTAGCATGATTGGTAACATGACTAACCAATATGACATGACATAATTGTAGTATGATGCCATGCCTGACATGTGTTATGATTGATATTCTTTTAAAGTGGCAATATCACGTAACATTGAGGCCCTAAAGGAGTTGAGTTATTCTTCAATTTTACTATACTTCTCCTTACTAACCACCTGAGGCTTATGTTTTGGAATGTTAAAATACTCCATTTAACCATCATATTGGCTACCTCCCCTAACACGACCAGGATGCTCGCGTCCAAATAAATGATATATAGCATCTTACCATGGCTGTTCGATTATTTCACCCGTGGATATTTTCTTGAACAATTCCCTATAAATAATAAAGTAAACAAACATATCATACATTATTACATCAATTTTTAAAAATCATAAGGACTTTGTGTCAAGCTAAATTACTAACCAACTTATTTAGTTGTTCTTCTCCTCGCTTAGTCATTGGTCTTGACTTCTTTGTTTTGGGAGTCTTTGTTTCTATGTACAATTCAGATCGAGTAACCGGTCTACCCAATTCAACTTCCTACATAAATTAAATAAACTTATTAACTATGAGATCAACTTAAATTTAAGGAAAATAAATATAAAAATATTTATAAATTAACACAAATTAATAATCCCATTCTATATCTAACTTCAGGATTTGAAGACCTCCTAGTATGGTTAGGAAGAATATTATGCATTTGTATATTCAGATGTTCTTCCCTAATAATTTGAAATTCATCCATATGTCTATAATCCATGAAGTATTTCCAAACTTAAGGTGTAATCCAAGGGTGTCCTTCAGGGATTTTGTAGAGCTCTACTTCATCAAGTGGTTCCAAATATGAAAACATATAATTTCTTCCCAATTTGGAAGTTTTGTATTCCTTCCATGCCTTATTTGCAATCTTATAACATTTGCTCTTCTAAGTGTCATCGACTTTATAACGCTTCTGTAAAAACACACTACCAAAGATTAGATATAATAGAAAAAAAGATATAATATATGTAATTAGTTATAAAATATAAGAGACTTACACAAATGGTTTTCCATATTTTTAACTTTTCAACTTCGTCAACCTGAGTCCAATCATTTATATTGATTGGTATACTTGACTTTACAAGTCTACCAATAGGGGATTTCAATTGTTGGCCATTTTCTCCTATTGGATTACCAGTAGCATCAAATAGAGCGGGTATTCTATCATCTAGGTTAAGTGGAACATCAGGTATATTTGTCCAACCCTTTCTTTTCAAATGCCCCAATGGATCATTTAGATCTACAAGCTTTGTTACCCGAGGATCTATGAAATATTTGCAAACAATGAAGAGATATAAATTAATTGACAATTTTAGGAACAAACATATATATATATATATATAAACATCCAAGAGTTATTAGAACAATATAGAACATACATTATGTTTAATTAGGTAGTTGATCGCATACATATATTCCTTCACAATCACTTCGAGTCCATGACGAAGAATTATCGTCATCAACTCGATCATCACATACATTAGGCAATTTGTTTGAGAAATGACTAATATTGGAAAATGTATCAAGCATAGGGTCATCATCTTCTAAAGCATCACAATGGTAGAACTCTTTTTATGGAGGCATTAACACAACAGACCATCTTGTGTCAATTTGATCGCTCACATAAAATATTTGTTTTGCATGAAGTGCTAACGTGAAAGGATCATGAGTTTGAATTATACCATAATATGTTCTATCAGAAATTATGGGATTACCATCTTTTGAACTGGCAAATGACATAGTTTATGCAAACATCTTCACACCACTATTCTGATTTACATAGACTTTGTCCCATGCTTGAGTCGTAAACCTCGATCCATTAATTGTGAAACTAGAAAATGATTTGACATCAAATTTTGGACCATGTGCAAGCCATTCTAAACTTTATGTTATTTTATGGTTGGGTTTGTTAAGTTCAACTTGGAACTTTGTATACAAAAACATGAAATGTGTTTAAAGAAAAGTTTTAAAACATTGCATAGAAGTACTAATTAATTCTTGTATGTGACACTTACATGTTTGCAAAACCAATTAATAAACTCTCGCATATGTTCATCATACAACCATTTTCTCCTCCTTTTTTTATAACGAAGATCGATCTACAGTAAGTTTAACTGCATTCTGTAATGTTATTAAAGATATATGAAGTAGATATTATCATTAATAGTTAAATAAAAAATAATTTTTGCATAAATGGAAAGGTTAAACATTACTTACTCTATATATGGTGATGCATCATTATTATTTACCAAAATGATTCGGTGTGCTTTTTCCAATCGAGCGTGATCAATAAACAATTTCTTACTTCTACCAAGCATAGGGTTACCTACTTGGATCATGTGATATTCTAAGAACAACTTGTCCATAGGATTCCCAATTTTAGTGCAACAACTAAAGTATTTAGAACAAAACTCAATGGCCTCTTCAGCAATGTAATGTTTCACCATGCATCCTTCAGGTCGATTTCTATTATTTACATATCCTTTAAGGAGTTGCATATATCTCTCAAAAGGATACATCCACCTTAAGTAAGTAGGACCACACAATTGAACATCTCGAACTAAATGAACACACAAGTGAATTATTATATTGAAGAAAGAAGGAGGAAAATATTCTTCAATTAGACACAAAGTCTCTACAACATCTTTCTGTAACTAGTTTAACTTACCAATTGATATAGATTTCTTGCATATTGTATTGAAGAATGAATAAAGATGAATTATTGATAATAAAACATAGTTGGAAGAATTGATCTAACAACAACTGGTAGTAACTCTTCCATTAAGATATGATAGTCATGTGATTTCAATCCATAAAGTTTCTTATCTGTCCTAGACACAAAATTTCTTAAGTTGGAAGATTAACCATCAGGAACTTTCACACCCGTGAAACATTTACAAAACACATCCTTCTATTATGTTGACATTATATATGATGCTGGTGGCAAGTATGTTTGATTGTTATCATTTTCCACCCTTGGTGCCAATTCAGGTCGTATGCCTAGTTTCTTTAAATCCAATGTTGCTTTAATTCTATCCTTCATTTTTTAAGTAATGTACCAGTCAAGCTATCACATACATTTTTCTCAATGTGAATGACATCTAAGATGTGACAAATGTGTAGGTCTTTCCAATAATGTAATTCCCAAAATATTTATTTTTTATTCCAACAACCATGGTCTACTGATTCAGAAACATTTTCATTTTCACCCTTTTTATTAGTTGACCTCTTTCATTTCCCTACCTTAGTATGTATTTTTCTTTTCATCTTTCCATATCATTTGAATGCCATACCATTCCATTGCCTTAATATATTAACACCTTGAAAAGGTCGGGATGCATGATTATGATCTTCTTCACCATCGAACGATTTCTTTTGGTATCTGAACTTATGTCCAGATGGCAAAAATCTTCTATGTCTTCTATAAGACATCTTTCATCTATAAACAACAAAAGTTTCTGAAATGTCATCACTACATATAGGGCATCCCTTGAAACCTTTTGTTCCATGTCTTGATAAGTTCCCATAGGCAAGAAAATTATTAATTGTCCATAAAAGTACCCCTCTCAAGTTAAAGTGTTCTTCTTTATGTGCATCGTAAAAATTTACACCATCCTTCCACAATATCTTCAAATCATCTATCAAAAGCTACAATATACATCCATATCAAAACTGGGTTGTTTCAATCTTCAGATAAATAATGTTAACATCATGAATTTTGTTTTCATACACAACCAGGGAGGAAGGTTGTATGTTACCATAATTACTGGCCAACAGCTATATCTACTACTAAGAGAACTATATGGATTAACTCCATCAGTAGCAATGGCAAGATGAAGATTGCGCAGATCAGATGTAAATTGAGGGGATAAATTATCTACTACTTTCCAATTTGGAGAATCACAAGGATGACATAGCACCCCATCATTAGATCGATTATCTGAATGCCAAGTCAACATCTTTGATGTCTCTATACTTTTGAAAAACCTTTGAAAGTGAGGAATTGGAGGAAAGTACCAAAGAACATTTATGGGCATGCCTTTCTTAGGTGTTGTCTCATTTGTAGCATGATTCCACTTTGATTCTTTACACATCGGACAATCATCTAATGTCTCATATTCTTTTCTATAAAGATTGCAATCATTTGGACAAGCATGAATCTTATGATATTCCATGCCAAATCGACTAAGAGATTTCTTCACTTCATACATTGAAGATGGCAATTCAACACCCTCAAGAAACATATCTATTAGTTGATTTAGCCATTATGTGAATCCCTTGTCAGAAAAACCATATTTTGCCTTCCTATTGTACAAATGAACCAATCTCTCGATTTTAGTGTATTTCTTGTTTTTTTGGATACAATGGTTTTTCGACATCTTTAAGAAGTTTTTTAAAGGTTTCGGGATTATCCTCACGTAGTTCATCCTTAACACCATGAAACATATTTTTTGTCCGTACATTATGATAAGATGTATGTAATCCACTCACATTCTTATTTATCTCTTCCCCACGAGTATTATCAATATTTTCTCCTTGATAATACCAACATTTATAACTCAAAAGAATACCACTACGGATAAGGTGATACTTAAGCTCGTCAACTTTATGAAATCACTCATTTTTACATTTAACACATGGACATTGAATCATACTAATTTCATTATTACTATTTATACAAGCAAATACCAAGAAACTTTCAACTCCAAAAATGTAGTCCTACTCAATTCTACACTTTGACATCCAAGATTTGTCCATTTTCTATTAATGACATTAAGCATATTAAATATGTATCCAATCAATATATTTCAGGTATTATTATATATGAATTTCCTAATTATTATAATATATACCAAAACATACATAATACAAAAATTTATCTTGTTAATCATTTTAAAATTGTATTACTTTTACTAAATAAAATATAATTATTTATATGTAAATAAATTTATCGACGGTAAATATTCTAGTCCCTCAAACCCACAACATCTAGATGTTATTTAATTTCCCTTGATCCACCTAGAAAATTATCCAAACAAATGACAACATGCATAATACAAAATATACATAATACAAAAATTTATAAAACAAATAACTGATGAGCAAAACTGGCATCACCGATTCTGCCAATACTTTGGTTTTATATTTATAAAACTCTCGCAAGTGCACAAATCATTTCATAGAAAATGATAAGTATACTCCCAAGGTCGATCTAAGGAAGGAATATATGTGGTTTTTAATTTATTATTCAAACTTTTAAAAACGAAATTAAATCCTAAACATCCTATCACGATATTTGGGTTTTTGTAGTTTCTAATCTAATAACATAAAAATAAACATAGATACAAATTCAATAAATATTGATGCAAATTTTATCATTTATAATAGTGGAGTATTTATGGATATAATAACTAAGTTAATTATGGTTGCTCATATTATTTAGGTTATTAAAAATATAAATTGATATTTATTGATTCTCTCTTTTTTATATGAATACCACCTTTGGTGGGGTTAGATATTCTTTGTTAACTAAAAAAATCAATTAACACCTATGAGTGAGATTGATAACTAATTTGGTTAATTAAATTAATTCCTTTTCTAAGAGATTGAAAATGAACCATTTATATGCCATCTTTGGTGGGTTTAGACAGTTTAAACTTTATTCAAGGTGTCCAAATTAAACCTAAGAATTTAATTATCTGAGTACTAACTTTCCAGTCTTAAAACCATTATGGAAAACATGTTGTCATTACATTTATAGATAATAATTCTTATAAAAAAATTTGAAATAGAGCTTCACTCTAACTATAGGGTGATTGTACCAAAAAATAAAAGAGCACTACTCTAAATCAGACTGGATAACTAAACCTTAAAATCTAATTTTTAGATTTAAGTTTGTAATGAAATAGTATATTTCTCTCTAACATTCTTAATATAAAATCTTGAATAAAAATAAAATCAATTCATTTTAGAGATTTTTACGTATTTAATATTTTGCAAGCATAACAACATTATTATTATATCATGTTCACAAACAGCCAACAAAGCTAAATTTAATCACAAAAAAAGTAAATATAACATAATTAGTGCTTTGATGTTATTCTTGTTCTTGGAAAACCTCCAAACGGAATTTGCACTTCCATTTATTGAATCAAAAAGCAAATAAATTACAAAAAAAAACAATTAGTTCTCAAAAAGAGAAGAACTCTAAAACTAAGTAAGAAAAGCTAAAAACTAAGAAATGGAGAGAAAGAAAGAGAAGATGTGTTTTGTTATGAAGAGAATGGGGGTATTTATAGGTGAGGAAAGGAAGAAAAAGTGGGTGGAAAAATGATTAAAAATGGAGGAAATGCATAGTAGGTGATGATGACGTCAGCTGGTAGGTGGGGCACGAAAGCACACGCGGAATTGAGTAGAGGCACACGCGGACTGAGTGCTAATGAGAGCAGGTACCCGTGGGCTGGGCGCAGGTGCTCACAGAATGGGGCAGGAGTGCGCACGACACATGCAAGATGGCAAAAGACGTGTGCGAACTGGGCGTTGTGCTGGCGCGGCGCGCGTTGGTCGGCACTGCTGGGCAACTACGTGCGCGGTTTCCTCCTTTTTGACATTTTGACCCTTTTGACCCAATTTTGTCCATTTTTCCATCTTTTTTGACTTTTCCTTATATAATTTATGAATATATTTATGATGTATTGCCTCCAGTATTTTTCTTTGAGTCTTTAAGTTACTTTTTTAAGCGAAAATATCTGAAAAACAATAAAAATACTCGTAATATATATATATATATATTTAATCAATTAACGTGCATAAAATCATGGTAATTTTAGTGATTTTTGAGCACTCATCAATAACGCGAAGTGAATAATAAGTGCATAGAATTAATAGAAATACTTACAAGATTAAATGAAGTGACAAAATGAAGGAAATGAAAAAACAAATGGTGTTTTGTAAGTGAGAAAATGGGTATTAAAAATTTGAGTATTTTGCTCAAAAATAGGGGATCTGGAAGATAATTTGGAGAGGTAGAAAACACACTAAACGGCGTTGGAAATGGTGGTCATATGTGGCTAGAAAATGCGAAAGAGTGGAGGAGGTGAAACTCGGTTTTGAGTTTTTGGGTACTGCAAATTAAAAATTATGTGTTTCATGGAGAAGAAAGAAGAGAAAAGGACAAATCCATATGGATAGCGTCAGTTAAAGTGTTAAACCGACGCTACACAAGGACGTAGCATCGATTCTACATGTCAATCGATGTTGCATCCTACGTGTAGCATCGGTTTAACACGTCAGCTAACGCTACATAAAATTACTCATTAATTTTTTTTTATAGTTTAAAATTGAAATTAAACAATAAAACTTTTTTCTTTTTTTGGTCAATTATTTTTTAAGATTTAAACTATAGACCTTTTATATTTTTTTGAAAATTTTTTTGTATTGTGTTTTTCATTCAATCCAAAATTCCATAACTACATATGAAAAATATGTACGTAAAAGTATCCAAAAAAATACACAAAAGTTCTATAAATTATAAAATTTTAAAAACCAATTGACTAAAAAACAGAAGAAAGTTTTTTACTATATATCCAAATTCAATTTAAAACAGTTAAAATAAAATAATAATTGAACCAATGCTACACGTAGGATGTAGTGTTGATCCTACGTGTCAATCAACGTTATCCATGTGTGTAGCATCTATTGACACATAGAACCGACGCTACATGTAGCGTCGGTTTTTCACCGAACTGATTTTAAATTCATTATAAGTTAGTTTTATCCAAAAACTGACTTTACATATCAACTTAAATGCCACATTTTGTAGTAGTGTATTATCTAATACTAGGTCCAATTATACTTGAGTCTCCACTGACTCCAAAACCAACCAATAATCCAACACATAATCTTAGTGTTCTTAGTAATCTAGAACCTATAACCTCTGATGAGGATTCAATTCGTGAATTACTTCCTAAACCAACTCCTCAACTTCAAAAACTAGCTTGGTAATAACCTAGTCTAGTTAGGTACCTTCATACAATAGGTACCTAACTTTGTCAGGTTACCCAACTAAAGTACAATGTATCTTATATCTATGTAAGGAATATAAATGGTATGACTGAACATGAAATATTAAATATCATACAACAAATGACAATGGCGTCAAATTCATATGAGACACAAATTGGAACAACTGATATATCAGTTGTCGAATTATTAATAGCTGGCTTCTCATGCCAACTAAAAGTATAGTGGGATCATCATCTTTCAAAACAATACTAGTTAGATATTTTTAATGTGATATTGACTGGTGATGGTGGTAAACCTATACTCGATCAAAATGGAGCTCCTATTTAGGATGCAATCTCCACATTACTCTTTACTATATCAAACCATTTTATTGGAGATTCATCCAATCTAAAAGACAAAAATGTTGATCTTCTTTCAAACATAAAAGGTAAGAAGATGAGTGATTTTAAAAATTGTAAAACCATATTTCTGAGTAGAGTTATGCTAAGAGATGACTCAACATAGATATTCTGGAAAGAGAAATTCTTAGTAGGACTTCCTCCACTCATATTTGAGAAAACAAGAAACAAAATCTGCGAGACATATGGGAATCGTATCATTCCCTATGATCAATTAACTTATGGTGAGTTGATCAGTTTTGCTCAAAAACAAGGTCTTCAGATCTGCCAAGATTTGAAAATCCAAGAAGAAATTAAACAGGAGCTTAAAATATCCATAAGAGAAATTGGATCATTCTGCAAATAGTTTGATAGTACTTTCTTTATTGATAAAAACTACAATGGAAATTGTAGCAAAACTATTACAAAACCTTATAAGAAAATCCATAAAACTTATAAGACATTTTAAAAATACAAAAAACCATTATCTGAAATACCTAGAAAGCATTTTTATAAAAAAACCCTATCAAATAACCTTTAAAAAAGATTCTAAAAATCAAAACAAACCCTTTAAAAAATTTAAAGAGTTTAATTGTTATAAATGTGGTAAGAAAGGTCATACTAACTATTGCAAATTGTCTAAAAACTTCATGAATTAAATCTTGGAGAAGACACTCTAGTTAAAAACTCTACCTTAATGGTAGGTAAAACATCATCATCTTAGTCTGAACCTTGGTCTGATGACTTAAAAGAAACAAATTTCTAGGTAGATGAACGACTTCAAAATAACATCCTTCAGTTAAACGACCCCAATATAACAAAATTATATATTGACCACTTGACTAATAACTTAGCCAGAGTCCAGCCATTATCTAAACCTTATGAACATCCAAGTACCAGCACAGGCTATTACAACCTCACTATTGTTTTGGAACATAAGAACAAAATATTAAAATCAGGAAGTCAAATTCATGACTTCAAGTTTAAATTAATTGACAAAATTGGAGTAAAAACCCCAATTGGAGAGTGTGAGTTAGATGAAAAACTTGAACCAAATACCCAAGAACTTAAGAACATGGAAAGAATTTCTAAACAATTTTCTTCAAGTTCTTTGGAAAATCACTACCATGAAATACAAGATATCTGTTACCCTTGTATTCCTTGATCAATCAAAACTTGAGACAATAGCCTTATTTGATACAAGCATTGACCTTAATTGTATCAAACCATCAATCATTCCTAGATAATTTTATCAACCAACGGATGAATGATAAGAGTCAAATTATTGCATTTTTGTTATGATTTAAATGTTGATATTTGTGTGAAAATTGCGTTTATTTGATTATTTAATCCACAAATGTCATTTCACGGGTATTTCGTGTTTAAAGTGCAATTTCAGGTAAAATCATAATTTTGGAGAAGTTTGGGACATATTTCAATGAATGGGATTGAGTGCAAATAAAAAGAAAACAAAATTTCAAAATTTGGAATTTCGCCGCCGGCGAGAATATTCTCGCCACCGGCGAAAACCTTACGGAGAATACATTGAGCAAAGAAATCTCGCCGCCAGCCAAAGAAATCTCGCCACCGGCCAATGTAATCTCGCCGCCGGCTAATGCATTCTCGCCGCCGGCGAAAATCCTACAGAAAGCACGGCGAAAATCTTCCCAAGAGCACAAAATTTGGCAAATTCATCTCGCCGCCGGCCAAATGCATCTAGCCGCCGGCCAAAATTGAAAACCCAAAAAAATTATTTTCCAGAAATGTCGCCGCCGGCGAGTTTCGTCCGAAAACAGATTTTTTGGTTGTTTTGTTCCAAAATTGCCCCCCAAACCCTAGATCTATATATATAATATGATGGAAAAAGAGGGGGACGGCAGAGAGAACAGATCTGAGTCAATTTTGGAGGAAAAAAGGCAATTTTGGAGAGAAAGTTTGGAAAAGCTTGAAGGATCATCACCATTATTTCTACCAAGTCTTCATCTTCAAGAGTTTTTCATCTCTTCTCCTTAGCCTTCATATTCTGCATTTTATTCAGATTTGTTATTCATGAATTCAATTGAAATAATGGTTGTTCTTATTTCTGTTATGAACTAATTCGTTTTTGCTAAGGCTATGATGTAGGTAAATCAAGGAAATCTGATTTCTTTGGTTATTGTTATATGAATTCATTGTTTTCAAGTTGAGTATTTATTTCCATGCTTAATGCTTTTAAATTTCTGATCAAGATTTAGATGATTTGTTGCATTATATTGAGACCGAGAGGAGATGTGTAATGAATGCTTCTTGTGATAAATACCGTATGTTGAATGCGAGTTTGACACCTAATGCATGATATATGTGGTTATTCCAGAAATTCCATAAATCGTAATGTGCTTATTTGTGATTAAATCTTCATAGAAATATAGTTAGTTTTCATAGATAAGTAATTCTAATATAACTTGAGAAAGAGTATTAGATAAGTTTGGGTTTTTCAACCATCACTTTTAGCTTTGATTCTCATATAACATGACTTGAAATCGGATTGAATTGATTTAGCAAAATCAAATGCCTTAGCGTTTTTAATCATTTGTGAACAACATTAAATTTTGTTATTTACGTTTAGTTTTATGTTAATTTGCTTTTACAACAATTTCAACAATTCAGTTTTCAAATAAAATTAGGGTTAATCAATTTCGGTACTTAGTAAATGCCATTCCTTGTGGGTTCGATATCTGTACTTTTGTACACTTTATTACTTGAACGATTCGTACACTTGCGAAAATAAGCATCAATGAACAACTTACCTCAGCCAAAAAATAAAAAATGCATACCATTGGTAAACCGAAAGTTGCAATCCTCAACAAATCATTTCTTATCAAAACCCCATTTGTGATGGTATCAGATATAGGCTATTTGGTCATATTAAGTACAACTTTCATAAATATCATTACTCCATATCTTGTCAAAAATGACAAATTTCATTCAAAATCGAAGAGAAAACCTTCAGTTTTCCCTTCATCGAAGAACCAAAAGCTAGGAATCTTAACCTTATTAAAGCCAATTTGATCCATCAAAAGGAGATTTATGTTCTTATTAGACATTGAGAAAAGGACCTTTTCTATCTCAAATCCAATGTTCAATCTCATACTATTGAGAAGGAACTTCAAATTCCAGAGATACAAGATAGAATCTCTAAATTACAATAATCTTTCGAAAAGGATATTTTTTCTAACTTACCCTGTGCTTTATGGGAAAGAAAATAACAAATGGTATATTTACCATATGAACCAATCTTCAATGAAAGAGACATTCCCACAAAAGCAAGGCCGATTCAAATGAATAATGACCTTGAAATATTTTACATAAAAGAGATTATTGATCTCATATCTAAGAAATTAATATGAAATCCAAATCGTCATGGAGTTGTGCAGCTTTCTATGTCAATAAACCAATCGAAATTGAAAGGGCCCCTAGGCTAGTTATCAATTATAAATCTTCAATCCAAGCCCTGAAATGGATTAGGTACCCTATTACAAATAAAAAAGACTTGCTTCAAAAATTATATTCATCGCCTATAGTCTCTAAGTTTGATATGAAGTCAGGATTCCAGTAAATACAAATCAAACCTAGACATAGGTATAAAACAACATTCATTGTCCCATTCAGACAATATGAGTGGAATGTTATGCTCTTTGGGCACAAAAATGTACCTTTTAAATTTCAAAGGATCATGAATGATATATTCAATCCTTATTCATAATTATGGGCGGATGATGTACTCATATTTTCCATAGATGTCAGGCAACACATCAGACATCTCAAAACATTTTTTCATATCATCAAGAAAAGTGGTTTGGCTCTATCGGCCAAGAAAATTACACTTTTCAAAACCAATATCAGGTTTCTTGGACATAATGTGTCTAATGGAATAATTATTCCCATCGAAAGTTCTCTTCAGTTTACTACCAAATTTCTGATAGTATCATCGATAAAACTCAGCTACAAAGATTCCTTGGTATCTTGAATTATGTCCTTAGTTTCTGTTCAAACATCAACCGGATGGCACAACCACTCCATAACATGCTTAGAAAGACACCTGAGCCATGGACAGAAGAACACACCAAAATTGTGCAAATGATAAAAGCACAAGTTCAAAACATTACGTGTTTACATCTTGTAGATCCAACACTTCCCTAGATATTAGAAACTGATGCAAATGAACTCGCCTATGATGGGATATTAAAACAAGTCCAAGACAATAAAGAACTTATTGTTCAGTTTGTCTCTAGCCATTGGAATGATTGTTAAAAGATTTATTCCACTATCAAAAAAGAAGTAGTAGTAATAGTTCTTTGTACAAACAAGTTTCAATCAAATTTATTAAATCAAAGATTTTTATTAAGAATTGATTATAAATCTAAAAAGGAAATTTTATTAAAAGATGTTAAAAACATTGCATCAAAACAAATTTTTGCCAGATGGCAAGCATTATTAAGTGGTTTTGATTTTGATATAAAATTTATCAGAGGAGAGAACAATTCAATGCCAGACTTTCTAACCAGAGAGTTTTTCCAAAATAGGTACAAAGATGAGTAAGAAAAAGAAAGATAAGGAGAAGAAGAAGACTCCTCCAAATCCTTCTATCAAAACCTTTTCCTTACCAAAACCAATTATTACCTGGTCCCAAGCGAACCAAACAAAACATGATGAAGTAGTATCATCCTCCCAACACTCCCTGGAAGAATCACCATAACTATCTCTAGTAGATGAAGTTCTCTATCAAAGAGTCCAAGGTTGGATACTAAATCTCAAAGATATTGAAGTATTACGACTTACTTATGATAGCATACCATCCCAAGGCACCTCATCAATATCTGAAATAAAGGGCTCAGCCTCCAAAGGAAAAGCAAAGGTATTAAAGGAAGAATTGCCTTCCCAATCCAAATAGATTTTAAAACCATCTACTAGAATAATTTCAATTCTAGAAAGGAGGGTAACAACCTCTACTATTTTTCCCCAAAAGGAAATTTATTTCCAAACCAATTTCAAAACTATCAACTAATTATTTTCTAAAAACACCAACTCAGCTAGTAAGGGTTTCTTTTACCAACCTTTTGCCAACACTAAATCTCCATAATACTATCAAATTATTTTGGAAATAATAGATAGTGTGGAATTTAAACACTTTCTCTACCCAAAATCATCGGATGCATAGTTTTCCACAACTCAACTCCATAAAGTCATATCTCCAACAGATTGGGTAAATGATCTTTCAAAACCTCTATCCTTTCGACTCAGTATTACCTCTTCCCTACCATATTGTACAACATATAATCATTGGGATTATTTCCTGACGTGGTTCAACGCATTTTTGACTCAGAGCAAAGATAACCAACACTCATAGCTATTTTTCTTTGTCAAAAAATCAATCAACCCATCACGTTTTCCATCTTGGTTTTCTAACTAGTGGAAATTATATGGAAACGTTCCTTCTATTATCATTCCTCCGGTAAAAGAGAGTTATGAATAATTTTCAAATCACTATAAACTTACATCAGAGGAAGCTAGATTCCCTCCTCTATGTATCTTTTGTTCAAGATTCTATCTCCCTTGGGTTTGTCAATGGGTCTTAACACTTGTTACCCTCGAGGTAATAACCATTACCCATTCATTTTCAAATCAAATAGTGGTCATCATTTATGATCCCAAAAATTATATTACAACCAGCTGTTGATAATTGGCTTATTAAAAATGGTCATAGAGAACTGCAAGTGAAAGAACTTCAAGTGTCTTCACTTTTCTTGGCACAAAAGCCGCATACCAATGCCTTAATATCTCAAGCAAAAACCCAAGAGGAACTCTTCAAGATTATAAAGAAACTATCCTAAGGATCTTCTGGCGAAACTTTTGGCATTAAAAAAGATGAAGAAGATTCAGACGAGACTCAATCACTCGATGAAATAGTCTCTCTATCATCCAAAGCTTCATTAGCCAATTTAATTAACTTAGAAGCTACTAGTAAAGATATGCTATTATGGACTGGGCAAACCCATCCATAAAATATGGTCTTTATACCTAATAATATTATTACCAGTCCTACGAGTCCATTTACTTATTATTTTGGGCATGTGTGTCCATTTATTATTTCTTTGGGCCTACGTGTCCATTTTTTTATTAAGAGATAAAACCCAGTTATTTGTAAAGGTGCATCTAACTGCCCAACAATCATCTTCAGAACAAATACCATTGTTTTCATAAAAGAAGACCAAACAACAAACCATGCCGACAAAGCATTGTTCATCAAATAGTATAAAGGTTTTTGGAATGTTACAACAACTATTGTTCAGAACAAAGTAATGCATCTCCTACAATACCTGGTGGCAAACAAACTACTGTTCATAACACAGTAGTCAACTACCAACAGTATCAAGTGGTAGACAAAGAACTATTCATTGAATAGTATTAGCATCTTCACACAGTACACCACTCTGTTATAAAAAAGAATCTCATATTCAGAAAGCTGAGCCATCACTTCCATTCCCCAATGGCTCAAATACTCCCATCCTCTCATCCTTTCTGATAATTATTTTAATTTTGAAACCTTATAATTATTAAGTAAGTTTAAGTTTAAGTTTATTTTTTATTTGTTTTATTTTCTATTTTATTTCAAATTAAATTATTTTATTGTTTGTAATTAATAAGGCCGGTTAAGCCGCTAAATCTATCAATATAGTATGTTTTTTATTAAAGAAGAGATCTTATTGTTTAGTAGTACCTCTACTATTAACTCCTTAGATCCTTGGTGCACCTATGGTATGAAAGCCAATGGGGTGTTCTAAGTTGTTTAAATACATGTTGTAGTTAGTATTCATAAGTATTGTTTGAACCTTGGATAATAATATATATGACTTTATGATTTGCTTATAAAATAATATGTAAGGTCACAGTAGAAATACATTAATTCGGATAAAGGGGGTAAGTCTTGTTAAGCCGATGAACAGGCGTCAGGGTAGTAAGCCTTTATAAGTGCTAGTGGTAGTAGTGGACAACATATTCTAATATAAGCTAAAGAAAGTCATAAATATTATATAAAGAGATACAACGAGTAATAGAATGTTAATTCTTTCATGTATGATAACTTAGCATATTTCCATGACTTAATCTCATGTCTGTAATACATGTATCTTGATAGTTAGTAGTAGATAGTAATTTTAAAGATATTATATTGATGATTAGTTCTTTGCCATATTTTACAAACTTTTTAATTTGAATTTTAGTTTAAATTTTAATTATGTCTAGTTTTCATTTTCCAACATCTTCTCCAGCATTATCAAAATCATCTTCTTCTTCGAAGAACAAAGATATCATCAATAGTGATGAATTCATTATTGAAAATTTTCAATATCAATTGATCACTAGAATATCTCAAAGATCAACGAAGATCAAATTTATAAAACAACGATGATGAATCTTTTCAAAACTGATTACATCATTAAAACAATGGAGGGGAATATTAACTCTCTTCACCTTTTGAAACTATTTAATTATTTTCAAAAGAATCATTACAAATTTTTTTTGAAAAGAATTTCAAATATCTTCATATTGGATTAGTCCAAGTCGGATTAAGACCCTTAACTAGAGATGGTCTAAAATTAACAATACTAGTAGTTCTTAGGGACCTTACACTCATAGATTTCAAAGGCTTTTTGTTAGGAATAGTTGACATGAGCCTAGGTTTAGGACATATATTGTTCAATTGTTTCCCTAACTTTATGGTTTCTTTAAGTGATCAAAACATATTAAAATCAGTTACATTATAAATCCAAACTCATTACTCTAGGTTACTACCAGGATCCGTTCCAGTAGCCTTAATTTATAAGGTTCATTACAAAATTATGATGTCTACTTGGGATACCAGACATATTCAACAATCCAAAAGGGGGAAACCATTCTTCTACAAACAAACCTTTCTAGGTCTAAAATAACAATTACCAACCTTATTACTTGGAGCAAAGTTGTATTTCAAGATAGATGGCTTTTCCAAGCTCTGACTCAGCCAGAGTCTAAACCTCGATACCGTAGAACCAGTCAAAATTACATAACTTAGGGAAATTATATCATATAAGGATGGAAGTGTCGAACTTAGTTTTGATAGGTCTACTAGTTTGAGATACTCTTCTGTCTCAACAACATGTATATCATACTTCTTATTAGTGGATTTACCACTCAAAACCAAACCTAAGTCTTCTACCTCACATGTCCCTAGGGAAAAACTCAAAGTAGTAGACTTTAGTACACCAATACCAAGACCAGTCTACACCACTAACAAAACTTCAAAGATGAGAGATTCACCTCAATTATCTCCTCTATTATCACCAACTCTATCCCAAGCCCCAACCATACCTGCTAGGGCTAACGAGTTGAAAGTATTGACCTTGGAATATCAACTATTAGACATAGAAACTCTACGTCTATACATAGATCTTCCTTAAAAGAAAAAAAATTAAAAAATGTTTTTTTAAAACATACTCAAATAGTGCTAGGGATAGTAGCTTTAGAAAACATGCTATGTATGTTCAAGAATACTAGCAAAACATATTATTTTTTGAATGATTAGAAATCTATTTGGAAAATAAAGGACAAACCTTCCTTTTCAAAATGAACTCAAAACTTCAAAAAATTATCAATATGATTAACTCTAAACTAGTTGACTTAAAAAAAGCATCAGTCGACACAATTAACCCTGAACCAATTCGCCTAGTTGAACCATTGAAAGTTAGTATAGATAAACCTAAACCGGTTAACCTAGAAGACCCTATTAAACCTATTAGCTCACCAGCTAGCACAAACAAAAACTTTTCAGAAATCAGTACTAAAGAAATCATAGAAGAATATTTCGATAAATTACTGAATGATGAATGGGATAACCCAGAACCAGTTAGTTCAATTAACATGGTCAACACCAAAAAGAAATCACCCATTTAGGAAACCCTAAATAGATCAATAAAGGCTAAACATCCTTCATTGAGACCTATTACCTTTCCCTCTATGAATAGTAAGGTTGAAGCCTTTAATCTTAAGAACCCTCAGAAGAACTAGGAAGCCAACCTCAAAAACATAGTTATCCAAAATAACTTTACCAATATCAGCCTAAGTACCTTAGGTAAACAACTCACTAGGATATAGAAGAATTAAAAGATTGATCTTCTCTCTACCTCCTATCAAGCCATAGATAGTAAAGTTCAATGGTTTCAAATGCTTATAAGACACAAATTAGAACAATTGATAAATCAGTTGTCAAATTATTAGTAGTTGGCTTCTCGAGATAAGTAAAAGGATGGTGGGAACATCATCTTTCAAAACAACAACAATCAGATACTTTTAATGCAATACTGACGGGAGAGTGTGGTGAACCCATACTTGATCAACATGGAGCTCCTATTTAGGATGTAGTCTCCACATTTCGCTTTATAATATCACACCATTTTATGGGAGATTGATAAAAACACTGATCTTCTTTCAAACATAAGATGTAAGAAGAAGAGTGATTTTCAAAATTATAAAACCATAATTCTGAGCAGAGTTATGTTAAGAGATGACTCTACACAACCATTCTGGAAAGAGAAATTCCAAGCAGGACTTCCTCCACTCTTAGGTGAGAAAACTATAAACAAAATCTGTAAGACATAGTGGAATCATATCATTCCCTATGATCAATTGTCTTATGGTGAGTTGATCAGTTTCACTTAAAAATAAGGTCTTTAGATATGCAAGATTTGAAAATCCAAAAACAAATGAAACAATAACTTAAAGTCTCCAAAAGAGAAATTGGATCATTCTGCAAATAGTTTAATAACACTTACTCTATTGACAAAAACTGCAATGGAAATTGCAGTAAAACTGTTACAAAAGCTTATAAGAAAATCCATAAAACTTAAAATAAATTTTCAAACTAATAAAAAAACATTCTTTGAAAAACAGAGAAAGGATTTCTATAAAAAAAAAACCCTATCAAAGAACCTTTAAAAAACTTAAAGAGTTTAATTGTTATAAATGCGGTAAGAAATGTCATACTGCTAAATGTTGAAAATGTCTAAAAAACTTCACGAATTAAATCTTAGAGAAGACACTCTAGTTAAAATCTCTTCCTTAGTGGTATATGAAACATCATCATTTCAGTTGGAACCTTGGTCAAATGACTTAGAAGAACCAAATTTCTAGGTAGACAAGTTATCATTCACTAACTCCAATACTTCCAATAAAAACATTAATGTATTAACAAAGGAAGAAGATGAACAACTTCAAAATAAAATCTTTCAGTTAAATGACCTTCATATACCAAAATTATATATTAATCACTTGACTAATAACTTTTCCAAAGTCCAGCCATTATCTATTCTAAACTTCCAAGTACCAACACATGCTATTACAACCTCGTTGTTGTTTTGGAACGTAAGAACAAAATATTAAAACCAAAAAGTCAAATTCAAGACTTTAAAACTAAAATGAAAACCATTAAGCTAGAACTCCACCAGCTTAGGAAAAAACATAAAGAATATGACCTCAAGTTTAAATTACTTGATAAAACAAGAGTAAAAACCCCAATTGGGCCAAATAGCCAAGAACTCAAGAACATGGAAAGAATTTCACAAAATGTTCTTAAAATTCTTAGGCAAATCACTACCAGGAAATACAAGATATCTATTACCCTTGTATTTCCTAATCAATCAAAACTTGAGACAATAGCCTCATTTGATACAAGCAATGACCTCAATTGTATCAAACTATCAATTGTTCCAAAACGATTTTATCAAACAACGGATGAACAACTTACCTTAGCCAATAAATCAAAAATGCATATCATTAGTAAAACAGAACTTGGAATCCTCAACAAATCATTTCTTATCAAAACCCCATTTATGATGGTATCCGATATAGGCTATCCGGTCATATTAGGTACAACTTTCATAATTATCATTACTATATGTCTTGTTAAAAATGACAAAATTTCATTCAAAATCAAAGAGAAAACCTTCAATTTTTCCTTCATTGAAGAACAAAAAAAAAGGAATCTCAACCTTAGTAAAGCCAATTTTATCCATCCGAAGGAGATTTATGTTCTTATTAGGCATAGAGAAAAGGACCTTCTCTACCATAAATCTAGAGTTCAATCTCATACCATTGAGAAAGAACTTCAAATCCCAGAGATACAAGATAGAATCTCTAAATTAGAAGACTCTTTCAAAAAATAGGTTTGTTCTAACTTACCTATTGCTTTCTGGGAAAGAAAACAACATATGGTAGATTTACCATATGAACCAATCTTCTATGAAAGAGACATTCCCACAAAAGCAATGCCTATTCAAATGAATAACGACCTTGAAAAAATCTATAAAAAAGAGATTATTGATCTCTTATCTAAGAAATTAATATCAAAATCCAGATTGTCGTGGAGTTGTGCAGCTTTCTATGTCAGCAAACAAGCTGAAATTGAAAGGGGAACACTTCGGCTAGTTATCAATTATAAACCTTTGATCCAAGCCCTAAAATGGATTAGGTACCCTATTACAAATATAAAATACACCCTATTACAAATATAAAAGACACCATATTCCAAATTATATTCATCATCTATCTTCTCTAAGTTTGATATGAAGTCAAGATTCTAGCAAATCAAAATCGAACATAGACATAGGTATAAAACAACATCCACTGTCCCATTCAAACAATATGAGTGGAATGTTATGCCCTTTGGGCACAAAAATGCACCTTTTCAATTTCAGAGGATCATGAATGATATATTCAATCCTTATTCAGAATTTTGTACAGTATACATCGATGATGTACTCATATTTTCCATAGATGTCAGGCAATACATCAGACATCTCAAAACATTTTTTCATATCATCAAGAAAAGTGGTTTGGCTCTATCGGCCAAGAAAATTACACTTTTCGAAACCAAAATCAAGTTTCTTGGATATAATGTGTCTAATGGAACAATTATTCCCATCGAAAGATCTCTTCAGTTTACTACCAAATTTTCTGATAGGATCATAGATAAAACTCAACTATAAAGATTCCTTGGTAGCTTGAATTATGTCCTCAATTTCTATCCTAAAATCAACCGGGTGACACAACCACTCCATAACAGGCTCAAAAAGACACCTGAGCCATGGACAGAAGAACACACTAAAATAGTGCAAATGATAAAAGCACAGATTCAAAACATTCCCAATTTACATCTTACGGATCCTACACTTCCCAAGATAGTAGAAATCGATGCCATTTAAATCAGCTATGGTGGGATATTAAAACAAGTCCCAAGACAATAAAGAATTGATTGTTTAGTTTGTCTCTAGCCATTGGAATGATTGTCAAAAGAATTATTCCATTGTCAAGAAAGAAATATTAGCAATAGTACTTTGTATTTCAAAGTTTCAATTGGATTTATTAAATCAAAGATTTTTATTATGAATTGATTATAAGTCTACAAAATAAATTTTATTAAAATATGTTAAAACATTGCATCAAAACAAATTTTTTCCAGATGGCAAGCATTATTAAGTGTTTTTTTATTTTGATATAGAATTTACCAGAGGAGAGAATAATTCATTACTAGAGAGTTTTTCCAAAACAGATTCAAAGATGAGTAAGAAAAAGAAAGATAATGAGAAGAAGGAACCTCATCCAAATCTTTATATCAAAACCCTTTCCTCAACAAAACCAATTATTACCTGGTCCCAAGTAGCCCAAACAAAACCAACCAAAGTAGTTTCACCCTCTCAGCACTACCTAGAAGAATCACTAGAACTATCTCTAGTAGATGAAGTTTTATATCCAAGAGTCCAAGACTAGATACTAAATCTCAAAGATTCAGAAGTCCTACGACTTACTTATGACAGCATACTAGGCCTAGGTGCCTCATCAATATTTGAAACAGAGGCCCAAACTTCCAAAGGTAAAGCAAAGGTATGAAAGGAAGAATCGCCTTCCAAATTCAAACAGATTTTAAAACCATCAACTGGAACAATTTTGATTCCAGAAAGGAGGGTAACAACCTCTACTATTTTTCCCCAAAAGGGAATTAGGGAATTTATTCCTAAACC
Source organism: Hippophae gyantsensis (assembly GCA_030763125.1). Classification (NCBI taxonomy): domain Eukaryota; kingdom Viridiplantae; phylum Streptophyta; class Magnoliopsida; order Rosales; family Elaeagnaceae; genus Hippophae; species Hippophae gyantsensis. The sequence goes on along the minus strand of CM061032.1, from coordinate 36,592,253 downwards.
AATTTCAAAACCATCAACTAAGTATTTTCTAAAAATACCAACTCAAATAGTAGCAATTGTTGAAAATGGGTTTTATGATAAGATTCCTTATTTTGCAACTCAAAAATTATTTGGTAAGGGTTTCTTTTACCAGCCTTTTTCCAACATAAAAACTCCATAATACTATCAGAGTATTTTGGAAATAATGGGTAGTGTGGAATTTAAACACTTCCTCTACCTAAAATCAATGGATGCATAGTTTTGCACTCCTAAACTCTATAAAGTCATATCTTCAGTAGATTAGGGAAGTGATCTTTCAAAACCTCTATACTTTTCAGTCAGTATTACCTCTTCCCTACCACATTGTACAACATACAATTATTGGGATTATTACCAGGTGTTGTTCAACGCATTTCTAATTCAGAACAAAGATAACCAACACTATTGGTTATTTTTCTTTGTCAATAAATCTATCAACCCATCACGTCTTCCATCGTGATTTTCTAACTTGTGGGAATTATTTGAAAATGTTCCTTCCATTATCATTCCTCTCGTCAAAGAGAGTTATAAATCATTTTCAAAACTCTATAAACCTATATTAGAGGAAGCTAGATTCCCTTCTCTATGTATATTTTGTTCAAAATTCTATCTCCCTTAGGTTTGTCAATGGTTCTTAACACCTGGTACATCTGAGGTAATAACCATTACCCACTCATGTCAAATCAAATGGTGGTCGTCATTTATGATCCCAAAAACTCTATTACAACTAGCCATTGATAATTGGCTTATTAAAAATGGTTATAGAGAATTGCAAGTGAAAGAGCTTCAAGCGTCTTAACTTCTCTTTGCACAAAAGTCATATACCAATGCCTTAATATCTCAAGCAAAAACTCAGGTGGAACTCTTGGATATTATCAAGAAACTATCACAGGGATCTTCTAGCCAAACTTCTGGTGTTAAAAAAGATGAAAAATGATTCAAACAAGACTCAATCACTTGATGAAACAGACTCTCTATCATCCAAAGCTTCATCAGCCGATCTAATTAACATAGAAGCTGCTAGTGAAGATATGATATTCTGGACTGGGAAAATCCATCCATAAAATAGGGTCTTTGGACCTAATAACATTAATACTAGGCCTCCAAGTCCATTTACTTATTATTTTGGGCCTACGTGATCATTTATTATTTCTTTAGGCCTGCATGTCTGCTTATTACCATTTTGGGCCTCCGAGTCCATTTCATTTATTAAGGGATAAAACCCAATTATTTGTAAAGGCCCATCCAATGGCCTAACAATAGTCTTCCAAATAGATACTATTATTTTCACAAAAGATGACAAAATAGCAAACATGTTTACCTAGTAATAATGTCACTGTTTAAAGTAATATTTTACTATTTATGTATACCGTATGCAATTCACTTCCTAGAACTTTTTAGAGTTAATCTTATATATCTATATATATTCAAACTATATGAGTTTCACCTCTTTTTTTTAGATTCCTTTTGAATTCAACTTTCCTTTTGAATTTGATCACAATAAAACATCATTTAAATTTGAGAGTCCTTAGACTATATGCTTCTAAAATTTTAAATCTTCATTTTCTTCAAATCTATAATAAAATTTAAATAATAATAATGAATTTTAATATCAATAAAAATTAAATAAAATTAGTTATCAAAAAGCATGGCATGACACGAAACACTATTTTTTTCAACTAAGCTTTATGCTACTCCCCCATTTTTATATTATTTTAAAATTAAAATAATAAGAAAATAATCATAAAAGTCTATTCCTAAAATAAAAATAAAAAATAAAAAATTGTCTATGAATTTAAATTAAATTAAGTTTTGTCATTTATTGACTCAACAACTATTCTTTGCCTTGCTCCTACAAGTGCTCAGTTAGCTGCTCCAACAATATTTTCACTTTTTAAGGGAAGGTGATACGAACCCTCAACCCTTAAACTCAAAGGAATAGAACAATCAATTTTCTAGGAACATATTAAAGATGATTAGATTTGAACCCTAAGGAAACAAAGTCCTTAAAGCCCTAACTTTTTGAGATGCCACAAAGGATGATTAATTCCATTAAAGTGGTTCAATAGGGAAATTGTTGATGTGGTTGAATTGAAACATTACATAAAGATGCCTTTAGAACAAAAGATCAAATTGGAATTGGAAGGAAAACAAAGATGCCTTTAGAACAAAAGATCAAATTGGAGATCAAATTGGAATTGGAAGGACAACAAAGATGCCTTTCAGATCTAGTGCATCCTCTAGTTATCTGTGGAGATCAAATTGGAAGGACAACAAAGATGCCTTTAGAACAAAAAATGAAGCAAAGTTGAAGAATTTTGTTGTTGCTCGTAATAGTAAACCTAAAACAAAAACCCTTATAAGTGACATGATAGGTGCCAAGGAATTGGACATATTACTTCTGAATGCCCAGACAAAAAGGTTATGGTGGTATGGGAAAATGGATAAATAATAAGTGCTAGCTCAAGTGACTATGAGATGCTACCATTGGAGGATTATTTTGATGCTGAAGTGGAAGAACCTGTGTATAGAGAATTACTTGTCATAAGGAGAGCCCTAAATATACAGCCTAAGGAGGAAGGAGATCAGGAGCATCGTGAGCATATTTTCCACATAAGTTTCCATGTGAAGGATAAGGTATTTACATTGATTATTTATAGTGGGAGCTGCACTAATGTTGCCAGTACTTTGTTGGTATAAAAGTTGAATTTGAAGTGGAAGAAGCATCTCAAACCATACAAGCTACAATGGCTGAATAACTGTGGAGAAGTTAAGGTCAATAAACAAGTTTGGGTTCCTTTTTTAATTAGCTAGTATGAGGATGAGGTTCTTTGTGAAGTGGCACCAATGTGGGCTGCTCATATAAGTTTTGGATTACCGTGGTCATTTGATAGGAGGGTCTCACATGATGGGTACAAAAATCATTATACTTTTGAGGAATAGATTATGATAGCAAGAAAGTAGAAGATGAAGTAAAAAAAAGTGTGAGCAAAGGGAAAATAAAATAGAGAAAGTGACGTTGAGAGAAAAAATGGAGAAAAAAGTGAGCAAAAAAGGAAGAGAGCTTGTTACTATTCGTAGTTTTAGGAAAAAAATTGATAAATCAGAGTTGCAACTTTAAACAGCCTTAAATTTTGACTCGTGTAACAAAATGGCATTTATAGCATATCAAATTGAAGCTTGGCTCAATTCCTATAAGTGGGACCAAGTGTTTTCTTTGCTCCTCTCTTTGTTTTATCCCAAATTCCATCATTTACACCACTTACCAAAGGTTTAAAGTTTGTTGCACCTTTCTTTTGCTATGTTTTTGGTTTTTTTCATTAGGGTTACGAATTTGTTTTGTGTATTTTATATTCCCAAGAGTAGTAGCAGTAAAAAGAAAGGATATCAAAGTAGTAGATTGTTCAAGACTCCAATGATTGTTTTCTTGTTCTTGTTGAAATTCGTTTTCCATTATTTTATTCTAGTTTTCCTTTATTTTGGTTAAGGAGTATAAAAAAAAGATCTTGAAAATATTTCTAACTCAAGAACTACTTCTTTCCTATTTTAACTTTCCCAAATTGATTATTTACATCATTCCATCTTCTCTTTAGTTTCCTTTTTTTTGTCTTCCTTATATACTTATATTCTTTCTTGGTTCTTTAGAGTCCTCTTCAAACTTTCTTTATGTCAACTAAGTTTTTAAAATTCTAATTTTTTAGATTATCACCAACAAACAAGTTGCTTCTTGAGATTAGTTGAACTCTTTGATTTTGTTAAGAATATAAAAAGAGGCTAGCTTGAGCTTTCAGTGGTAAATAGAAAGAGATATAAAAATTAGTGTAAACTTGAGCGATAACAATCTGATTTGAGAGCAAATACATGACGAAGTGTGTGAGGAATAACACCTTTTATCTCATTTTATTTTATAGGTTGAAAACATGAGTAAGGAAGGAGGATAACCACAAGTGGTCAACATGAAATTCTTCATCAAGGCTGTTAATGATCAATTTAGGAGGATGAATGCAAGGTTGAATGATTTAGAATCCTCTTTTGGTTCTGAATCATATAGAAGAAGACATAGAAGACATGAATTCGATGAAGAAGAAGTTGATTCCAATGTGGAGGAGAGAGAAAGTTATAAACAGGAAAAAAACGTTAATTCCAAAGGAGATAGCAATATAGGTACTATAAAGATGAAAATTTTGCCTTTTCAAAGAAAGAATGATCCTGAGTTATACTTGAATAGGAAAGAAAGGTTGAGCATGTATTTGATTGTCAGAATTACTCCAAGGGGAAGAAAGTAAAGCTAGTAGCCGTAGAATTTATAGATTATGCAGGTATATGGTGAGATCAATTGGTGGTCAATAGGTGAAGGAATGGTAAGAGGCCTATCTAATTATGGGAAGATATGAAGTTTGTGATGCATAAGAGGTTTATATCTAGCCATTATTGATAATTGTATTTTATACAATTATTTTGGTATATTTTATTAATTATAATTGTTATGTTCTTGACATTTTTAGTTAATTTTAATTGAATAAATTAATATTTACTGTTAGTTTCTTAAGGAATATATTTTTAGAAAATTAAAGAATTTGAATCAAAAAAGGACTTAATTGCAAATATATGTCTAAAAATATAATTTAAATTAAAAGAGTGTTTCATTGCAATTAATAAAGGTGTAAAAGTTAATTTAAATTAGAAAAATAGCTTAATTGCAATTAACAAAAGTGTAAAAGTTCATTTGAATTTAAATTGGAGGGCTAAATTGCAATTAAGGAAAATTTCTTTTTCTGTGAAGGAAAGATGACCACGCGCAGCTATTATCCACGCGCGACACACACCATCAGATTAGAAAATCAACGGTGAGGATTAGGGCATGTAATACAAACGTGACAAAAAGCGATTGGACATGTTTTTCTAGATTGCGCGCTGCTTGGTGAGCCATGTGGGGCCCACTTGCCGTGCAGGCCGACGTGTAGGGAGGGACCCATGTGCGATGCGGTCCAGAGAAAATCGTGTGCCCTGCCATTTCAATGAATCATAAAATGCCATGTGTCTAGAATATTCTTTCAGGAAATCAAGGGTTGACACGTGGCATAGGTTTTGTAAAACCAAAACACAGAAACGATGCGCGTTTCTAGCCGCGTCTGCATCCCTTATGTATCTCGCCAACGATCATCCCATGCGACGTGTTCCTTTGTGCCCATTCATCACACCCTATGAAAGGTTGTTATGTGTCCTGTTATTTCTTTTAGCCAATCAGATGCTGACACGTGGTATGCATGAGTTGAAACAAAAACACAAAAACGACACCCCTTTCCAACTATTTTGTATTTCTTCCATGCGTGTTTTAAAATATTATTTTCGATGTCCCCCACTATTCACATCTGGTTGTAAGAATAATATATTTTTGATGTATTTTTTTAGCTATAAATAGGCCATTTATTGCTAGAAAAAATGGGTTGGAGAAGGAGAGTTCTGGACAGTGGTACACGCAGAAGCCATTTTTGGCTTCTGTTGTGTTCTGTGTGTGCCAAAAAATTTTGAGAGTAGAAATGAATTTTAATTTTCTTTTGTTCTTCATCTAATATTCCTTTGTATTGTAATTTTAATTTTATTTATGAAGTAATTTAATTTTTCTAGGGTTGTATTTTATCTAAATTTATGAAGCTTGGATTTAATTATTTTTGAACAATTTATTAGATTTTTAATTTGTTTATTCTATTTGTACTAATGCTTTTGATTATTGGAAAATTTATTAATTGATCTATGGCACTTAAATAAACTTGGAAGAGGCATTTTTGTGTATATTGCTCATGGATAGAATAACATGTATATATGAATAATAGGAATACACCTTTATCATGTGTGTGGCCATTTGAGAACTTAGAATGTAATGAATCTTGGTGAATTTAATTCTCATAGGAATATAGTGAATTAATTTAAGCGAGATATGTCTATACGGAGCTCAGAAGAGATGTATGGATAAAATTAGAAGTTCTTGGTTGAAAAATTAAATTTAAAAAGAAATCAAGAGAAAATAATATGATTCGAGTGGATTAATTTGGTGAAACTACAATCCTAGAATTTCCTTATTTATTGTTTACAAAAATTAGTTGTTAAACTTTTATCAATTTTCGTTTGTTTTGGATAAAATCAGAGTGAAATAATTTTAGTACTTAACAAACTATAGTGACAAATCTCCATGGGAACGATAACTTACTTATCAATTTTATTACTTGTGATTATGTATACTTGCACCTTTTTATGTTCTCCTAAAGGACACAACAATTACTATATGGATTTATATAGAAAGTTGCAAGGGCTTGTTCAAGGTTCCATGAATGTAGAGGATTATTATAAGGAGATGGAAATCACCATTATTAGAGAAAACATAGAGGTAGATAGAGAAGCAACAATGGCTAGATTCATTCCGAGAATCAAACTCGAGACCTCTTGCAATTGATTAAAAATGATGCAAACCCTCTAGGTGAACAACCCTAGGAACCCATGAACTCAAAGGAATAGAAACAATCGATTTGCTAGGAAAGTGTTGAAATTGATCCGCTTAGAACCCTAAGGAAAAAAGTCCTTAAAACCCTAACCTTGAGAAGCCACAAAGGATGATCACTCCCTTTGATAATTCAAATTCAAGAATTCAATCAAGAACACAAGAAAACCAAGCAAGAAGCTTTTTGTAATAAACTTTTTATAAATGATATATGGTCTACCTCCAAATTACATAGCTATTCTTTTTTATAAGCAAGATACCTTAAAAGAAAAAAAACCTAGAATAAATGGGCCTAATGGGCCTATTTAGCTGTGGATTGTGCGTAATCCATCTTTTAAAAATAAAAGACCACAAAATAAGACTTATGATAAATAAAACCTAAAAGGCCCACAATTAACTAAAGTGAAACTTTCTTCCTAAATTAATCCTTGCACCCAACTTGATCTTCCAAACGTATCCCTAATCATTGAACCACTAATTCCTTGCAAAGGATCTTGAGAATATTGTGAATATCAACCTAGTCAACACTTGGGAACATCAACTTGTTCAGCATCTGGATCACCATAAGAAGGCTCCACATATTCCAACCTTTTATTTTTTTATGATTTGTTATATTTTCATACTTGAATGAATGCATTCAAGTTATCATCTAGAGTTGGATTGTTAGTATGATTCTTGGGCATTTGTTGGTAGAATTGTAAGCCTTGTTGGTTTGGACTCTAGGCGAATGTAGGATTGTTTTGCCTCCAAGATAAATTTGGATGATTACTCAACCCCAGGTTTTAGGTATTTGCATTGGGGTCATAGCTAGGTCTTGCTTAGTAACCCCCAATACATTGACCTACTCAAGTCCAACGTTTGTTTCTCCTTGATAAGGACATGTATCAATACCGTGTGCCCAAAGTACTGCATAAGCAACATTATTCTTTATTAGTTGTGGCGTGTATGCTAAAAAGTGCAACTTGCTTGATCAATTATGCAAGTTGTATTTGAACTTTAGTACCAAAGTCTATTTTATAGACTCTAGCTCTCCTCACTCAAGAGCTTTTCTTCTGGAAATTAGCACCCAACATTTCTAAGAGATTGTAACTCTCTACGGCAGTCTTTTCTCCAATCCTCCTCCAGTAGTGTTCTCAATGATGAACTGACATTGTTGTGTGAATTATTCATAGAAAAGATAGTTTTGTAGTTGCAGAGGATTGTTATGATGGGGGTATTGATTGAGAAAGAGTTTGAACCTATCCCAGGATTGGTGGAAAGCTTTTCCCTCCATTTGAGAGAAATTAACAATCTTTTCTCTTAACTTTGATTGTTTTCGTGGCAATAAAATTTTCCCATGAACTTATTGTAAACATTATCCCAAGTCATCAAGGAACCTAGAGGGAGTGACCATAGGAATGCTTTGGTGCTATCTTATAGGGTTTAGGGAAAACATTGCATTCAGATTTGAACCTCGGTGAGTACACCAATAAGGAATGTTTGGACTGTTTAGTAGAAATTCTTAGTGAAAGATAGTGAGTCTTCATTAGGTAGTCCATTGAAGGAAGGTAACATGAAAAAAATGAATGTTTCTCTATTCATAGTTCTGAATAGCCTCACCAAATTGGTTTGAGGTAATAGTAGTGCCAATTATTGCCCTTACATACACCTTCATAGTTGTTTCCCAAAATGGTGGATTTTCTCCCATATTCGTTGGTTCAGGTGTAAGGTCAAGGTTTGGTTCAAACATTTGTTCAACTAAAAGTTATGGGATCTTAGAGTCCAGCATTCTTAACAGTCTATTAGGCCTATTTATATTATTTTTGTAAGGTGTGAGAAGGTAATCTAAGAATCTCCCACCTCGTATAAACTTATAAAAACAAGAATTAAAAAAATCACCTCTCAAGTAGAAAAATAAGAATAAAATAAATATACAAGTATATTACATTAGATATTTGTACAAAGAAGTACTAAACACATAGTAATTAAAAGAATAAAATGATACAGAAGTTAGTAAAAGAAAATAAATTGTACAAGAATAAATTTAGTAAACAAAAATACTAGACATAAAATAATAATAAAAGAATTAATAAATAAATAAAATAAAATAAAGTAAAATGAAAATGAAAATTAAATTAATTATTATTTTTAAAAAAATAAAAGAAAAGAAAGTTAAAAAATATTTTTTTAATTTTTATTTTTTAAAGAAAATCTAAAATTAATTAATATCCTAAATATTTTAAAATAAAAAATCACAATATTTACAATACAAAAAAGCTTTTAAGAATTTGGTAATATAAATTTAAATACGCTATTCCTCCCCGACAACTGCTCCAAAAACTTGATATGCGAAAATTTTGTGTACAAAGTTTGTATATTTTTAAATAGCTCATAAGTGCACGATTACTTGTAAAAAAGAATTATACTTCCAAGGTGGTCTAAACCAACAACATAGAATAAAGAATAAATTTAATAAAGTAATTTGTAAATAAATATTTACATTCAGTAGAGAATTTATGTGATAAATTAGTTAGTTAATCATGCTTGCTCAATATTAATTAAGCTATTAAAGATATGAATTGAGATAATTGATTCTCTCATATAAATACAAATAGAAGATTAATTAGATCATTTGTTATTAACTAAAATCACTTAATACCTTCAGTTGGGTCTACCAGTTAATTTTAGTTAAATTATGGTTCTTTTTGAAAAGATTAGTAAACCATTCAACTGCCGCATTTGGTTGGGTATAACAATTTACACTCTAATAAAGGTGCCAAAGTTGGGTTTACAATTTAAGTATTTGGCAACTAACTTTCAGATTTTAAAACTACAACAAAAAATATGTCGTTAATATATTTTTCAATTATAATTCTTATAAAAATCCTTGAAATAAAGTTATCTAAAGATCCAATTAATCAAATTTGAAATCGAAGAGTTGACTTTAAATCAGATTCAGATAATTAAATCTTAAATCTAATTCTTATGTTTATGATGAAAAATACTTCATCAATATATTGTTATTTTAAAATTTTGTTTAAATCTTGATGAAGAAATAAAACTTAACTCATTTTATAAAAATGTTTACCTACTTTAATATTTCACAAGCATAACAACATTCTAATATCCCATAATATTTTTAACCATATATGCTTAATTTAATAAATGATCAATAAATTAAACATAAAATTTAAAACGCATAAAGGTAATCTGAAAAAATATAATTAAATTATACCTCAATTTTATCTTTATAGAACTTCAATAATGTTTGTGTTTCACAAAAACCTCCAAACACAATTACAAACACTATTTAATGTATTGAAAGTAAAAGTACTACAAAAACTTCATTCAACATTGTCAAATTGAGAGAACAAATTTAAAGCTACGAAAATAAAAAGAAGAGAGAATCAAAGAAATCTCCTAGAAGAAAGCTGAGGGATGGAAAGGATGATTTATACAAGGAAAGAGGGGTTATTCATATAGCTTTAGAAAATGTTGCAAAAGATAGGAAAAAGTGGACCAAAAGATAGCTTGTAAATGTTGAATTGCTCAATCCACTACTCCTACACTACCGGACACAAAATACCATGCCATAGCATGCATCTCCATGAACTTTTGGAACCCTATTTTCTTTGACACCCTTTAGAATGGTTCATAGCATATGTAAGCCTTACATATGTTAATATATTTTGATTCAATGTTGTAAAAGAGTGCTTTTAGGTTCTATTCTTCGAATGTTGATCAATTAAATCATTTTTGAAGCTAAAATACCTAAAAAATAACAAGACATACTCTTGATTCCAAAGAGTTAAATTTGCTTTAAAAGATAATACACTATGCAAATAAAAATTTATTTTTATCAGTTAAAGTGCATAAAATCACATTGTATTTAGTGCTTTTAAGCATTTATCACACCTTTAATCGTAGCTTGTATAAAGTAGAACATGAAATTGAATCGTAGCTTTTATGATTTTTCAAATAGCAAACTAAAAACATAAACTACTAAAAATAGCTAATATAACTAATAGTTTTTCTACTACGTACATACATATTTAACTTTAATGTATACATTACAATCAAAAACTGTGCATATGCACTAGTTGTTCATAGGAAAATATAACAATAATTTAGTTTGAGAACCTACACATTACATTCAAAACATGTATAAAATAAAATTTAATTTTAGATAAAATAACTTATTGCTTGTACATATATGTTTTTAGTTCTCCATTGATTATTTCCTCTAGTAATGAGAGTGAAAATCTCTGTACTTTGATTGTTCAAAGTGTTTTCCTAGAAACAAGAATAGTAACTGATGAAAGAGTTGAAGAAGATTTGCATAATGAAAGTGATGTAGACCCTTTAGGTGAACAACCTAGGAACCCACCATCCAACCTTAAAAATAAAAGACTAAAAGACTTAAAATGAAAAGCCCACAATTTACTAAAATAAAAATTTATAAACATCAAAGGTCTATAATTAACTAGTACCAAAAGTGCGAAAGATAAAAGGCCCACAATTAATTAAAACAAAAATTCCTTCCTAAAGTAACCTTTGCACCAAACTTGATCTTCCAAATCTATCCATAGTCATTGGACCGCTAATTCCTTGCAAAAGATCTTGTGAATATTTGGAAACATCAACTTGATCAACACTTGGGAAAATTAACTTGATTAGCACCTCGATTCCATTATAAAGAGTGGTAAATAAATAGTTCACGTGATGAATGAGTGGTAATGAAATAGTTTGCTTGCCAAAAGAGTGGTAAAGAAATAGTGTGATGCCAATGATACTAGAAAATAGTGAAGGAACTTGATGAAATAGTTGCAGTCACATACCAATGATAACAGAAAATAGCGATTGAACCTGATGAATGAGTTGTATTCGCATTGATGATAAGAGGAAAGGTAGAGGTATGGTTGATAGGGGAGAGGTAGAGACGAGACAAAGGTGTGACAAAGGAGAGGTAGAGGCAATTGACGATGATAGAGGCGAGAAAAAGAACCTAAAATAATGATATTGTTTCAGCTACTAACCTATTGTAGCATGAGGGTTAAGTTCATAAATTCCTTTTTTACATCTACTTCAATGTTTCGCGTTTTGTATCCTTTTTTCGCTAGTTGAGTAAAAATGACTAGATTCTTAAAATCTAATCTATTTGGGTTGAGAATCGAAGAACTAAGTGTATATTTTTAGTATTGCTACCATTTTACCCTCAATAATATTTATTTCATTATTTAATTATTATTATATTATTTATATACTTAATTATGTTTTTAGCATGAGGTGTCACCATTCTTATTCTTTAACTGACATATTAAGTGACATATGAAAATATAATGAAGATTGAGATGCTAATCAATTTAATGTTCCCAAGTGTTGATCAAGTTGATGTTTCCAAATATTCACAAGATCTTTTACAAAGAATTGGCAATCCAATGAATAGGGATATATTTGGAAGATCAAGTGGGTACAAGGGTTACTTTAGGAAACCACAAACTCAAAGGAATAGAAACTATTGATTTGCTAAGAATGTGTTGAAGATGATCAGATTAAACCCCTAAGGAAACATGATCAGATTAGACCCCTAAGGAAAAAACGTCCTAAGTTCTTTTCTACGTTCTTGAGTCACAAATCACAAAAAATATTAGAGAAATTTTGTCCTTTTGAGCCTTGTGTTTTCTTTCAATTTCATTGTAGTTGTTTTTGTATTTGGATTTTGTTTCATAGTTTCTTTGAATTCTTCGTATGTTTTTCTTGATTCTTTATTTCTGTGTTCAACCTATCTTTGTTCTTAAAAAACGAAAAAAAGAAGAGGATTGTACAGTTTCACAAAAAAAATTGATAAAACAAAGTTGCAACTTTAAACAACCATAACTTTTTACTCAGTTAACAAAATCACTATTATAATATATCAAATCAAATTTCATTTCAATTCCTACAATAAAAACTGGGCTTTTATGCCGTTATTACAATTACCCAGTCCAGATTCTACCGTTTACCCCACTAACCGAGGGGGTAAAGATTTGTTGTAGCTTTTTGCGTTGTTTTTAGTTCTTGTTCATTAGGGTTGCGAATATTTTTGTGAATTTTATATTCACAACAGAAGAAGAAGCATTAAAAAGAGAAAAAAATAGAAAGAAAGAAAAAAAAAGAAGAAGAAGAAAATGAGAACATAGTAGTCGATTGTTCAAGAATCTAATTCTTGTTTTCTTTCTAAGTTTTCTCGTTCTTATTGAAATTGGTTTTCCTTTATTTTTTTCTTACAGCCCAAGATTGATTTTAAAAAAAGGGAATCATAGTTGATCAAGAGTCTTTCTTTAGAGTCCTTTTTGGTCAAGTGTCTTATTTTAGAGTCTTCTCTAGTCAAAAGTCTTTCTTTCGAGTTCTCCTTGTTCAAGAGTCTTTCTTTAGACTCCTTTTTGGTCGGCATGATCTTTGAGTGGTAAACAATAAAAAAAGAGCAAAAATAGTGTAAAAAAAGAGAGAGGCCAAAATAGTGAAAAAAAGAGATGCCAAAATAGTGATAAAAAGATAGGCCAAAATAGTAAAGAAAAAGAGGTCGAAATAATGCAAAAGAATGAGTGATAACAATATGATTTGAGAGAAAACACGTGAGAGTATGTGTGAGTTATCTCATTTTTTCTATAATTTGAAAACATGAGTAAAGAAGGAAGAGAACCACAAGAGGTTGACTTAAAATTCCTCTTCAAGACTTTTAATGACAAATTTAAGAAGCTAAATGCAAGCTTGGATGATTTAGAATCCTATTTTGGTTCTAAATTACATAAAAGATGAAAAAGAAAACATGAGTTCGAGGAAGAAGAAGTTGATTCCATAATGGAAGAAAGAGCAAGTTGTAAATGGGACAAAAAGATCATGGTTGTATAGACAAATGAAAAAAAAACTGTAATGGAGATTGAGGTGCCAACCAAGTTTATGTTTACATATATTCTAAATATTCTCAAGATCTTACAAATATTCTCAAGATTCTACGCAAGAAATAGATTTGGAATATTAAATTGGATGCAAGGATTAATTTAGGAAGCAATATTCTTGTTTTAATTAATTATGGCCCTTTTATGTTTAACAAATTTTATTTTAGTGAATTGTGTTCTTTTTTATTTGAAGTCTTTTAGTCTTTTATTTTTTTAAGGTTGGATTAGGTCCAATCAATAACTACATAGGCCCATTAGGCCCATTTCATCTATGGTTTTTCTTTTATGATTTCTTTCATATTAATAAGAAGAGTTATGTAATTTAGAGGCAAGACGAATATTCATTAATGAAAAGAAAATTTCAAAAAGCTTCTTGCTTTGCCTTCTTTTGTTCTTTATTGAATGCTCTAATTTGACTTATCAAAAGAAGTGATCATCTTTTGTGGCATCTTGTTGTCTCTTTTAGGAGAACATAAAATTGTGCAAGTATACACGGTCACAAGTAATAATATGATAAATAAAATATTGTTCCCACAAAGATTTGTTACTAGTGTTCGTTAATTACTAAAATTATTTCAACCTAATTTTATCCAAATAGTCGATAATTTGATGCAGTTTGACTAACTAATTTTTATAACAATTTGTAAGAAAATTCTAGGATTGTAGTTTCACCAAATTAATCCACTTGAACCATTTTATTTTCTCTTGATTTATGTTCTCGTATTTTAAGTTGTTAACCAAGAACTCCTAATTTATCCATATATCTCTTCCGAGCTCCATACAGACACATCTCACTAATATAATTCACTATATTCCTATGAGAATTAAATTCAACCAGATTTATTAAGTTCTAAGTTCTCAAATAGTTACACATACAATAAAAGTATATTCCTATCCCTTATATATATATATATGTTATTTCATCACGAACAACACACAAAAATGCCTTTTCCAAGTTCATTTAAGTGTCACAGATCAATTAATTAATCTTCTAATAATTAAAAGCATTAAGCACAGATAAAATAAACAACTTAAAACCGTTCCATAAATCAATCAAAAATAATTAATTTAAGTTTCATAATTTAAGCTACACTGCAACCCTAGAACAAATAAATTAGTTCATATCAGAAATTAAAATTACAACACAACAATAATCACACATTTCAGAGAAATAAAATTTAAAAGAAAAAGATTAGGAAAAACTCCTTCACGATTCCTCAGTGAAAAATAAATTTGTTCCTTTTCCTTCTTCGTTGTCTTCTTTCTCACTATTTCTTAAGAAGATAACATCAAAATATTAAATAAAGGTTCTGCGTGTTGTAGATAACACACAAAGAGAAACTGAAAATTGAAGTGAAAAATGGAAAAATGAAAACTAAAACTAAACAACTCTAAAATCTTTCCCCGTGTCCAAATATATCCCCCTAAACAATTAATATTTTTTTTATATAAAAATGCATATATTAGGGGACAAAAATACATGGGAAGTATTAAAAGAAACAAACACGTGCGAAGACCGTTCTACGTTTTCTTCTCGTTTTTTCTTTAAACACATGCCACATGTCATCATCTTATTGGCTGCAAGTTATAACAAGACACTTGGCAGCCTTTCATTAGCTATGAAGAATGGGTGTATGAAGAATAGCTGGAACACATCACACAAGAACTTGGTGTGCTGGAAGTGCGCGACAGATAACGCTCGCACATGGTGATGCAGGATGCACTGGTAAGTAGGCATCGTTTTTGCATTTTCATCTTACCAAATACATGCCACATGTCTCCATATGATTGGCTGGAAGATTGAGGAAACATGTGGTTGCTTCTTATTCGGTGGAATGCGATGGCGCACTCTGATGCGATGAATCGCGTCGTATGAGGGTATAGGCGAGCTGCTCAGTAAACGACAACTTGATTCCACGTGCATATATCTGGACCGTTCAACTTGATCTAGCGGTGAGCGATGAGATGCGCCTCGGGAGAAAATTCTATGCAGTCGACACGTGGGTCCCACTCTGTACGCCAGCCTGCGCAGTAGGTGGGCCCCACTCGGTGCCGAGCAGTGTGCGTCTAGGAAAACCGGGTCCACTCTCTTTTGTTGCATCTGGATTCCATGCACCAGATCTTGACCGTTGATTGGACAATCGAACGGTGGGTGTTAGGCATTGTAAATGGCCCAAGTGGCCTCCTTCTCCTGCGCAGAAAAATCAACTTTCCTTAATTGCATTTTGACCCACAAATTTAATTCAAATTAACTTCTAATCTTTTGATATTTGTAATTTCACCCACTTTTAATTCAAATTATATTTTAAGCTTTTAATAATTGCAATTAAGTCTTTTTTTATTCAAATTCATTAATTTTCTTGAAAATTTATTTATTAAAAACTAATAGTTAATATTAATTTAATTAATTAAAAATTAACTAAAAATGTAAAGAACATAGCAATTATAATTAATAAAATAGACGAAAATAACTGTATAAAATACAGTTATCATACCCCCAAACTTAAGATTTTGCTAGTCCTCGAGCAAAAGGAAAGAAATAAAACAAGGATACATGCATTTGAAATAGCGATTTTCAAAATATTTCTTTTTGGTTATTTCAAATAACATAACTCAAAGAAATAAAAGAATTTTATCTAAGCATTGAAATCAATTTAAAAGTATATTACATTTTCACAATGAATTTTAGTGTGTGTATAAAGTCTTTTCATATTTAATCACATGCAATCCAGATCAATTTATATAAATAAAAACGCAATTAAGTTTTAATGAAATCACAAATCTCATAAGTTTATTTTTCATTTCTCTCACCACTAATGTAGACAAACACACAACACAAAATCAATAGGACTTTATTAAGCTTGTAATGTATGGCTTAGGTAAAGGTAAGATAAAGGATAATATTTAGCTCAAAACTTTTCCTAAACACATCATTTTAGGATTGAAACAAGATACGATCTATCATCACAATAAACACTTCCCAATTTGGGATTTAACATCACATACAATAATCATTTTTCTTTTCTTTTTCGTTTTTTTTTCTTTTTTTTTCTTTTTTTTTCTTTTCCCTTTTTTTAGAATCTATTTTTTTTCAGCATACTCTTTTTTTTCGATATATCTTTAGATATTTACTAACAATTATCACATGTTAGTAAGATAAGAAAAATAGATATATCTGTACATATATATATATATATATATATATATATATATATATATATATTAGTAGGCTTTTGAAATGAGATAAAAATATATATATAAACTTTGAAGCTCAAAAGGGGTATACTACGGATAAAGCATGTGAATGTAGATAGAAAGGCTTAAACGATCCAAAGATGGCCTAAACCATTTTTTTAGTTAAATGTTATCTAGAATTTCGCCTCGAGAGAAAATCAAACAAATTCTAAGACTGTGACACCACAAATATCAATCGAATTGCATACTCACATAAACCTTCTCGAAATTACCATAGCAACTCTAAAATCAAGACTAGTGCTCATAAATATTTATTCCTGTAAAAATGTAGCATACGTAAAATTTATTCATAACTTAGACAATATTCAAATTTTTTAAGGAGTTATGCATTATTTAAACTGAAGAAATAAAAATAAATCACCATTAAACGCAAAATATCTTCTAATGTTTCGATCAACCGAAATTCACAAAGCTACATAAGCAACAATATCAAGCAATATTTCAAATAAGTTTAATCTCTACACCCCCAAACTTAATATGCACATTGTCCCTAATGTGTGAAAATTAAAAAAACAAAGGAGATGTATTAAAAGAAACTTCCCTGAATGGTGAGTTGGCTTGTGAGATTGAAATCCAAAAATCGTTTTACCTCCTCTAATTTGCACCTATCAAAACAAAATAACAAAATGAAGAAATATGCA